>VZTX01013899.1:181531-488023 GCA_013400915.1 Pardalotus punctatus
TTTATATATATATATATATATATAATTAGACACCATGAATATAGCTGGCCTAGAACTTCAGCTTTCTTTTCTCCAGAGCTTCTTAGCTTTTGTCTCATGATATTTTCAGATTTTCAGTATTCTTTCTGAAAATAATGTTGGGCATTTCGCTGTTAAGTTATGTTTAAAATTTTAAATTTAAGGTGCTGTAATTTTTTGTTTATTGCATCTGAAAATTAATGCAATAATAAATATTACTTTCATTGTTTGATTTATTTAGGAATGCTCTTATGTGATAAACACATATATCAAGGGCCTTTCTAGTTTTGCCCTGATCATCAAGTGGGTGAAACTGTAACTTACATCTTCTGAACAGAAGATTACCAAAGAAAGCAACAGGCTCTTTTTCAGATCCTGGTGTTCACTCATGACTTAAAATTAATCCACTTCTATAATCAATTGCTTTATCAAGCTGCAAATCTTGTAATTACATACTCTAATCTAGATGCAGTTTCCCAGGATGCTTCCTCTTCTTTAATTTGTTATTTGCTCTCTGTTCAGATATTCTTCTGTTTTGTTTGCCTTTGAAGCTTTTAACATTGTCCGCTCTCTGCACTTTGATTCGATTTTTTTAATCAGTTTTCATGAGCATCTTTATTGCTAAGACATATTTCCTCTTGCTACTCATTCAGCCTGTCCTTGTTTACTTATATTGTGTTATTAAATTAATAAATAAAGATAATATAGTCACCCATTCTTCATTGCTATTTCTGTATCTTTTGTGCTGTGTTTCTCACCTGCTTGATTCTCAGTACTTTAACTGGTTGCGAACATAAATATTCAAGTGTATTTTCTCTCTATCTGCAGACCACTGAGTGTACATAACATTTTTCTTCTGTCAGTTTATAAGTTACCTATCAAAACTTTCAGTTAATTGGAGAGAAATATAAAAAGCAGTAGTCAACAATTAAACCATTCTGAACAAGTCCATAAAAAAAACCCCTTGTGTTATTATAATTAAAAATCTGTTAAAATTTCTTATTATTCTGGAACATATGAAAGAACTGTTTCATCTTCATGAGGTAATAGCGCAAACATTGGAGAATTATCCTTTCAGAGTTAAGGAAAAGGATTTATCAGTTCATAAGCTGTGAAATGCTAGGTGCTCTTTCTTCAGCGTGAATGAAAAAGAAAAGCTGTCAACTGTCAGGGCTCAGTTCACCTTCTCTGCTTTCAAGTTTTACTTCCATGTGAAAAAATTATGCTCTCAGTCCTTGAGTCTGAAAGCCAGCTATAAAGGGATAGAGCAACTCTTTCACCTTGTGTTTCCCTTCTTCAAATCAAACTAGCTCAAAATGTCACTGCCTCCAATGTAAGCCCGTCTGTTCCTCATTCTTAAAAAGACATCCCATTCAAGGGATGATCAGTTCACCTGAATCCTCAAGATAAGATGTTTTAGGAATTTGAGATTTAGCATTTAAGATTTATATGAGAGCCAGCCTTAAAAAGTCCCAGAAATCACCAAAAATATTGGAAAATTATGTGCTCTTCATATATTTTCAATTACAACATTTTAATTCCAGATTATATTAAGCAAACTGTTAAAGACAGTTTTTCCATATACTTTCTACTCAAGGGTAGATTGAATTATGATTGTTTCTGTATATGAACTATTTTCTTTTTTTCATTTCAATATTAGATTTTCCTGAGTATAAAATACCTGAGCCTGAGATAATTGGGTTGTACCACTGCCACACTTGAAGGGCAGAAATTTCCTGACAGAAAACTATATTCACGTGGATTTAGGAATGTTTGCCTTATATATGTAATATACTAAAACTGCAAACAGAATGATACTGTATGGTATTTGTGGTGATTTGGATATGTGAAGTATCTAAGTTCAATTAGGGTTTTATGAAATATTAATTTTGGGGGCTGTCTGCACCTCAGCAAGAGAAAACACTATACTACAACATCCTGTCACACTGTTATGATATCCTTTGCCCCATCAGAAGACCTGAAAATAACACCAGTTTATGGTGACCATCTCTTTTTAATTTACAGTTGTGTTACAGTCTCTGAGCATCATCACTTTGTCAAAAGGAGCTTGTGGAAATGCGATCCCTGAGCCCAGGCACCCGAGTTCCCTGAGAGCCCCGTTTTACTTGGGCTCTAATCTCTTCATAGAGAGCCTCTAAGATTTCAATTAATGCAAATATGCAGTTATAACTGCATTGCTACAATAATAATGGCTCTGCTGGTTTTAACTGAGTACATTTCAATACATTACTGCTGCACTGTTTAAATCTTTCCACTTCTGTGTCTTTTTTCATGACACTTGTAGGAAGTTTTGGCACCTTTACCACTGTGCCAATTTTTGTTAAGCTTGATCTCTGAGTTAAAAATTGTTTTTAAGAGACAAAAAGTGATCTTAGATATGAAAGTGTAAGTTTGCCTCCTGTAGGAAACCAAACTATATATTGAAAATACATTTAGGCTGTAAAAAGATGTGCTCAGAGCAAAGACATAATGGTACTAGGATTGCTGGGGAATCTGCAGAAAGAGCTGGATTTTTTCTTCAGTCATTCAGATCTGTCCTTCTCTTAATGTAATAATAACATGAAGAAAAGTGTTACCTCACCAAAACTGAGTCTTTCAAAGAGATAATGTTATAAGAAGAGCCTTTTCAAATACAGCTCAGTAGCATTACTGTGTCATACCTTTCCATAACTAAAATTCTTAAATGTGTAGAAAGATTCTGAATTATGACTATGTTTTCCTGTAATTATTGTCTTTTCAATATCAATATTTTAATTTTTAAAATCCCATATTTTGGGAAGAAAATATGTATGTTCAACAATATATGTGTTTGTGGCAATTTATTTTATTGTTTGCTGTATAATTTCTGTGTACGTTTTAACAAAGCTCAAACCAGAAACTGCATATTCAGAGACTGTGTACTTAGTTGCCTATTTTGTTTGTTAGATTGCATTACAAAATAGATTGTTCTATTTTTTGCTAAATATTAGCAAAAATGGGGAAGCATAAAAAATACTGCTTTCTTTTCACTTTTTGCCTTGCATAGATTTCACCCCCTTTGAAGAGGCCAGAGTCTTCCCCTGGGAGGCTTGGAAAATAGAATGAGAAATGCTATTTATTAACTGCAGCCTTCTGTCTTTTACATATGGTGTAAAAAATAATAATTGCATTTATAACAGTTTTAGGAAAGACTTCAGCTAAAAATTAACCTGTTAGCTGCAGAATGGATTTTTTTCTTTCACTGTAAAACTGTAAGTTACATTCAAATTGGTTTTATTTTGGCAGAACATTTCTCCCAACATTAGACTGGATCTCCAACACCACAAATGCTTGGCAGATATTTGACTTCACACCTATTAGTCCTGTTGTCTTTGAGGTCATCTGTGTGCATGAACTTAAAACATGCATAATTGTTTGCACTTTTGTGTCTGAGTGATCATTTAAAAATAGTCTATTTCTAAAATGTTCCTGCATTTTGCTTTGCCTTTCATTAATGTTTCAGTGAGTCCAAAGACTGCAAAGCAGGGAAAGTAGATACTGGAATTTAACTTTGCACCTGCTGTACAAAGTTACACACATTCTATTTAGTCTTTTTTTGCAAGTTTCTTTAATGTCATTGAAAGATAATTTTCCTGGAGGATATTTTAAAGGAAATTAAATATGTGGCCAAGAAAAGAGGTGGTACATTCTTTAAGAACATCCAAGATTGTTGGAGGACTTCTGGGGATGGTATGAAACACTCTCAACTGACTCCTTCATCAAAAGGTACCTACAAGAGGCTTTGACTTCTAGAAAAAGCTGTGTGAACTCTAAGGAGCTCTGCCAGCTGTCCCTCCCCAGAGTGGTTAGTAGTTAGTTTGGGTAAATATGAGCAAGTAGAAACACTGGGATACTTCGACAGTATTGAAGTTGTATGTGTATAACCTGGATTTTCAGTGAGCCTTCTGCAGGATCTTGTAGTATTTTATGTTATTTTCTTTGGAGCAACCTGTTCTCCATGATGTTCCCTGCCTCAAGATGTGTCTGGGATATTGTTGAGTTTGGGCCTTGTACGGGTTCAAGTATGGAGCAAATTTCTGCCCATGCCTGAAGACACACATTTGATGGCATGTGACAGCTTTGCCTACCTTATTTATGCTCTGCATCCTAAATCTATCTGAGGTACTGACACTAGCTTTGATACTTCTGACTATCTTATTAATTTATGGCTAGAAGGGACATGCTTCATCTTAATGGTCAGCTGTGGAAAAAATTGTGCTTAACTGTCCCAAGACAGTAAGAAGATACCAGGATTTGTGGTTTGGAAGACATATAGATTCTCAGGTTATCTGGACACAACTTGTAGCTGTATTCCAAGAAATGCCTTTTGTTCAATCATAAAGGATTGCATTACATTCTTATTGCTGGAGGTGTAACGTCATTTTGGAAGTCTTTGAGGAAAATAGCAATTTTGAATTCTCTTCAGAGGTAAGAGAGTTTTCTATTATTATTATTATTATAATTTTACTGAAACTAGATTGACAATCAAATTAGTCATGCATGAAAACCTTATGTTGTTCACATGACACATTCAGCCAGTCTAAGTATTTCAGTATAAAAGGTATTAATTCACGCTCTAAATTCTACCATTAGCCTGTTTTTCTATTTGTTACCATTGAAAGTTGAAAACTATGTTCTGAATTACCAAATACATTTCTTTTTTTGGCCTCATTTTGCTCATTTAAATTAAGCCATCATCAGCTGGGATAGGGAACTCTGCTTCTTGCCACATATTGGCAGAGGCCAATGAAGATATGTATTTTTTAGTTTTCACAAAGCATGGAACTTCCTTTCCACTTAGTTTGCCATGACCCTAGCTGCTGTTTTCTTACCTACATTTGTTCCTTCTGATACTTGTTGTATCAAAGGAGTTTGTTGAATTCTTCAGAGGTAGCATGGAGAGTCTCAGGTGGCCTCATTGAATCTCATTGGTATGCAAGGTCCCCAGCAATTCCCCTCTCAGCTGGGCTGGAATATTGTGATACCAGTTTTGATGGTGACACTTGCAGGGTTTTGGGTTTTCCTGAGGTTTATTTTTCCTCTGCTTTTATTTTTTCCTTTAATCATCTTGTTACTCAAAATCGTAAAAGGCTTCCTTATCTTACACTGCACTTTAAAATCTACTGTTATTTTATTTAACGATCAAAATACTTTTCCCAAAAGTATTCTGATGGTTTGAATGATTTTTTAGCTGACTTGAGTCCTTTGTCCTTTTAAATGCTTCAAGTCTTGGTGCCTAAGAGTGTACTGGATTTTTTCAGAACTATCAGATTGATGCCTTACTTTGGATTCTGCTACTTTCAGAGCCATAAATAACTTTATATTGCTTTTAAAATATATTTATTAAATGCATAATTTTTATTATTTGATTCCTTGTATTTTTATCTAGCTAAGCACAGGAAGTTGTTTTGACAACATAGAGATGTTGCCTGCCTGTCTTCCAAGGTTCACTTGCTAGTAATTTCGTAATGGTGAATAATTTCATCATCAGCTGTCAAGTGTCCTACCCACTTGTGGATTTTTTTATTTACTATGGGTGTTGTCGTCAATACTATTAATATTGAGTTTCTGTTCTGAGTTTATTGTTGTGGAAGACACTGAAATCTACTCTGTTGGTCTGCCTTTAATACAAGCTTGAAATACAAGCTTCCAGTTCCTTTTGGTCATTTCTGTGCACCTGCAGCAGTTGGAAGACATAAGAGACTGTTCAGTTTACTGTACATTGCTATTGCCAGGCAGGGCCACACAACACTTTACTTGCCTTGGGATTGCTGTCAGCTCTGGGTGCATGTCTGTGAGGAGACCCAGCTCCACCTTGTATATTTGGTGAAACAGCAGGGCTTCTTTCACCCAAATACCTGCTCTGCCTTTCTTCTGCTTCTGAGTAGGAGTCTTCCCTTAAGCCTCCTTCTAGGCTGGTCACTTTCCAAAGCAAAAGGACTCAGATATAAGCTTGAATTGCTTATCTGGTTCTAATCTTTTTAAAGTAGTGCCCTTGTGAGGAAACCTGTAAATTGTGGGGGTCTCATATGGATAAGCAGTCAGGAAGTTTGATGTCCTAGCCAAGCTTTGAAGATTTCTTTGATCTCTTCAACATGCTTTTAGCATTCCCAAATCCCTCTACTGACTTTGGACCTCAGTTTTTTCTTGTCCCTTTTTACAGACACTTTCTTCCTTTCATCCAAGAGCAACCAGTTTTGATTATCTGGTCACAAGAGTTGCTCCCTTTGTTGGAGGCAAGATGTTCAGGGATCTCCTCCTTTTTTTTCTGGAGAAAACATCAGAGGGTAGATGTTCTGTAGTTAAAAAACATGATACTTAACCTGAAGGTCTTCAGCAACCTTCACAACCAGCATGCCTGCTGCCAGGAGGCTGTGTAGCCTTTGGTCATAATTTATTTATGTTCTTCTTTAATTGTTTGGTTTTGGCAGCGGGGGGATTGAGTCCATATCGTTTTGAAAAAACTGAAATTTATCACTCCAAGTCATGGTGGGGAATGTCTTACTGGGTGGATGATTAGACTAATTTTATTCTCTGTTCCTTGGGTGTATTTAGAAATTATTTTAGAGCTGGACTCTGACTTATAGTATGGAAGACAGCAGCCAGAGGATCATTCAGTGGCCTGTATTAATCAGAATGTCAAGCTAGATTATCTAAGAATGCCTTCTGCATTTAAAATGAAAGAAGATATTAACCTCTAGTAAAATGTGAAAACATTATTTTAGACACATCTTAAATCATTGTGTTTTGGTCCATACTTCTTTAATGCCACTGCAGCGAACAATGCTGGTATAGTTTGAGAGAGCAATATTTGACCTCCCATTTATTGTTTTATAACTCAATTGTAATTCAATTACCACCCTTTGTGTATGGTGTCTGTCATGTTTAATGCTTGAAGGCTGCATGTGTTAAATTGGAATTCTAGAAATCATACAATTCTTGTTAGGTTTTTAAACTAACCCCTTGCAGTAGAGCTCATTTTATATCAACAGGGCAGAAGATTTAATAAGAAATTCTGGCACTGACTAATACGTCTTTTTCAATTTTTCCCACTAATTTGATGGAGAAAACCATTGTAGCCTTTTAAAAACTTGCTCAGCTTTAGCTAACTTTAAAGGTAGGAGTAAACTGTCAAGTTTGGAGCCAGAAGGGGGTAAAGAGTTTTCATATTTGACTTGCAAATCAGGAAGACTGGAGAATGCTTTGAATAAGTATCCAGAATATCCGTGTAACAAAGAATTGGATAGGCAACTTAAAAAATTAGTATCTACTCACAGCTGTGTAGAGATTTCATGGTCGGAAGCTGTAGAGAACTGGGATTGCAAAGAAGTCTAATGTAGCTGGAGGAGAGCCAGTGAAGCAGGCGGAGAAGAATTGTAAGCCTGGGTTCCTACCCAGCACCTGCAGTCATGGTGCATTTAGACAGGTTCCTCTGAGCTTCAGCAGGCTAGCCAAAGTCAAGTGGCAAGAGTACAGGCTCACTGCAGTCCATTTAGAGGAAAAGCCTTCTGCAGAGCAGAGCTCTACCTTTGGGTGTAGGAGTGAGGAATAAGGATAATGGTCCCACAGTGCTGAATAACGATCTGCCAAATGGACATAGAATCACGGAATGGTTTTGGTTAGAAAGGATCTTAAAGACTATCTAGTTCCAACCCCCTCACCATGGGTAAGGATGCCTTCAGTTCAGGATGCTCAATGCCCCATCCAACCTGGCTTTGAATGCTTCCAGGAATGGGGAATATATATGTGGAACAGAGGTTAAATTGCAAAGTTTCATTAAATTAGCAAATTCCTGTTAAGTTGTGGCTTGGATAGCAAGATGAATTTTTGACTCCTACTGTGAGGAGTTTTTTTAACAGAAAAGTTCAGCATCTTAATAAAGACCCTAAATAGCAAGGGAGCTTGTTAGCTGATTTAATTGGTAACACCTTCCACTGGCTACTTATAGAGTCCTAGTGCATTTTGGGTGGAGGAGTAACTCAGGATTATCTCCCCTCCCCTCCCCTCCCAAGTAGGTAAGATACTGGATTAGTGGGATAGTGTTGATTCTCTTGTGACTGCATTATAATTAATTCTGGGAGCTTGTCAGAGAATCATAGCCTGAACTTTGTGATCTGGAGAATCCATCTGCCATGTACTTCTTCCAGATCATGTGTCCATCTTTTTGAGGACTCTGATGTTAGTGTCCAAAAGAATCAGTGCATTGATTCAGGTTAAAACTAACTTCTTTTTCTGACCAGATCTATTTTTTTCTGGCCGTATCTAATTCAACTAATATTTGTTCCTTGATCATAGCACAGCTTCACAAGTGCTTGTGCCAGCACAAAAGAGAAGGACGTGTAAGGTGGGAGAATCCTGAATGAGAATGTAGGATCCTTGCAGGGATGTTGCAGGCCTTGGACCCTCCAGGCATCCTTCTCATGTAAACCTCCAGCCACAAATGGCTGGAAAAAATGCTTTACTGGGCTGGCTTGTTTCTATATGGCCATAGACTTGTCCAGATTCTGCACAGAAAGGGGAATGCTTTTCCATCCCCTCACAGGATGTCTCACAGAACCTTGTTTTGTAACCTCAAGTGAGGGAATTCACACTGCCCAGCTCTGAAGGCTCTGAATAACACCTGAGTGTCTTGAGCAGACTAAAAGGTATGATGTCTCTTGTCTCAAAGAACCATTTAGATTAAAAATAATATTGAGGAACAACCACATTACAAACATGATAAAGCAAGTGGTCACAAAATGATTGTTACTGTAATGCTTCCATGCATCAGAACAGAACTGAGACTATATTCAGCTTTCGTTTGGGCGTTTTCTGACTGGGATTAAACTGTGTGTACAGCAGTGTAATGCTCTACAGCACTTGGTATGCTACAGTCTGACTCATTACTATAGAAAAATACCCAGGAGAAAGGATCAAATTAGTTTCTATTTTAATATCTATTTGCATTTTCCCGGAATGGAAATGAATACATGTAGATTCACTGTCTTGATTGTAATAAGCTATTTTTCATTAGAACTTACACTGTTGAGAAATTGGTGTTATTGATTCCTGATTATTGTCTACAACAGCAGGTAATATGGTATATATTTAAAATAATAGGTTTTCAATTATTTATGGAAAACTAAAAAAAATTGAACATTATGCTAATCTGTGTTATTAAAATCCTTTCATTTCTAATTGTCTATGCAAGTATAGAATAGATGTGGAAAAAATTCAATATAAAACCATTTTTCCAGATCTTTTGCTATTCAGCTACAGTGCAGTAGTTCTTAAGCTGAATTATTACATATAGATTTCAGATAACTCTAGGGTTTTACCAACAGTATCTGTTTATAACTTAGCTTTTTATTGTGACTTGAAATTCTGAGCACATGTAGGTCCTTTTGCAACATAAGACTTCATGACAATGCGTGTGACATACGAATTTCCATTCATATTATGGTTCTCATGGTCTAACATCTGGCTGAAACAATAGCCTAAAACTCTTCAGAGGTCGAGAAGCTGTTGCTTGGACCAATGAGTGACAGGTGAAGTCAACCAGCCACAGCAAAAAGCAAATATTTCAGTTTGCAGTGGGATTTCTTATGTGGCTTGAGTGGATAGGGGATTCCCTGTGAAGCCATAAAGGTTTGCATGCTAAAGAAGCTATGATTAGAAATGCTCTTTTAAAAGATAGCAATAGTGGGTTTGTTTCGGGCTGTGCTTTGTCTGATACATCAGCTTTTGGTGTAAATCTTAGGTATTTAAACACAGTGATTTGACAGGAGTGCAGCTGTGGTACACAGGAAATAACTGAGTGGCCAAAACCTTGAAAATCAAGATATTATGAACACAAATGATTAAAAGATTTTGAGGTAGACTTCATGAAATGAAAATCATGGTTAAATAAACTTTTTCTTCACTGATTTAAGTATATCTATTTAAAGAAGAATGACCTTAAGCTATAGATCATCTTAGGATACATTGACTCAAGTATTAACCAAGATACTGTAAAACAACATTTATTCTGGTTATAGACAGAAGTTCTGCAAGTGAAAGTTGAACTTTCCAACACTGAAATGCATATGCTATTCATAAATTATCAAAAGGAAATAAGTGGTGATGAACATGTTAATTTATAATATAATCAACCCTTCAAATCTGCATATGCAAGAAAAATTAAAAAGTTCCCCATTAAAAGGGTATGAGTAAGCAAATATATGCAAATAACCATACTCACAATCTAGTTAAGAAAACCCTGTAGGCCTATGTTTACCTTTAATAGGTGTTTAGTTTCATAGTTATTTAGCAGAGCACATAAATGTTCTTTAAGGTATGTTTCTGGATAGTTTTTGTGGATAGTTTTCTCTGTGCAGACTCAAAAATTCTTCTGGAGTGCAGCTTCTAGGGAATGATTGCCATGAGTACGCATTTAAAGATCATGCAGTGGTGGAATTTGGGATCCTGGGGGATATGGGTCAGGCAAGGAGCAAAATTAGACCCCTGAACTTCAAGAAAGCAAGCCTCCAGCTCTTCAAGGAGATGGTCAATAGGATTCCCTGGAAGACTTCCCTTGGGGACAAGGAATCAGAACAGAGCTGGCAGATCTTTAAGGAAGTCTTTCATAGAGAGTAAGAGCTGGCAATCCCCATGAACAAGAAATGAGGCAAGGAAGGCAAGGGATGGGCGTGGCTGAGCAGGGACCTGCTGGTCAAACTAAAGGAAAAGGAGCAAATACACAGTCAGCTCAAGCTAGAATAGGTGACCTGGGAAGAGTATAGAGGGGAAGTTTGGTTGTATAAGGATGGGGTGAGGAAAGCCAAGGCAAAGCTGGAACTAATCCTGTCAAGGGACAGAAAGAATAACAGAAAGGGCTTCTAGAGGTATGTTAACCAGAATAAGAAGGACAAGGCAGGTTTACCCCCCAACAAAGGCTAGTAGACTGATAACAATGGATGAGGAGAAGACTGAGGTGTTCAGCAAATTTTCAGCCTCTGTCTTCACTGGCAATGTCTCTTCCCACACCTCCTGAGTGGATGGACAGCAGAATGGGGACTGGGGGAGCAAAGCTCCCCACACAGTAAGTAAAGATCAGGTCCATGACCACCTGAACAACCTGAACAAACATGTCTGTGGGAGCCCATGAGATGCATCCCAGAGTCCTGAGAGAATTGGTTGATGGAGTTACCAAGCCACTCTCCATGATACTTGAAAAGTCATGGCAGTCAGGTGAAGTCCCAGGTGACTGGAAAAAGAAAACATTGTACCCATCTTCAACAAGGATAGAAAGGAGGACCCTGGGAACTACTGTCTTGTCAGCCCCACCTTTGTGCCTGGTAAAATCATGTAACAGATGCTCCTAGAAGCTCTACTCGGGCATGTGGGACAATCAGGTGATTCAAGACAGCCGTTCTTGTGGTCCAAGACAACACTCTGCTCTTGAGAGGTCCCACCTGGAGCACTGCATCCAGCTCTGGGGTGCTCAGCACAGGAAGGACATGGACCTGTTGGAGCAAGTCCAGAGGAGGCCACCAAGATGGTCACAGGGATAGACCACCTCTTGTATGAAAAAAGGCTGAGAGTATTGGGATTGTTCAGCATGGAAAAGAGAAGGCTTTGGGGTGACCTAATTGTGGCCTTCCAGTACCTGAAGGGAACTTACATGAGAGATGGAGAAAGACTCTTTATAAGAGCATGGAGGGACAGGACAAGGGGGAGTGGATTTAAATGGAAAGAAAGTAGGTTTAAATTAGATATTTGGAAGAAATTCTTTGCACTGGGGGTGGTGAGGCACTGGAACAGAGGAGCTGGAACAAGATGATCTTTTAAGGTCCCTTCCAGCCCCAACCCAAATCATTCTGTGATTCTATGATTAAAGATCATCTGGTCCATCCCCCCTGCCATGGGCAGGGATATTTTCAGTTGATCAGGTTGCTCAGTGCCCCAACCAATCTGGCCTTGAACACTTCCAGGAATGGGGCATCCATGACTTTTCTGGGCAACCTGAGCCAATGTCCCACCACCTTCATTGTAAAGAATATCTTCTCTACAGGTAATGTAAATTTACCTTCTTTCAGTTCAAAACCGTTGCCCACTTTCACAGCTTTTTTTTCTGCTTAATTTTATTTTTCTGACTGGACTTAAAAAGGACTCCAGTCATGAAGGAGTGCACGAGCTGTTCTTGCTGGCATGTGCTTTCTTTCTGTACAAGTTACTCATATCTCAGGGACTCTACTTTTCCAAGTCTAGGCTAAAACACCTGTCTGCTTTTGAGAGGGATTTTAAACCTTGTGGGTTTCAATCACTGGAATCAAAGTTGGATAAATATCGCCTCAGTTACAAAGTGACCATGTTATTGTCTTAAGCTATTCCCATTTGAATCATTAATATTTAACAGACTTCCCTGATCCCAGCACTTCAAGATATGTGACACTAACATGTGACTGACATGTGCAGTGAGGCACAAAGTGACACGATTTCTTTGTGAGAATAACTAGAATTCAGAAGGTGTACAAAGAAAGTGTTTCAACTCATGATAGAAAGTGGAGACGTAGTATTTTGAGAAAAAAATTCTAATAGGAAGAAAATCCATGAAAATTAAATCAAATGAAATATGGCTTTTTTTCAGTGTAACTGATAACGAGAAATTAAAGAGGAAGCATTAGATGTAGGACATTTTAAATTCCAGTTAAGACACCAATATTGTGGCACACAGAATGAAAATAATTGGTTAAATGAAAACTGGAAAAAAACCCCATATCCCAGGACCAAATAGGTTCATAAAAAAAGACCACACATAGAACAGCTACTTATTACTTGTGTCATGGTATTGCTAAATGCTCAAGTCTTGGGTTAGTGATGAGCACTGTATGAAATAATAATCAAAAATTGTTCAAGTCCCCAAATATTTATATCTGGTGACTTCCAATCTGTCTCAGCCATCATTATTCCATGTGACTAATGCCTTGCTGCATATCTTCTTTTTACCACAGTTCTCTGGTTGTTCAGCTATGTGTGGGAATATAGCAGTTTTGCATAGAAGTATTTTTATGTATTTTTGTATGTATGTACATGTGTAACAGAATATTTCTGGTAGCTGAAAGGAAAAAATCTTTAGGGAGAAGGAAAATATGGAGAGTAAAAGAGGAGCTGCTGATGAGGTGGAGAAATTTGAAACACAGAATAAAGCTGAAGTGACAGTTAATACTTAAAAGCATATAAATTTTACTCAGAAGACACAAGTTTTACTTGCTGTAAACCAAGTCTCCTTGTGCTTCTGTTTGCCAGTTTGAAAATTTGAAATATTTAGTGACCACTTTGGTACAGTCCTTTGAACATTACTAATTAAGAAAAAAAAAAAAAAAGAACAAGTTCATAATACCTTGTTCATAAAAAACATTTCTCCTAGAGGAGAAATTGTCAGAGCACAGGGCATATAGGAAGATGGCTAATGAGGTAGGGGGGTAAGAGTATAGAAGTATTATTAGAGAGACATAGAGAGCAAGATTATAAAACAGTCAAGAGAAGAGAGAAAATAAGAAAAATAAGAGAAAATGAGATAAGAAAAACTGGGAAATAGAAACAGATAAATGACACAGAAAGGAGATTGAACAAGGAAAACAAAGGAAGGAGTAGGGAAAGGCCAAAACACATCTTCTTAGCTGATTTATTTTATTTAGACTATTCACATTTTTTTCCAAGCTGCCTTCATAGTCTGCTTTCAGGAACTGATTTATTGTACAGTGTGGTACTTCCAACAGTTTTTCTATTCACTCTCCCAGCAGCAAATACTTCTAAAAATGCTTCACCTCTGCAGATCCAGTGCACTAAAGGCTAGGCTTTTCCTCTGAAATGTGCCATTAGATCAGGACTGAGTAAAGCTGTAGAGAAAAACGCTCACCTCTGTGGCCTGCTTGAGGCATGTTAGCTTGTAAAATTTGCATATAACACAGAATCTGCAAGAATTTAATGTTCTTCTGTAATAGCAGTAGGGTTGTCAAGAAAAATAAAACATTAGAATAAGTGAAAAATGTTTTGTTTTCTCCTGTAAAAATGTTGGGTCAGTCAAAAATATTTTCCATTAATAAAAACTTCCTCACATTTTCATCAGTTCAAACTTCCTGTTGGGTTGCACAGGATCTACCCTGTGGCATTTACGCTCTGTTAAATATGTAGAGATGTCTCACCCTCAGCCTCCCACTGTGCTGTCACTTAGCCTTTGTGAGGTTAGCAAATTCAGTCATTCTTCATAAATTAATCCTGCTGGCTCTGTAAGGTCTTCTGGATATTTATTGTCAACAGCTTTCTTGGAAGGGCAGATCCAATCCCTGCCTTGCCCCTTCATCTTCCCTGCCTTAAAAGCTTTCTTTGCAGTGATATCATATTTCAGATTTAAATCTGAATCAATTTGATACTGTTTGATGTGTGTATTACATGGTTGCCTGTACATTGTCACTGTCCCCTGTACCTCCCCTTTTGCCTTGTCTTTATGAAGTCTTTAAATTCTTGCTATCATCAGAATAGGCTTTTTGAAAGCACTACTCTTGAAAATGGGGATTCTTTTTTTTTTCAGTATTACCTCTTATTTCTTCTGTCATATTTGGGCTCTCATCTTTAGATGTCTTTTTCCTGAATCCTTTTTTTTTGTTATTCAGCCACAAGGCCCTCAAACCTTCCCTCTTTTTACCAGAGACATACATTATCTCATTTATCATGCACCTAGCACTTAGATATTAAAATTCCAGTAAATTGCAGTCCTATATTTAATCTGCTGCCTTTAATTTGTGCGTGAAAGCCAGCTTTAAGTGTGTCAGGCAATGTGTCATCTGCTCTCAGTTTGTAGTTCATTAAGGCTCTGCCTTGTTCTTTAGATATGCTACTGCCACATCTTTTCATTGGACACAAATGTCAAATTCATTTGTCATTTCCTTATGAATTCTCAACGTGTTTTCATTGTGAATTTTTGAATTCCAAAGCTTTATATATGTTGAACAGCCAGGCCACCTGGTTAAGAGGCAGTAAGTCTCTTAGAAAGGGTCTAGTTCTGCAAAGGAGCTGAGCATTATTAGGCTGTGCTGATGGTACTGGGAACTGTGGCTCTCGGGGCATGTGGACATACACTCGGTTTCCTGCGAGATCATCTAAATGTTTCAAGATTTCTCATGAAAAATGCAACCTGTCAAGTGTTGTAGAACGTTGGTATGAGCTTCTAAACCACTTTTGATCGGTTAGATCAAATGCTCTACAATGCATTTTACTTAGTTGGAACATTGTTAATAGATCAGAGCTCAGTAGCTTGAGGCGCAGCAGAAACCCTGAGCAAGCCCTGCTTGGATATCTGCCATGTGAAGATGGGGGTAATGAGGACGTATGAAAGCACCAGGAGGCAAGCCAGGATGGTGAGCAACACGGGAAACAGCAATCTCAACAGAAGTACAAAATGCATACATTAGAAAGGGCAAACTAAAATATTGAGCCTTCATCAGGAAGTATGCTTCTGAAAGACACTTGATGCAAATAAGATACAGCTCTCTCACAGGCTACTTTTTTTTCAGCGTAATATCTGGAAGATCATGAAAACAGGTCTTCCTAACCATGAAAACCTGTATTAAAAAAAACCCAAACAAACAAAACCCAAAAAACCAAACCACCACCGCCACCAAACAAAAAAAATCCCCAAAACCAACCAACCAAACAAAAAGCCAAAAACAAACAAAAAACCCCCAAAAAACAATGAAACCTTACTTTTTTTTTCCACAATAATGGAGAAAAAAGATACATGAGGAGGGAACACTTGGAAGTCCACTTGAGCCTGGCAAGTTTTGATTGCCAGCTAGACGGTCAGAAGAAAATAGCAGACAGGGACTGCCTCTCTGGTATCTCTGACAGACACAGACCTGCCTCATATAGAGTTAACGTGCCCAAATATTCAAAGGACCTTGCTGATGTAGATGGATGGATGAAAGAGCTTCTGTGTATCTTTCCAAGATATACAATTCTTCTAAAGGCTGGATGTGAGAAAGGGTATATGTTGACACATGTAAAAAAAGTGATTGATATTCTTGTGAAATTATATATTGACAGCCAGTGGGATATTATGCAGTCATTTACCCATTGCCTTTTGCAAACGCTGCAGGAAATTCCAGAATTTTTCCCTTTGTTCACCTAGAAATTTAACTTTATATCAGAAACCTACAGTCATGCTATAGTTCTCTATTTGCTACAGTTTTGAACTGGGGGAAAAAAAAGCATGATCAGGGATTTGCATTTTTTAAGGTCACCTTTTCTGTTCCAGACCTGTAATTGTTCATCATTCCTAATTACAGACTGTAAATTATATGAGTAACTGCCTATTTTATTCACAAAAACACATGTTCTGTTCAATTGAATTGCACGTTTTTGGGACTGTAACCTCAAATGGGTAAATGAATGTTAATTTTTCATGCTCAATAACTTAGTTCTCTTTTTGAGCTTTTGTTTCTCCTCACAGAATATTCATGCAGTCTATACTGAAGCTTTTGCTTCAGTGGGAGACATCATCTATTAACTTTGCCAAAGATTCACAAGATACATCCCTTGAAAGACCTTTGCCTTAAATTCCTGCGATTTTAGCTGTATATAGGAACCAGAGAACTTTTTTTCTAAAGCTTCACCTAATGTTGCAGCAATTTGAGATTTCTGATGGCACTTCAGATCAACAAGATACAGGTTTAAAAAAATCCATTTCAGAGCCACAAGATTACCCTGAAAATTTGCTTTAGGTTTAAATCTATAGCTTTCCCTTTGATCTGTTCTAAGTATCTGAGACTCAGTGTATGAGAGAACACAGATGCTGCTTGAATATTTTTGAAGTTAAATACTTAGTGGATGAGGAAACGAACCAAGTTGTGGCACTAAAATTAACAGTGTAATGTACTTTTAAATAAATTGAGCTATCAAACTGCTTTTTTGTTAAATTGGGCTATTCTAGAAAAAATGAAACATCATACAGTTTTCATCAGGGAGCAATGAGGGAAAACATGTCTTTCCTTGGAAAGTAGCTGTTAATTATTTTGCCTCTTTATAGTATGTTTATAAAATGTACTCTGGGCAAATGCAAGTTCTCTTTGAGCTGACCTGAATTTGTGCAATTGCCAAGATAAATCTAATAACTGTTGGCAGGAGAGTTTATCTCAGTTTATTAGCTTGAGTTTGGAGTTGCACTGCAGTGGTTTCATGGGATTGTTTTGGCTCACAAGAAATTCAGATAAGGTAGTGACTCCCTTGGTTGACAGGGATATCAGATACCTTGGTGGCATGTGTATGCACCAAGAAATGTTTAAAATCTCTGGAATAACACATTCTACAGGAAAACCAAATAATCTTTAATTTATGGCATTTTTGAATGCTGTGTTTATATGTCTGAAATGCTAAATTAACATAATGTGGTGAACATGAGCTTAAGAGGACACATTCCTACGTGTAACCTTTCCTTTTCAAGAGCATTAAATGGCCCTACAGGTGGTAGTCAGAGAGGAGCCAGGGGTCACCTGATGTGACCCTTTTAAGGATGTGCAGATATGGCTCACACAAACATAAAGAACTATGCTTTTTGAAAATCATTACTTCTTGAAAACTTACTGGTTTAGTTACACTGTATTGATGATTGTTATATCTCTCCAACATGTCAATATATCCAAATGTGTGTTTTAACACTGCTCAGCTTTTAAGAAACTAGGATCCACAAGGTGTTGTTTAGGTCAAAGTTTCAACCAGATTACAAAGAAAAGCATCACAATTTTTAAAATGACCTATAAATTCTGTCTGAAATTCGTTGCACAAATTCACCATATCTAACATTATCATATGAGATTCGTAGAATAGATGGGTTTGGGTAATAAATGCTATGAAGATATTGTTCTAATTGTATTAGTAATTGGTGATAATGTATTTATTAAATAAATTCAGTAACATAATGGTGATAAAAGAAAAATAATTATGATTGTTTTCATTCATTCATTCATGTGACCTCATCTGATTTCTCTAATGCTGAGTTCTAGAGAATGATACAGTTAATCTTCCAACTAAACCCACACGGAAATGATGACAGATTTTTATCTCTTTATATTACAGTTATTTAATTTCTGAAGCCCCGAATCCACCACCAGTGAGAAAATAGCATAAAATTTAGGATTCTGCCATTATTTGCTATGACCTCTCTCTCAAACAGCCATAGTTCTACATTCATGTGTCTGTAATGTTGAAATGTCAGCTTAGATATTTTTTCCTCTGCCCTATGTTCCTTGAATAATAAAAATATTGGTATTAATATACTGGTCTCACTAAAAGTGCCATATCTTTCAGCTAAAATGAGTCACTGACTTTTATACACTGGACATCTTATAGCTCTAGAGATCAATTTATATGACAAATTAGCTGTCATTCAAGTAAAAATAAATCTTGCCAGAACTGCCTTCCATGCTCTTGTCCATGTTGACAAATAATATGACAGAGATGACAGATAATGTGAGTTCCCATTAGATTTAGATGATGTAGTTGTATCTTATCTTTCAACTTTCTTCAGTAATTTTATCCTGTATTCAAATCAGGTTTTGCTGTCTCCTCAGTGTCCTCAGCTGCCTGGCTTCAGTCCCTGAAGTCCAAGAGTGACTGTCTGAGGTCAAGAAATACTGGCAACTCTAAGCTAAATCCTTACCTTCATAGTAAAATTGCATCTGGCTTTACCCAAGACACAGGAAGCAAAGCCCTGAGCTCCCATGGGTCGCATAGGCACTTTGTGTGGGAAAATTGCAGTAAGACAGTGCTGCTGTTGGTGAAAGAAATGTTGAGCTGTGGCTACAGCTGCCCCACAGCTTCCAGATTTTTTTTCAGGGACAATAGAGCTTTGCTGGACATCCTTGTTTGGATTATATTTCTCTTTTCATAGTGAATTTCACTCAACAATATTAAATGGCATCAGAATGAGAACACTGGGAAAAGTATGTCCTTTAACAGTCAGAAATCGCTGGTCAGATGGCAAGATACCCTCTCTATCGTCATGGTACAGGAATCAGCAGAGAACAGACCTGTCTGTAGCAGTGGTAGACAATCTAATGTCAGAGGTTTCTGTTATGATGATACAGTTGAAGCACGGCCAGAAATTTCTCATACTTGGCTTTGATCCGTCTGATTTACCTGGATAGTAGAAGAAATGGCCAGGACTTAATTTGAAGATTAACTGGTTGTCTGAACTGGTACAGAACATCAACTAAAATTATTTATCTTCAGGAAAAATGAAAACATCAAATCTTACAAGACATACACCAGAAGAAGTAAAGTACTAGAACAAACAATGAAGTGGACAATCTGCAAGTTTTTTAAGATAAATGCAAAAAGGCAGTATGGGTTCATAAAAATAAATCACGTCAAGCTAACTTGATTTCTGCCTTTGATGAGATAATAAGCTTCATAGAAAAGAAGAATAAAGAGGACATATCTCTTGACTTCAGCAAAGCATTTGACATTACTCCACATCAGAAAAAAGCAATGTGGTTAATGCTTTTGAAATTGTTAGACAGATGGCTGACTAACCACAATTGAAGAGTAATTATTAATGCAGTTCAGGCAAACTGCAAAGTGCATTCAAGGATCGGTGCTTTATCTAGCATTAAACAGACACAGATATTCACCATATCTGTACAAACATGGCTGTAGAATGTACTAGTACCAGCCACAGATTTTATGTCACACTGTATGTCCAGTTTCAATCTGTCCAGCACCACGCTACATGAGACAGCAGATTACAGCAGAGATAGTGGCAGGCAGGTTAGCGAGGCAGAACTGATTAATTATTAATGTAATTGCTAACCAATCTTTTCTAAGCTGAAGGAGACTCCAGTACACATTACTGTAGGTTTCCTGGCAGCAGTTTTAAATCAGTCTTCTGGTTTTCCTATCAACTCACTTTAGTCTGCTATTCTGTTTTGTCCATTATCTCTGACCCACCATGAGTTCCCACGAGT
This sequence comes from Pardalotus punctatus, assembly GCA_013400915.1. Taxonomy (NCBI): domain Eukaryota; kingdom Metazoa; phylum Chordata; class Aves; order Passeriformes; family Pardalotidae; genus Pardalotus; species Pardalotus punctatus. Next base: position 201,568 of record VZTX01013899.1, read on the forward strand.
TCTTCTTTTCTTGCTGTACCACCATTTACTGTAATTCATTCCTGATACTTCATTAGTCTACTATATTCTTCTGTTGTGACTTTGTTTTCACTTGGTCCCCTCAAAGTTTTTCTGTCCCATGAATTCATGTCATTAGTGGTATGCAAGCCTTCCTGCTGCTTCAGTGTGCCCTTGTGCTTGTGCCTTTCCAGCTGCCTTTCGCTCCATCATGTGTGGTACTCCTGAACCTTCTCCAGGGGATCCAGTCCCCTTGAAGCTCCAGGAAGCCCCCAAGACAGCCCCATCACCACACGCTGCAATGCTTTGGATTAGAGGAGCAGATGCTTGGATGTGCTGTTCTGCTTGCTCACCTGCTGTATCTCTCATCTGGGGCTGGTCTGTGGCTTGGAAAATGCTTTGTTCAACTAAAGCAATAGAAAAATAACAGTGTGTTTGTTTGCTGGATTGGGTTATATTGCTGAGCATGTCAAGCAATACAGAGCTGATTTCCACCACTGAGGCAGGGGTCAGTGCCTTGCGCCACCAGGTAATGTTTCTTTTTCATTTCAGTGTGATCGCTTTAGATTGTGATCCCCACTTTTACTCCTCATAAGGCTTTAGGACCAGGACAACTGTTCCTCTGGTACCCCATGTATTTTTTATTGTAAGTCAATTTGCCATTTTTTTTCTCATATAACTTACTACTTGTCCACTGTCCCTCATAAAACATCTCAGTCAATTAAAGGATAGGAAGTTTTAATCCTCACCAACAGACACTTTTCTCTAGAAAAACACATAATAAGGTCAAACATCAAAGGTTCTTGTCATAGGCCTCTCTTTATTTCATTTTTATGTCACACATTGTAGTTAAACGTTTTTCCTCAATAATACCGCACTGCAATATTGTTTTACTTTTGTGTTCTCCTTCAACTCTTGTTATTTCCTGCATTTCAGCTGTAAATTCATTAAAACGACTGGATATACAGTGATACAGTATTGTAGTTTTTCCTCCTAAGGAGTCTTTTGTGCCATTGCCCTCCCAAAAATCCAATTTACGTGCTTAAGGTACAGCATTTGATTTGATTGAGACAATGAATTCACATGAATTCTAAGATAAATAGCTAACGGACTGAGCTGGAGAAAGACACTGAAGAATTCAAGTTCAATAAAATCCACTGTACTTTTACATACATGCAGATATCAGAGATGTCTGCAGGAATGATGTGATGCTCAGCAGATTCACTAAACAGCTGCTCTGCAGACATGAAGGGGGCAAATACTTTCTATGTGTGAACTGAACACATCAGAGATTAAAACATCATCTAAGACAATCCTGTAGGCACAATATCCTTCTGGTACAGGACCAGATCTTGTATTCTGACAGTATGTAAATTGTGGATTCTGTATTCCTGGTATTACTTGAAAAAATATTTGTCTCTTGGATAAGATTTTAGAAGAATACATTTTCAGATGTGTTAAAAATCAAAAGTCTTCCCATGTTGTTAGAATATTGCCCTTTAATCAGAAACATGAAGATATTTATATAATTAATTATTTAATGGTTTTTATTTCAAGATTATTTCCAGTACTCTGTGCAAGTTTTCAATGTATTTTCATTGATTGATGTAATTTCATTATGTTTTGTCAAGAAACTGCACATTATGAATGTTGATTCTTCTGCCTGCAGTACCTTTGAGATTCTTTCCCCCCAAAAAGATTTATGAAATTACATTAAACTATAAAACTTGGTCTGTGCACTAGCTAGCTTAAGCTAGTTTAAACTGACTTTTGGGATTGAAAAGTGGCTAAAATTTCATACAGTATTATTGTGTTCATTTTTCCTCTCATTTTTCCAGAATTTACAGGCCTCTATTCTTTTGCCTGAAGCACACATCTTTTGGTATTTACTGTATCATTCTGTTTAGCAGTTTCCTTAAACAAGCATTTGATAGAGCAGTTCATACAACTCACAGTTTTTTTGTCTTTTGATGATGAAGTCTTTCCCAAATAAGAAAATCTTTTTAAGGGTATTATTAATATTCCACCAGCTGTGCTGGCATCACTCAAGAAAAGCTTTTGTTTCCTGAACCAAATTCAACTATCTAGATGAAGTGCTAAAGTAAACAATTGCTTCCTGGGATATTGGTTGATTACCACTTTGAGACTTTGTCACTTGTCAAAGTAGCTTGATTGACAGACCTAATATTTGAATAGCACTTAAATATCATGTGTCCAAAGTTACGCAGTGCTCACGTATCAAACTGTCATATACTAAAGTATCAGTTTATGTATTCACTTTGTGCTTAGGATCATATTATTGATTTTTGCTAAATTTCTCACTGAGTGTCTAGTAGCAAATAAAAGATGGGAATTTTGATGTAGTAAGAACTAAATTTTAAATGTTTCTTGAAAGTTTAATTCACCTTAACTCAAATGCATTTATCGAAAATTCTGGGGATGCTCAGACCTTTTAAATAGATTGAACTGTCATTCATGCAGTAGTTGGAGTTGAGCTTCACATTTTCTGCTCACAAGCAAGTAACCACTGAATGAACAACATTATTTTGTGAGGAAATAATAATGTCAGTATTATGAAGGAAAATGAAATTATTATTTGTTATATTAAATGTTAAAATATTTATTAAGATAATCTGTAATTTCAAAGATGTAAGACGAAAATTAAAAACTGTGTTGTAACAGGATAAATAAGGACATGGAAACTTAGACAGATGAGGTTATTACTTAGATTAATGCAATCCATTTGATAATGTCTGCTCAGTAAACTCTGGTGAGAAAGACTTAATATTAAGGGTTCTTTGCAAAATAGGCACTATATGACCATTTCTATTAGGAAAGTTCAGAAAATTTTCACTTTAATTGTTATAATTTATTTTAAATGGTTAGTCTTGTATAATGCTTTTAGCATATAACAACTAACTAAAGCATACAAAGAAAGAGACAGCAAGAAAGTAGTATGTATTTCATCTCAGAAAGGAGGGGGGTCAATATTTGGCCTTTTTCTGTAGTCCATTTGTCCAGGTTACAGTATTGTCAACATCTCTGCAAGCTACTTCTCTCTGTTCAAGATGAGAAGTGAAAAGAGCAGAACTTCTAATTCAGATGCCGTATCTAGGAGAGCTTAGAGAAGAGCAAGACCCAACGCTGCACTGGCTCCCTTGGACTCATCCCACATGGCTGTAGGGGCACTGACTGAAGCAGGAGCAGGGCAGCCACCTGCAGTTCCAAAAATGGATTTCAGTCTTTGCCTCCCAGACCACAGACAGAAAAGATGAGAGGACATTTGAGGATGCTGAAGGGGAAGCCTGGCCAGGGAGGAAATTGAGGTGGTGGAGAAGGTGGCTGAGAGACTCACTCAAGAGAGGCATGGGTTTGCTGGCCACAGATCTCTCAGCTCGTGGGACCAGAGCCAGCAGTTTAAACACCTTACAGTGCCTCCTTCCTACACCAACGTCTCCTCTACACACTTCTCCTGAGCCTTCCCTCCTGCCTGTGCTTTTCCTCCTTGCTTCTTCTTCTGTTGTAGACAGAGCAGAGTAAGGACTGTTGGACCTTTTGGGAAGCATAATTTTATGTCTGTTGTATTATATTTCCCTACTCTGGCACAAGGACAAACCTTCATAGCCAGGGTTGGCTATGATTCAAGCTTGTTCTTCTCTCTTGGTAGTAGAGCAATGGGAGAAACTTTGTAGGGAACATTTCAGTTTTTTTCCCTTTTCACCTGTGAATACAATAATTTTATATTTTAGTCTGATTTAGTTCCATGCTTCCTAATGCCAAACTACACTGTCTGACCTGTACTGAGAAGTTGATCTCTTTCTGAGACTATAAACAAGACTGTATCATCCATTTTGCAACATTCAATTTCAGTTGTTGACTGGTGCTTTTCTATCTTAGTCCCAGAACCTGTACTGTCATTTATTTTTATCAGTTATTCTTTTTTTCACAGAATGATGTATGTAGATGATTTTGTTTCAATATCAAGTCAGAACACTGCAGTCACCGTTCAATCAACAAGTATCTTCCTTCCCTTTATTTGAAGAAATGAAAGTTGCTGAATGCAGACGTATGTGTTTGATAACATCTTTGCTGTCTGTACATATAGTTAGAAAAAAATCTGCTGCCTATGCTATTGCAGTTTTTTATTTCCAGTAATTGCTTTCCAGATGCATGTATTATGATCACAGCCAAAGCTGGAACCATTTGCATTTAATCTCTTTTTTAACTGTACATTATCTTAGCCTGGAGTAAATCAATTTCCTATAGGTTTGCCTAAAGCTTTGAAGAAATGAGACCTTTGCTTCCTGCTTTTGGGTTCTGCCTTACAGCTTGCAGCACAGAGAAGAGAAGAACATTTAAGTTATGAATATAGTCAAAGCTATGAATATAAGGATTTGGGACCAAAAAACCATTTTTAATCTCTTCATGAGAATGGCAATGTGTGGTCCAATTTCCATATATTGCAAAAGAAGATGGAAATACATAATCTTACAATTTGATCTCTCTGAGTCTCTAATTCCCCAAGTGCATCCAGTCCTGGTTTCCAAAAGCACCTCTCATTCTGACCATTTACTCTCTTGGTAGAACGCAGCCACTACTGGAGAAAAAGCTCAGGAAGCGAGAACATGTCATGAAGGTTTGAGACCGAAGTCAAAACACACAAGGTTGGATCTTGCTTAAGGCTACTTTCTCTCTGTGAAGATGAATCCTGCTTTCCAATAGATCATTATTTTCCTTTGGGGTTTAAGGGTCTAATCTAACATCTGCCCAGCTGTATACTGTTTACATCAGCAAGTAGTGAAACCAGTGGGAGTGGATTAGTGGAGCAAAACTATGGGTACTACAGACACAATATCCAAACTACAAAAATTTCAGTATTTTCAAGAAAGAAAACCATAGTCTTGTTCAGTGGGTGTGTTCATCCACTACAGGTTGGAGTACAATGCAGGCACTCCTGGAGTGTGTCTTCAAGTCCATGTGCTTTGAGGCTATAACATGAACCAAAGCTCATTCAGTGACCAGAAGATCTGTTTCAAAAGTGCATTCCTGAATGGGATGAAAACTCTAATGCAGATGCACAGTGTGAAATCTACTGGATCATGAACCTCATAAATTTTGAGGGCTAAAGACATCCCAGTATTTGGGGTTGAAAGTGTAGTCTCTAATATAGAAGAAATTGAGAATATACCTTAAATCATACCACCTCTTGGGTTTCAAGAGCACTTTAAAAGCTGTACAGTTCATAAGATTCATTTTGTATTGTTCTATATTTTAAGGCCTCATCCATTTCTCCATGGGTGATTTTTAGGCAGGCACAGTAATTATGCTAAAGTGCTAGTAGTATTTGAATCACACAGTAGACATTTTCATGTTTTTATGCAAATACAGATCACAGCCTATCTCTATAATTTAGAAAACTGTTTCCTTTGCCAAAGCGGTTTAGAAATCTGTGATTCTTAATGGTACATTTTTTCTGTTATTTGCATTGGGCGTCTATTGAATCTTCAAGCTGAAGAAAGAAGGAAACATGATGTGGAGGGCTACCTGAAAAGCTGCTCATTTATGCATATATTTGCATCAGAAGTGTGCCCACCCCCTCTTCTCCGGTAGGTGAAGGCATACAGCTCATTCCTCTAATGCAGGAACCAACACCATTATGACTCTAGTATTGTCTTGTTTAGAGTACAAATATGTTGTATTTACAGGTGATCTCTCACCAGCAGTTCATACCAAGTAGCTTTCATTTCCAAAGCCCTCTGTAAGAAACTGGCAGGCAGCTATTTCCCCTTCGTTGCACCACAGCCACTCTCACAGCCACTAGTTAGATTTTCTTTTATTCCTATTAATGGGGTGAGGACAGTGGAAGGTCAGTCATCCAGCTCAGTCATGCTAAAGTCTGTGAAATGCACAATTTAAAGGCAGGAGCAAGGTTGGGAGGGTATAGTGTTTTTCAGAGCTGTAAGGCACACAGAGGGGATGTGTCAGTTCACACATTTAGTAGTAGCTACAGCAAGTGCTTGTTCCTGTGGCTCTGTGCTCAGTGCTAGCTCAGACACCGGCTTGAATCCCTGTGCCAAAGACAAGAAGTGTAGGGTCCTGGAAGAAATGCTGGGGGGCACATGTGTCAGGTGTAAGAACAGTTTTCCCTTGGACCCATTTAATCTTCAATGTTTTTGATGAATCGTGTGGTGTTTTGGGAAGCTGGTAAAGCTGGGTCTGTGGGGGTCCGGTTTCGATTCTGCACTGCAGGTACTGATGATGAAGATGAGGAACACAAAGCATCCTTTAAGCAGACACATTTGTTTCATGGTAGATGTGTGACACTTGCTAAGAAATAATCTTTGAGCCCATGTCAATTTTAAGATTTCTCTTCTGGCCAGTGCCAGCATTAGATGAGTTTAGGAGGTATTTCTCCCTGCTCATCTGTGAGTTGGGAGCATTATGACATATTTTCTCTTTCAATTCAGAGCATTTTTATCCCTACTATGAAAAGCTTGAGTGAGGGATGGATTCTTGTACCCTATACAGTTTCATATTCAGTTGTGGACATTTGCAATTGGGGTGCGCTGTGAGCTATGGTCTTTTATATTTCAGCCTTGTGATCTTTGATAAAAATGCATTCTGTCTTAGATTTGGGATTCCTATATTTCCTCACACTGGTACCCATGCCACTGTGTGGATTCTGCCTTTTCTCATTTATAGCTAAAAATAATAATAATGTGAGTGTTTTCTGTCAAATTTTAATGTTGCACTTTGCCATCCATTAACCTCAAACATAGACATAGTAGGATTTTAGCACTTGAAAGCTAACTTTAATTGCTTTTGATATTCATGTCCTCTAACTTCTAAAATTGTGGGGATTTTTTCCACCCATGACCTTGAGGCTTGAAAAGATGTTGAGAATATTTTTCTTGCTCTTAGGAAAAGGTTTTCTGAAGATTTTCAAGTTTTTCATGCCAAGCTACTCTTTGGAAGTCTTGTCTGCATTGACCAATGTTAGTTTATTTCCAGTGCCGGTCTGTTACAGAATCAGACACAGACCAGTTTGATACATTTTCCCAGCTTTAAAGTTTTATTTTCTAATCTGTGTCTTAGTCTTCTGCATGATTGGTTGATTTCACATACCTTGACCAGTATTTCCAGCCACTTCAGAAGTAGAATAATTGAAACTGGGCTGAATAGTTCTAATTCATATGTGCCTTGCCTAAAAAGACTTTTGTGTTGGGTACTCTATGGATAGTGTTTACTAATTTTTATGTTGCTTAGCTATGTCAAACAGATTATGGCTTTTAAGATGTATGGAAAAACATAACAGGCTCCTAAATTCTTAGGGTAAAACCTGCAAAACAGAGTAACCCTCTTTGATGGTAAAAGTGACTGCTGAGATATCTCCAGGTTCTTTTGCAGTGTTATTGTCAAAGACGATTTTCAGCTTCTAAGGTGAACAAATAATGTTGGAAGTCTCTTAAGAAAATTATCTTAGAATTTTCTCTTTTGTGGTCACATTATCCAGTGAAAAGGCAAAGCTCTTTCTTCTCTGTTCTGAAGAAATAATAATGATAATTGATGGTCCTTAATTATGATCTCTTCATTTTGCAATATAAATTTTAAATAGGGAAAACCACCCTATTCTGGTTGATTTGATTTTCAGTCTTTTCAGATTCAGTCCTGAAATAAATGAAAAGGACAATGTAGTGAACAGGACTGTGAAAAGTGAACATAGATAGACACTTTTTTTCCAGGTATTCAGATTTGGGTCATGTGAAATGTTTTCAAAAGGTACACTTTTGCAAATTGTTTTGATTTCAACAGCCCAAATATTTTGTAAAAGTATTTTCTAAATTAAATGCTTGTATTATATAGTTAAGAAATAATTTGTACTTTAAAAGTAACTGCTGAATAATGTTGATATGCATTAGAAAACACAAACATCAAAAATGCAGGGGTTTGTGTAGAGCAAAATATTTCCTTTGGATTGGTTGTGTTTTAAAATTATCAGCTAATCAAAACTATATTCATTGGTCAACCAGAAACAAATTATTTTGTTATTTCACTCAGTTATTCAGAGGGCTGTTGTGCAATTCCTGGTTAAAGAATAGTCCTGAGTGCCTTTGAACATGACATATAATTTATTTTCATTACTTTTTTCTTTCTTTTTTTAAGAGGGAAAATGTCAAGAATCTGTAACTGCCAAGAGTATTGAACACAGTAATCTGTTAATTCTGTTAATATTTTAAGATTCTTAGCTAGTAAATCCAGCAGTAGTACATAATACACAAGAAATGCTGTACTCTGCAAACTACAATCTGTGCTATCTAAGTGGGGTAAAGAAAATAATGAAAATGTACTTGCTTATTTGGTTTTCAGTCAAATTGCATTATCTCTAGGAGAAAAGGAATTGCAGACTGATATGCAAAGAGAAGAAGGGTGGTAGTAATGAACTGGTACATTGTTTTATTGTCAGTGAAAATGCTCCTACACTTTTCCTCCTAGAGCACATTTTCAAGTGCTCTCTTTCACAGCCATTACAGGACCTGATATTGTTCTTATTCAAACTACTTTTTATCAGAAGAGATACAGATATTCCAGAAGATTGTGTGCTGATGACTCCTGTTCGCCCTTTTGTGTGGCTACACTGTCATCTCTTCTGTCCTTCCTCTCATAATACCAAGTAAAGGCACTGACACTATCTGAGAAAGAAAGCAGTGAAATTGTGGTCATGGTGAGAAGTGTCCTGAGAGGCTGCCACTCATGCTTGGTTATGTCTCAGGTACTTCAGGATCATCCTCAAAACATGTCAGATTTTCTGTGACTTTTGTAGAATATTAATATGCTTCCAAAGGGCCTATTTTTTTAATGAATTCAAGGAATACACATGACATGTCTTCCTTGAACAGGATTTTTCTTTTGCTTTGTGTCAAGCAGTAAAATCAATGATTCTTATTGCTCCCAAAATCAATGAATGCTGGCTCCTACTGCTTTGTGGGACCCTAATGTTGTTGCTGTTATTGCTGCCCTTGTGACTTCAGGAGCTCTCTACCAGCAGGCTATTGACTGCCCTTTCTAGTGTCAAGGGTGGGAGAGCCATCCAAATTAGACCTGAAAGCTTATTCTGGAAGCTTTTTCCGGAAAATATTGTGTTGATGTAATTTTTTTTTTCTGAAAATTTCTTCCAAAAGCTTCATCCCTCCTTCCATCTAGGTTTTTTTTTTCTGTTGAAAGAAGCATTATCTTTAAAGTTCTTCTGTTTTGCTCCACTTTCATTAAATAAAACAAAATTTATATGTCTGAGGTGGAGGTTTCATTTTCATGAAACCCCCTTTTTAACTTTTTCATTCTCTGGCTTTCTTTGCTACTGGAAAGATGACAAGACTTTCAACATACTGTATTTTACTAGCATCAAGTTCTCAATGCTGAGGAATTCTTATGAGCTGGTAAGAGAGAAAATGGGGTCATTAGATGGGTCCATTCCCTATCCATTACAGGTAACTGTACAAGAGGTGTCTAGTCCAGGAGGGGTTGGTGGTCATGTGCCATGGGTGCTATAGTTGAAAGGAATGATGGAGATATCACCCTATAAACATATTGTCCATGTTTTTAGGTCACTTCTAGTACAGAAATGTAAAAAAGGATCTCAGGGTTTACATGAAGAAAAAGAAAATTATTTTATTTCCCAAATAATTTTAAAAGAACAGGAGGGAAGTTTTTTCTTGTTTTCTGGCTTTAGTGGAATTTGCTTTTGGTTTGTTTCAAAGTTATCATAATCTATTTTTAACTACAGCAGCCCTGTGCAAACTGAGGTACTTTGAGTCTCATGTTTAAAGCACTTTGAGTCTCATGTAAGGGCCTTTCCCATGTGTACCACAGGGACATGAGGTCTGGGTAAACAGCTGGATTATTTGGGCAGTGAGGACAGCAGAGCAGTTCCACTCCTTCCAAGGCTGAGTGGTGACAGCAGGAAAGGGAATAAAGATTCTGTCCCCATTAGTCAGAAGGCAGAAGTTTTGAGATGAATTATGACTGCAAGGAAAAAATGTGTAAGTGCAATGTAAACTGCAGAGACTGTGTCCTGGTGGGAAATGTGAATGCCATTATAATGCTGCCTCCTGTACATGATACATAAATTAATGGATTAATTTAATTATTTATCTTTCAACATTTTCTCACCTGCCAGAATGGAAATGCTGGTAGTAGCCTTGATAAACACAAAAAAATCTATGCTATTCTTCCTTTATTAATGACTTCTAGTCACTGGAAAGTCTCAGACTATTAAGATATACAGAACTATCTTCAAAAGAGACAAGAAAAGACACATGGGATTGTTATACATTCATTGATTCAGTCCAAGTCTGATACTGATACACAGTCTCACATGAAATTTCTTCTAATGTTGATTTCTCTTTGAGCTTTCTAGGAAAGTTGCTATAATTTTTTTTCTTCACACTGTTTTTTTGAAAATTGTGAGGTACCAGAAGTAACTAATAGCTGTAGAAAAAAAAAAAAGGCCTTGTGGTTCTGTTCATTTTTTGGAGGTTTTGATTGCTGTTTTTCAGTTACCCATTCTCCCACTGTGCAGCCCAAATCTTGGAGTCATTATTCCATCATTCACTCCTCCGTGGGTTCCTTATGGGATAATTAGCTAGTATAAAGACTGGACACAAACTAGCTTGGGTGGTGAGCTGGAGCATGTGTGGGTGCGTTGTGTCAAACTGATAATGCTGTGCTGTCACTTCTCAGGTGTACTCTGAAGGTTTCAACCAGAGTTAAAATACAGAGGGTATTCTTTCTTCATTTCTTCTGCATGACCATGACTATGCTAATATTCTGTGCAGTATGCAATATCCTGTAACTGTCTGGGACTGTATAAATAATAGAAGGAATTTGCATGCTGACCTGCAGTTATGTCTGTTTAAAGCAGACAGTGAACTTGCTTGGCTTGTTAATATTCTAGTTCCCCAGCAATCAATCTGCTTTGATATTTATATGACCCAATAAAGTTTATTTTTCTTGGGTTTTAAATGATGATGTTGCATCTCCCACTATATGTCTAAAATTTAGTCTGGCTTGATTTCCATTTGGATCATAAAATATGGATATTGTGCCTTCACTTGCCTGTGTGGGCATGGAGGCCTTACTTTGCTTTCCTGGCAGCTTGGAGATGGTTAATCATTGTACAAATGCAATCTGTTGACCTCCATATATCCCTTGTGTTTGTCTTTTTCAGGATGCTCTCTCCCTTCTTTGTGTTTATGTAATTTAAAGCTCAGATCCTATGTAAGGAAATTAACATTTTGATATAAAAATGCTGCTGCTATAAACAAATACCTCAGCTACTATAAAGCAAACAGATAAAAAGAATAAACATACTGAGTCAGTGGAAGCTGACAAAGTGCAGACACTGCCTTAGGCTATCTCTGCATAGTGCAGGCTTAACCCACCCATCAGATTTATCTCTTTTTTTTTCTATGAGGTCACTAAAGACATTCTCTGTTTCTAAAAGTAATTTTCGGTCACTGGTGATAAGCTGGGTAATCTTTCCCAATACTTCTGGTAGTTTGGAAATTTAACTGGAGGTGGTGGGATGTAAGGAGACCAGACCTGCTCCTGCTCCTGGAGCGGAAAACCTCTGACTCTCCACCACCTGCAAGCTTTCGAGCAGGAGAAGAGGATCCCTTTCTAGACCATGTACTTTTAATGGCTCTGGGAGGTGCTTGAGTAACTGTCTCTTTGTCTGTTAGATGAGATAAATGCTGTGTTTATCTCATTGAAATGTCATATTAGTTTATAATAAATATTTAAACATGCCAAAAGTTCCAAAGAATAGTTGGAGAGATGTACTGTCTGTGATGCAAAAAAAATTTGTATCATACACAAAAGCATCTTACTAAGTGTTTTAGAGGATGACAACAGGTTGCAGAGTGTCCCCCTCTGCCAGTCTGAGGCTCGTGGAACGCTCCTCTTGTACTTTCTCTGCGACGGCAGAGCCAGCCTTCCCATGGATGCCTGCAGCAGTCACACTGGGGCTTGGAAAGGGAAGGTCCTGGGTTATGCAGCCACAGACTTTTGCCCTTTTTCTCTTGGTGTGTAACTGTGTAGCAGTGGGTTAAGTGACGGCAGAGACACCTCTACAGCAGGGTCATGGAGGGAGCACAGGTCTGGGCTGGGCACTCCTTGGAGCTCCTGCCTCAGTGCAGCCAGCAGCTGCTGCCCTGCATGCCTGGCAAAGCTGGCCACAGGCTGAGAGGCAGCTGCCCTGAAAACGTGTCAGACAGAGGAGCTGGTGACCCACAGTGAATGGAAATGAGCATCCCACCAGCACGAGGAAAGTGCATTTGTGTAAGAGACACAGCAGGTGTCACAATGCTGTCATTTTCCAGGGTCCTCCCACTTTCCTCTGAACCAGCCTCTATCAGTTCACCTGTGAAACTTCAGCAGGAAAACAATTACAGCCTTTCTGCATCTTGCTCTCCCCTTTTCCAGGCATCTGTTGCAAACTGGAAATATAAAAGGCATTGGGGGACTGTTTCTATCTTAACTTCAAAAGAAACAGAATTTTCTAAAAGCTGTTCTGAACTGCTTTGGGCAGCATTAGGACAATTTATTCATCCAGATTTATGCATCATACCTTTTCTCAGAGGTTTCTGCTTCCCATATATTTTTAACATATTTTTTTTAGCTGTAGAATGACTGAACTGTCATTAAAATCAGTGGAAAGTTCCCTCAGCAGTTTACTAGAGCAGGGTACAGTCCTTAGCATCTATTCAAAGACCACAGAAATCACAGATGTCAATAGAAGTCCTCTTACTTGCATTGCTGAGTTCCTAAACCCCTGCTGGAGAGGAAGGATAGGATGCTCAGCTAATGTGTATGCAACCTGTCAGGGAAGGAAATCTTGTCATGGCATTGCTGTTTTTCCTCTTTTTTGTGCAGACTCATTAATTTGCTAAACCAGATGTTTCTGATCCTGGCAGATCTATTAATCTGTATATTTTCCAGTTTGCCAAACATTAAATTACCAGAAAAGTAAATGGAAGCTCTCATTTACTTCTAGTGCTTAAAATCTCCTAACATAATCTAAAAGTGCTTCAAGCAAGAAACAAAAGGGAATAGCCAAAGCCTACATCATCCTTGAGATTCCATTCATCTCTGCATAAGGGAGCAGCCTTCCACTTTTGGAGGAGCTCTGTGCACATATATTAGAGTAATTCCCTCTGACAGTTCTCCTGATAGAGAGGAATATTCCTCCAGTTATCGTATCTCCAGAGGCATCCCTGCATAAAAAGCATGTCTGCACTATTAGAGGAACTGTGTTAATGGGCCTAAAATATTTCAGTCAGGGAACTGAAAAATTTAGTGAGGATATTATAGTGTAGAAGCATTTGTTGCTGGGATATGTCCACATGTGAGCTATTGATTCATCTGTATTTAACTTCTCACAGCCTTTGACTTGACCTTTCACTTGACTCCCTCTCCCGTTGTTTTCTTGGTATGAAAAATTTTAGCCTTTCGCTTGACCTGTGTGAACTCATACATTCTGGTTGCTCACACATGTAATCACAGAGCAAACAAAGCAGCTGGAAAAGAGCTCCTGCAGTAGGAAGTGAGATTTTTACAGTGCAGAGAAAGGAGAGCATGCAACATCAAACTCCCCTCCAGCCAACTTTGGTTTCTCTCACAAACGCCCTTTCACATCTCACCATATGTGCTACGTTAGGTGTAGCTTGAAACGGGCCATGATGTCCCAGTAACCTTGTCAACACATGAATATGTCCCAGTTTAGCCACCCCAGCCTGAAGTACTTTTGTGAGAGCTTCTGGGTATCCATTCATCTTGTGGGCCACCTTCTAGACCCATACCCTGGATAAAAACCCAGGACCACCACCCTTTAAGACGATATTAGTGTGTGTGGCATCTCCTTATTGCTTAAAATAGAAAGACATCCTTTTATTCTGGATTAATTTTCCCTACCTAGTGATTTCTTATACATTCAGGAGTAAAAAAACCCAAAAAATGTGTGTAAAGGATTCACAGAAATTCAGAAACAACTGTTGGAAAGCTATTTGAGTTTTCTTCTGGTTGGGAAATTCAGCTGGATTGGGATATTTCAGTCACTCTTGTCTTCCAGACCAGGAGGGGTTTAAAATTCAAGACTGTCATTGTGGTACCTCTATAACCACTGAACTTACTTGAAACTTATAGGTAAAAAGAAGTTCCAAGAAGTATTTGTAGCCATCTGTTTAATTTCTAAGTGTTTTTTATGATCCCTTTAACTGACAGTTTGAAATTTGTTATTTCTGCTCCCACTAAAGCAATTTAAAAAAAAATTAACACTTCAGACAGGTGCAAAGGGAAGGGGTAGTATGTTCAGACCATAAAATTGTTCTTATCCAAAATTAAAAATCAACGGCCGCTTCTCTTTTGGAAAAAAGAAAAAAAAGGCTGACTAATGCATTCTTCATTCTTATATCTCTGCTGTCCAAAGTAATAACTAAAATCACACTAAGCTTTGTATATTGATTGTCCTGAACTTGCTTGGCAAGGATGGAAACTTGGGATTCATATAAGAAGAATACTGCTGCTGGGTCCATCATTCATATTACATGGTTCATGTTCATTTCCATAAAAGCAGAAGACTCATGAACTCTGCAATTTTGGTCTGAAAAATTATGGCAGGACTGCCTTGATCACCTAATGACATTGACGTGAATGAGGAGACAGAGAAATTCAGTTTAGCAAGCACCTTGCTCTTTTCCTGAATGAGGCTGCTGGTGAGGACAAGAACATTAATCTTTGGCTGTTGCTGTCTAAAATATGCAGATGTAGAAGCCTTAACCTACCATGGGCATTACTAGTTAATTAAGGAGATTCATTGATTTATTCTTGGCAAAGGACTGTTAGCCAATGTTCACTGCTAGGGAATTATTGAATTCAGATACAGCATAAGATAGGTGAGAAGAAACGCTTTTCTTCTCTGGAATAATGTTTCTGTCTGGTTCTCAAAATAGCAATTTTATATACTTTTAATTGTTAAATTATTATAATTACTGCATTATTTTAATATTTATATTACTGCCTGTAATTTTATAGAAAAATATTAATTAACATATTCCATAAAGTATTTATCGTTGTTCAACAAGTTATTACTGGGTTGGAAGTAAGAAGTACAAATACTCAAGTCATCTTGCCTCTGGAATTATTTTTGAGCCAAGGCTTGGCACACAATTTGACAGCTCAGGATTAAATGTATGCTTTCGAATGATCTGCTGATGTACAGGTTTGCAGATTGCATTATAGCGAGGCATGGGCCTGGAACCCTACCCCTCGCGATGCAAGGATTCAAAAATAGAACCAGTGCTATTTGTACTGCCTATTTGACTATGCATTAAATTATATTGAATAAAAGGCTTGTGTAGAAATCTCTTTCATATTTTCATAGCAAATAATGAGCATACATTAAGAACAAATTAAACGTATCTGAACTTAATGGGTGAGTTGACCCAAGCTTTTACAAATGAATAATAATGGAAGGAAGCTGTAATATATATTAAACATTTAATTAACTTTTTGAGCAAGACTGTCAGTGCATGACAGAGTAGTGGCACGTGTAAGAAAAGCAAACAAACAAATAAGCTCCAAGCCTGTATTTACAGGTACAAATGCAGAATGGGAAGCAAGAGACATTTTAGCAGCTATTTTTCTGCAGAAAATACTAATACCTCCCTGCTGCAGCAGCTGGTACTTACACATGGAAGAAATCCAAATGGGATTGTTCTCCTTTGGTCTCTGTGGCTCTTTTGTTTTCTTTTTCACTAGCATTGGAGACTGTGATTGAGATGGCCATGGGTTTACTATGCTGTGTCAGGAACAAAATTGAAGTGTCTGTCCTGTGTCAGAGGATGGAGCCAAAAGGTGCCTGGTTGGGGTCTCTGTGTGTATAAATGTACAACCACAGTCAACCTACATGCAGTGCCCTGAAATTTTGTACACCTGCACTGACTGCTGATATGTAGCTGATATTTTCATCCTGTGCAAGTTGGTGTCACCTGTAAATGGCAGGGAACTGAAGTTCTGTGTTTGCAATCCCTGTGAATCGCTGTGAATATATTACATTATCACAGTAGGAAATGTGTATCAGATACAACTCTGGCTTGAAGCATTTGACCTTCTGGAAAACCAGTCAGTATCTTAGTGAAAGCAGATGAACACCAGGAAACTCGGATATTTTCCCACTGGCTAGGCTAATTCTCCATCAGACAAGTAGTCCATAGCAATGCTGGCTATTTCATCTATGGCAAATCAGCCTAAGAAATTTCTTTGTGTTGTGAGAAGCACATTAAGATATCATTAACGAGTATATATAAGACTAGTGATGCTAGAGATCCTTATGGTCTCTAACAGTGTGCTATTAAAAAGTTTTTAGTCAGTTCATTAACAAATAGAATACTGCTTGTTATTCAGGAGGGGTTTTTTCACAGTCCATCCAATGTTTGGCTTAACTGCCATTTTTGGAGTTTGTTGGTGCAATAGTGAAATAATACCATGTGTTTCTAAGGAATTGTGATTATGTGAGAGGCGTGTGAGAGGCAGCTCAAAGACCAAATAGAGTGATTACTCTGTATCAAAGCTGAGTTAATCCCCTGATGTTTAGTTGGTGTACTGCTGGGAGTTGATCAGTTGGGGAACTACAAACAAATGATAAATAGCACCTATTCCTAAGAGCTAAATTTCCTCTTTGTGTTGAATTTTGTGAGAAGGATTGCATTCTCCATGAGTAACTGTCAATTCCATCTTGGCTCATTTTGTTACATTTGGGAGCTCTGATTTGTGCCGTGGGAGAATAATTACATTTTGTCGACCATTTCTGAGTGTATGGAATTTTGGTATACAGTTTGATCTTTGAATATAGGATAAACTTCCCATTAAGTGTGAGTGTGGTATTTATTGCTGCTGAGTATTCATTTTTGCGCAAAGAGATTTTGGTCTTTTGGGCTCAAAACCCATCATTTTCTGGTTGTGATGACTGTTTGACTGCTAATTCCACAGGAAATTAAGGATGCCTGCCCAGCCACAGTCTGATCCCGCTCCATCTCCTGTAGAGGAGCTGTGGTGGTGTAGAGAAAAGGAAGCACAGCAAGACTCTCCAGCCCCAGAGGTCCTGTATCCTCTGAGGTCCCCTGGTACTTTGAGGACTTGCAGCTTTTGGACTTCCAAACCTTTGCCTTCTTAGGGCTGAGGAGAGGCAAGTCTGACTTTCTGCACTTGCTCCACTTTGCAAACACGAGCACAAATGCACATAAATGGACAGCACCTCTATTTTCAGCTGCTGCACAGTAATTGTACTGAGACAAATTGCTCTTAAAAATCTGCTTTTACATCTGTATAAACCCTACTTATCCTTCTTTCTTGCACAAAGTGCAGTGACTTGGGTCTACTTTGTGATGTCTGGAGCTTGAACTAAATCTCCGGAAATGTTCACATTTAGTGTTCACATACTCCAGACATAGCAGGTGCTGCAGTCACTGTGGGAAGCAACCTCCGCCCCCAGGGCAGCACTTTCTGCCAGAAATGTGGGTTTGGTTTTGACACATTTGTCAGCTGGGGCACTTGCTGGTTCCCTGTTCTCTTAACTCAGAAAAGGAAAAAAAGGTTTTACTTTCTGGCATTAACTAGAACAAGCCAGAGATGGGATAACACTCCTCATTTTTTTACTGGGGTAGGGAAATGAGCTAGTGATTTGCCAAAAACCGTGTTATTCTCAATAGCAATAGCAAGTTTCTAGATACCCATGTGGGAACTGGCCCTCAATGTTTTCCCCTTAGCATGTGAGTGTTTGGGTGGAGGCAGAGAGAGACAGATTCAGTGAATGCAAAGGGAATGTTACAGTTGAAAGAGATCACAGCCTCACCACCTGAAATGTGAATTACATCTTATCAGACTGGCAGAAAAAACATAAAATAAGTTGCATCCCATTTTTTTTAGCTGGCAGGCAATAAACAGTGGTCAGCCTGCTGCCTCATAGCAGTCACTTTCTGCAGAATCTGTGGTTTGACTGCCTTTTATTACCACTGGCTTTTCTGTTGGTTTCATAAAATGTGATTTTAAGAGCTTGCGTGACCTCCTTAATTCATCTTACAGTGCCTGTGTATTTCAGGGACTTCACTATGTATATGTGATCTAACTTGATCAAATACAATGAACTGTAGATGCTCTGACACTTGTGAAGTGTGAAGAAAGACAAATATTGAAAGGAAAAGAGAAGGTAAATCAAGTCCCTGCTAAACTGACAAGGGAGTACAGAAAGGGAAGGGAGAAAAACAGTAAAAGGCCACTTAAAGGGCGAAACTTGCATTTATGATATGCCACAGAGGTCAAGAGGGCAATGATATTTTGATGTGTGAAAATACACATAAAATTATAGTAGATGAGTTTATGTGTTTTAGAAAACCTCCTGTTATGTTGGCCAACACAGAGGCTGGAGGAAGATTTCTGTCAGCAATTCTCACACTGCTGACTGCATGCAGAAATCAGCGCTGGACCCTGCGAGAGACAGGACTTATGGGCCTGTGTGTGCTGCTGGAAATGGTGAGGAGCAGAGCCTAAAGAGCCAAAATAAGCCCAGGGTTGTACTCCATTTGTCTTCACTGCGAATTATATCAACTTCTGCTGCTAGGTTCAATTGTATCAAGGCTGGATTTTTCACTTTTCAAATTAAGTCTTTTCCACCTACAGGTATACCAGATTCTGGCTTAAAAATATTCCAAACAAGAAAAAAGGATAGATTAGAAGAGAAAATGTAACAGCACCGAGGGAGAAAAAATAGGAAGTAATTGAGTTTTCCCTGTGTTTTGAAAGCTGTTTTTTCTTCCAGTTTAACTCGGTTATCTTATGATGAGATGTTTTTGGTTTTCTCCTTCACTGTGAGTGTAGAATCCAGTAAATTTTCTCATTCATATAAAAAACATCCATTCAGATAAATTTCAGTGTGACTTTGCAAAAAGACTTGTGGCTTTCATGGGATATCCCTTAATTTGTGTCATCAAAGATTTTTTTACAGAGTATTTGCTAAAAACAGTTATGTCACAAACATTAAGAAAATTTTGTTTAATTCCAACCAAAATATAAACCCAAACCAAATAATATCTAATCCAGAAAATTTTTACCTTAATGTGTTGAATCATTTGATGTAATGTAATTACATTCTATGTTGGATTCCCATAATCTTTATGTTCTGATAGGAAAACCAGGTATGAACTAAGAGGAAGATGATAATCTCTATCATTTCAATTAGCATATTTTAGAATAATAGAATAGTTTGTGTTGGAAGGGACCTTGAGAGATGATCTAGTTACACCCCCCTGCAATGTGCAGGGACACCTTAAACATCTTATTTCATGTTGATTTTTTTTTTTCCTTGTTGGAACTTACTCTACTGTGTGAAAGTTTGGCAGCAAATGCCTGGAAATTATAAAATTGATCAGGTGTAATTTTTTTTTTAAATTTGAAGCCTATTTTAAGCTGCACTAATAAAATTCTCTGGCCAATCGGAGCTATGGCATGGTGCAGTGGACAGTCTTGGGAAACAAGTATTAATTTAGGATGTAGATGGTGGTGGAAATCTAGTTAAATGGAAGAACCATCAGGAGGAAGCTATTGCTCTCACTGACAAGGTCCTGTCTGTGGAACTGAGCTCTTCCTTGCACACTACCCCTATAACTGTCAGCTACTTATAAATCATGGAAATAATGATGGATGGGACACCATCAAAACAGCCTTCACAAGCTGGAATTTATAAGCTTTACTCCAGAAAGGCAGGTGCCAGCTGGCACTCGGTAGAGCAGCGGCAGAAAAGGGGTGGCTTCATGCTCTGAACCAAAGGGTGCCTGATGATCCCCAAGCCCCTTCCCCACAGGAATTGTGGCTCAGGGAGCTCAGCTCCCCAGGAGAGCCTTCCACAGTTTGAGGTACTCACCCTGCATCCTCAGGCACTACCCATGCTGCCACTGGTGCTGCTCTCTATGTCTCTGATTCAGCCACTTAATCTGGTCCTTTGAAATAGAGTTGTGCATGTCCAATCTTAAAATTTCTGGGACAAGCTTTATTTTCCATTTCAATAATGGAGTTAAAATCAGTTACATCCTATAAGTGATGGAGATGAGATTCTCACAAGTGCTCAGTATTGGTTTATCCAGAACTGTGGAAATCAATATGCACTTAATGTTTTCACTAAATAGTGATGTAGATTTAGGCTAAACCTGAACATCTTTGAAAAGCTCAGACATTTTCTCGGAGACAGCAGATTCATAGCTTATACCTAAGGTTAGGTTCAAAAGTAACTATTAAGAAAATTAAACAAAACTGGTTTGATTTTTCTGAGGCATTGCAAACCTATTCATTACAGGGATTGTGAATCCCTGGAAAGAAAAGGTACATAAAAAAGAGAATCCTAATTTTAAGAAAGTGGGTTTGAAGTGTATTGTCTCACATCTGTGCAATAAACCACAGAAATGTTTGTTCCAGCAATTTCAGATGAATGGCAGCTTTGGTACATTCCAAACCATCTTTGAAAAATATGGCAATAAAATAAACAAAAGTAACTCTGACCACTATGTTAAATTCTGCACAGTAGATAAAACTGGGCAGATTATCATTCAAGAAAATTGTGCCAAAATTCTTGTCTAATTAATAAAGGGTATATCTTGAAGATTTTCTTTCACAGGTTGAAACGAATTTGCAGGTTAATAAACTGCAATAGGTGGCCCTTCTGCAACACATTTTGAACATATCAAGTTGCTACAGAGTGTCTAATGAAATAACTGAGATCCTGGAAGATACTGTATGGTGTAGCTAAGTTTTCAATTGTGTAGAAAGTGACTCCTAGATTTAAAATGCTAATCTGTGGTGTTTTATATCTGTCACAGAGAATCAAACTTGGTATGTAAAAGGCACTCAGGTCCTTAACAAGTTACCCTCATTTTGACAAATGCTCTTCTTCTACCTGCTGCTATTTCTGTGTGAAGAGGAAGGTGACAAAATTCTTCAAGTTAGATGACAAAAATATCTTTCCTACTGTTCAGTAACCTCCATGCACCTGGTCTCCATGGTGCTGTAGGATGGGGAGGCCAAGAGGCAGGCAGCTTCAGTTATCAGTCTCTTCAGCAAGCCTCCCTGTGTGAAGACAGGGCAGGCAGAGGTTAAGCAGCAACATTTCTGTTGCTACACCAATAACATCTCTGCTAATGCTGCTGTGTGCAGGTACAGCTGAAGAAAATAACGAAAAACTGCCAGCAAAACTATAAAGACCTTGTTGTTCACTTGCAAAGACAGAAAAAGAATCTCTGAATTTTTTTTTGCAAAACTTCCATAAGAAGAGCCAAATCTTAGAAAATTTCCTTTGTTTTTCACCGCTGTCTGTAGAGTGACTGGAGGGCAGAGAACAGAGGGGGTTCCTGTGTTTTTTCTCGTTTTGAGCATACACACTGGGTGCACACTCCTGCACCACACACCACGGCCACACACCCTTTCCCTCTCTCCTCCATTTTCCCAGGGTCCAGAGTGGTACATCAGGAGCAGCTGGAGCAGAGTGAAGTTAGGACCACCTTGGAGGAAGTTGTCTGAATCACAGTGTGGCTATATGGCAGCAGTTACCCAAACCAGAACTTTCAGCTTGCCATAAGCCACACCCTTCCAGCCTCGTGCCCCAGCTTTGCAGGCAGAGACCTCATCAAGATCTGTGGGCCGCAGCTGGCCCCATCCCACATCTGTGATGCTCAGTGGCTGTCTTGCTTGGTGGCCACTCTCAGTGCTGGTCAACCTGGCAACAACAGCATTTGCCTGCTTGCAGTCTGTTTCTGCAATAAAATGTTGTACTTTATTTTTCTGCTAAGGTTCTTTGTTTGTTTTTTATCAAGGTCCTAATAGCCTGTTGTTAATCGAAAATGAAAAGCCGAATATTTACCATCCTGGGGGAAAGAGCTTGGGTTTATATGGAAATTATTGCTCAGAAATGCTTGTGGCCATGGTTGGTGCTGAGTCTCCAGCTCAGCTGGAGCACAGCAGATGAATCAATGGATAACAGCTCTGCCAGCGCTAGCCACTGCTTTATTTCCCAAATCTAGACAGTGGCTTGGTAAGTCAACCATGGCACTTATAATTCTGTAGAGTCTGTGCTCCCTTCTGCTGAGCCGTTACATCAGGCAGATTTAACTTTCTTGTTTTTTTTTGTTTTTTAACAAGTCAGCTGCCTTTATTCTGTAAACTACATTTACAGTATGAAGGACTCCCAACAGAAGTTGTTTCCTTTATTTCATAGGTTATGCTACAAAGTTATTCCTGTCTTCTCAAATTAAACAGAAGGATTGTATGGCAGTTTCAGGGAGAGTAGAACAAACCTAATTCTATTTCGTGTGGGTGAATTCCCATGGAAGGCAACTTACTTTGCTTTGGGCTGGACTTGGCGGCGTGTCAGTGTCTGTATGGGGAACTTGGCATATATTACCTCTTTATTCACTGGATCTCATTTATAAAAGGGAAAGGCAAGTCCAAAAGCTACTTGAGTCAGACTGAAGTCACAGAGATGATTTAGGTTATTTTAGAGAAGATTCTGTTACAAACTCACATTCCAGTTTGGGTTGACATAATATTGTTATATGTTTTCACCATATGTTTAAAATTTAAAGCAGCTTGGGGGAAAACAAACAAAAACTATGCCTCCTGCTAGAGGGACTTATTGGCAATATAATCCTGGGCAGAAAATTGAGATGGTGAATTGTATCTCTCAGAACATCAATCAAACGTCATCAGTAAAGAATGAGAAAACAATTATTTTATTAACCTGAATTTAGTCAATGATAGTGTCTTACTTTTTTAAAAAGAAGAATTCAAGAAACAGGTTTCCAGTTAAATTGCATTTTTTTCTCTAATGACACACTTTCTTACTATGCTTTACACTTTTAGTAAGGTTTTCTTTTAATGTATCATTTCTTACATTCCATACTTTTTATGCAGTCCATAATGGAGAACTTATTTTAATTTAAAAATCTATATGGTATATCTCACCTGCCTAAGGAGATCAAGTAAAATAAATTGTATCAGTGTTTAGTAATGGAAATCCAATGACAAAAAAGAGATTTCTTAATTCCCAGTGTTGTAATAAAATTGATGAGAAAAGTAATGCTTTTGCCCTGACATCTGCCTCTCCTTCCACGCTTCAACACTGTCATTATTTCCATAGAGAAAGATTAGCTGAGAACACGAAATGAACAAGATGTGAGGGCATGTTTTATTTTCATGTTCATACAGCTCTTAGACACATGGACAAGAGGGATATGAAATGGGATTCTTTGATTGTCAGGCTATTTCTTGTGTAAAGAACCACTTCTGGGTTAATGCCCTTCCCCTACAGCCACAGGAATTAACTTTCTTTTGGGGCTGATGACTTTTGGGTGAAAAAGTTCCAATCTTTTAATTCTCAAACTCTAAATTATCATGTGAGATTACTCAGTTTAGAAATGGCTATCCTGAGAAACACTGAGCTGGTTTTCAGCTGCACGCCCTCTGTAGTCTTACCGGCAGGTGGGATTCTTGGCCAGCTCACCTCATCCCATGTCTCGAACTTGTGGAGGTGCTGCTAAACTTCGAGACTGCTAAACTCACCTCTTCATTACTTTAAAGAAGCATTTCCAATATGAAACATTTGTGGCTTTGTTCTGATATTTTTAATGAAAAACACGCTTGATTGAAATACACCTATAATTTTCCATCAGCTCAGAATGATGAGGGTAAGTTGCATGGATCCGCAAGACCCATTCTTGTGAAGCTGCTGTTTTCAAGGACATTGTTTGCATTCCTCTATACTCACAATAGAACAAGAATTTGGAGCATTTTTTTCCTGTTAATGTCACCTAAATCTTGAGTTGGTACTGGAGTAAGTGATGGAAATTGCTTCTTTGTGAACTATTCCACCTACTGTGGGAAAAAAGAGTTTCAATGCAGTGTTGGTGCAGTGGGATCTGAAGCAGTGGGAACAGAGAAAACCTTCTTGCGGAGGGTTTCTTCTAAGCTCAGATTATATTTTCAGTCAGAGAGAGTGGGTTTGCTACCAGTTTCTCGGTATCCAAATTTGACATTATTGCCATTGCCTTAGCATCTAGAAAATATGTCTGGAAAAAACCCACACAGAATTAGGCTTTAGCTAGGAAAGAACCAAATTTCCAAGGCAGGTGTTTGAATCCTTTGTAGAACTGGGTCCTTGCAATGAAATGCAAATATATATTTTTCATATATATATATATACACACATACATATATACATATTTCAGAGCTGGAACTCTGGTATCTGGCACTAAACACTAATTAGCTACAATTATGTACACTTATATTTGGGAAACATACAAATATAAGATATATAAAATTAGATGGTCTGCCCTATTGACAGTGTCAAATAATATTAGCTTCTCATATTAATGGAAATAGAATGTAATAATTAGTGATTCAGAGAAAATTGTGGGAAAAATCAGAGCTACTCAGGGCGTTTTTAGGGAAAGAATAAAAAAACTAAGATGGACAAATTGCATTTGACAAATGCCACACTTTTCAATACACCTTTGCTGGGCTAATAGCAATAAATGAGGCTCTGAGCTCAGTGAGGGGTGCCAAGCCCTCTTCTAATAACAGTAATTCCAAAATAGTAGGTGAGAATAAGCTTAGAAATTAAAATGGAGAATCAAAATACTGTCTCAGTGTTGCTGAAAAAAAGTATTTAACTTCCTTTTTTTATTTTTTTTTAATTTCTAATAAAAATGCACCCAAACCAACCCTGTAAAATACAGCTTTTTTGCTGTATAACTTACCATTCCAGAAATGTGATAAATTTATTGCAAACCAAACTTTGGAGGACTGAATACTTTGAATCAAACCTGACAGAAGATTTCAGGGCAATAAATCACTGAGGAAGGTGAAGATCACAGAGGTAAGCCCTCTGTGAGTAGCAAAGGTGACTAAAAGCATCAGGACCATTTGGTGGTCATCAGCAATGTTCTGGCTCTTGGGAATACTTACATCCAGCCAGCTATATGACCTGTACTGTCTACGCGCTGAGATTTAACAACAAATTTTTAGGGAGAAGCTCCCACATATGGGGAATTTTACAGACGGGCTTTTCCAGTTCAGGCATTCCTAGCTGAAATATTTATGTTCTGCCATTGTACCACAACTAATTTATCAAGAGCTTTTGCACAGGTAATGAAGAGATGGGGAGGACAGCAACATGTTTCACCTAGCAGTATGGTAAATAACTCAGCTGTTTTTAGATAGTGTGGATGACCTTATTTCTTCCTTAGGTACCTAGTAATTTAAATTGATGAGCATATAACATCTGTTCTGCTAGTAAACTTTCATCTAGCTAAAAATATTTGGTATCATCACATATTTGAAACAGATAAAGGGGTGAAAAGCTGGGGATTGGTGCAGTGGGAATGGGCAGCAGTTGCTGCTCTTCAGCTGCAAGTGCAGCACAGGAGTGCCCAGACTCCCTCTGTGACAAGACAACGAACAGTTGTTATTTTGATCATCTCTTCTGCCTTTCTGCCTACTCCAGGCTTCTGAATTTCACATTCTGTTCTTTCAGCAAACCCATGATTTCCCACGGGGGCTGGAGCATTGCTCCACATTCAGACTCCAGACTCACCCGGGGTTACCCAGTTTCCCTTATGCTGCTCGCTTGGGGAATGCTGCTGCTCCCAGTTTGTGCCAGCTTGGGTAATGGGGTTTGTTCTGTGTGGAAAGTTATCAACACCATCTGCACAAGTACATACACCTTATGCACAGATTTTTCTTTTGCTGAGTACCGTATCCTCTCTCTGACTCTGGTGAAATTTTGCAGGATTCTTTAAAAACATATTTCTTTTGTCCTTGTAAAAATCATCTCATTCAAGAAAGTAAGTACACCATCTTCAGAAGTCACTTTTCCAATGTTTTGTTGATGCCTTACAGACCCTAGAAATGAAACAACACACTTTCAAGATAATATTTGTACAGCAGGTAATATAAAAGTGGGTCTTTATTGGAGGCCTCCAGGGGCAGACATGGAAAATGTCCATGCAAGCCCAACCCCCACAAGGTGAATACAGTTTTATAAGTTTAGCAAATTAGCATATTTTACAAAAATTTCCAGTTAGAGACATAAGAAGTGAGGTAATTCCCCCCTCTATAGCTCCTCCCCCCACAAATGGAAACTAAACTTTGTTTATGAAAATGTGTCTTGAAAAGCTGGTCTCAATCTTGATAGCCAGGGAGAAACAAAATAGGACAGAGATCCTTGGAATGCATTTTGTCTTTCTGCCTAGAGAAAGAGTATGGAAAATTACCGGGGAAACTAGCCACTAATACAATAATAGGCTACAAATACATGTGTAAAGGATACACAGATTATATAAAAGAAAACAGGCAAAAATCAGTTCTGCATCATTGTTACTCCAACTGTTTGAAAGCCATGATTCACAAAGCCGTAGTGGAATGGCAAATGTAGATAAGGAAACCAGCCTGCAGGCACTTGCCATCTGCATTTAACTGTAATATAAATGCCAATTAATGCAAATGATGACAATTTGTTAGATCTTTAATACCTGTCTGAACAATAACCCAAAAAATTCAAATGGAACCACATTAAAACTACTTTTTAATGTAAGATATAGTTCATTGCTTGCACAGAGGGACTTCCCTTCAACAACCTGGCTGTCCTCCAGGTTATGGTTCAGAGGGCTTTGCAACTGCATTGAGAAGAGGTGGTTGTGAAGGAATAACATGAGCTGCCAAGCGTGGAAGTCTCACAGGTGGAAGGTATTGGTGGGTGTTTCCCAGCTTGTCCCTCTTTACTGTCTCTTGGGATACAGCACGCCTCCTGAAAATACCTGGCTGGTGTCAAGAGGAGAGTGGATGTGCTGCTCCAGATGTGATTTCTGTGGCGGTGAGGCACAGATTGACTCTAGAACTAAGGAAAGTTGTAGAGTAGGTGTGTTTATTCCAGCACTGGGACACACAGGGGAATATTTTCCTCCAAAGGTGTGTGCACCATCAGTGGCATTAGTTTTTATCAAGTAACAAATTACATATGCATTAAATTTCGTAATACACCTATACCTATTCATTACCTAGCCCCGCCTAGCCTCGTTTCATATTATAATCAGTCTGCATATCATTACGTGTGCTTGCTGCTTCCTGGTGGTCGTGGGCAGGGCTCTCTGGGATGAAGTAAGAATTTTCCTCGGATGAAGTAAGGAGTCTTCCTCGGGTTGAGCTCTTCACCTGCCTCCTTGCGCAGACTCCTGAGTTCCTGGTCTAAGGCAAATCTCTCAGCTGGTTCGGGCTGATCTCAGGGTCCCAGAAACCAGGACCTTTGGTCACGGTTGCTTCTGTATATCCATAGTTTGGCATCTTCTTCGTGTCCTCCTTTGCTTGGCAAGCACCAAAATGTTAAGCAAGCTACATACATTGTTTTAGCAAGCAGCTCCTAGTAAATCATTATATACCTTGTTTTAACAACCATCCTCTAGTAAATCTTAGTCTCCCTAAATCAGCAGGAGGTCCCAGTCTTTCCGGCTACCTCTCTGCAATAACTTTACTCACAGCTTTCTCTCAGTGCTTTTCTCCACAGAGAGCACTGTACTGCTGATCCAGTAGCTTGAGAATAATGTAGGATATCTGGATTTTGGTTGCTGCAAACTCCCTCAGAAAAATATCCATACTGTGTGCAATAGGAGTGCCTGCATAGTTCAGCACTTCCTGGCCATGTCAGCAGGGCTCTCCCAAATCAGAGCTGCTGTCAGCCACAGGAAGCTCGGAGGGGTCTGTCTCTGCAGCAGTGTGGCTGCTGCTGGGTACACTGCCACTTTGGTTGAGGGGGTAATTTGAAAAAACAGCAAATGAGAAATCTGGATACTGTCCTCTGTTCTCTCAAAGACATTTTCTGCATACTCTAGAAGCTCTGATTATATGACTTTGTCTCAGATCCTCAGGAAGGACAGGTAATTTAGATTACTAGAAAGAAAAGTGAGTTTGTTGAATTAATTTGTGTAGGCCATATAGGTGCATTTTCACAGCTAATTTTTATTTCCAAGTTTTTAACTTCTGTGTACTTGTTTGAGCATGAAGCTATTCTTCTTAGCTGGAAAATCCGCTGCTTAAAAACTTACTTTCTTCCAATCAGAAGTCTGAAGTAGAGCCATCAGTCACAGGTATCTCCTGTGTTTTCTGTAATCATGCCCATTTGAAATCTACATGCTAAAGTTGAGAGATCAAACTCAGCCTGTGCAACCACCAGTGCTTAATGAGCTCCTAGGACAGAGCAAGCAGGTCAGCGCCTTATTCTCTTTTAACTACTAACAGTTGCTGTGTCTCACTCACGTTTACTACACATGATGGAACAGACGAAGTATTGGCAGTGTTTTGTGCCCTGCCCTGTAGCACTCACTTCATGCTGTCAAACGTGGCATGAAACCAGGCCTCTAGTTTCAGCTGGAAGAAGGAAAAGTAGCAGATATTATTAAAAGAGGGGCTACCTTGTTCTTTTTCCTTCTCTTTTGAAGACTGTGGTCATCCTTGACAACTAAGCCTGTACAGGGCATATGCTGCTGAAACAGTTTAAGTTTATTAACTCCAAAAACATCAGTGCATGTACTTGAATGTACCCATTTAGAGATGGTGGTTTAATTACAACCCACGTGCATCACAGAGGTGGATAAAGATTGGTGTTGCAGGAGGACGCTGCAATGGCAGACAGACACAGTTCAACTCCCTCCCTTGGGAGCTCCAGGGACAGCAGTGCATTGTCACCCGCGTGTGCTGTGTTGCTGTAACTCTTACCAGGTGGGCTCTGGTGACACAGTGCAGAGCCAGATGCTGCTGGTGGGTACTGGTGAGCAGCCCCCTCTGTGCATGAACCTGGGAGAGCTCCCAAACTCACTGCAGGACAAAAAGCAAATTCGATTGTTTTACCTGGAGTCTGAAGAGAGGATGTGCAAGATCAAAGTGAAAGACATTGCCTTGAAGTTGTGCTTTCCTTGTAGATTTCCTTCACTTGCAGCTGAAGTTACTCCCATCCTAGACCTGTGAGGAATCTCAGAAATGGGGAGCTGCATCTGACTTTGCAATATTGAGAAGAAAGAACTTGCTAAAACATACATGTGTTCTTGGGGCCAGGGCAGAGGGAAAACTGCGCTTTTCTCACTCACATGTACTGGCAGAAGAAACCTGGCATGCCTTTCTGAGTGGTGTGCTGGCCCCAGGGACCCCAGCCACCAAAGCACCCCAGTGCCCTGTGCCCTCAGCTGCACTGGCCATGGGGGCATGGGGAGGTGGGGACAGGCACAGTTTTCATCAGCTGTCCCCTATGGGGTGAGCTGCCACCACTGCCCCAAGGCTGATTTTGAAAACAGTGACATGTTTCATGAAAAAGACAGCAGATTTAGGCATTTTCTTTACTTAGACATGGCAAAGACAATTAGAAATCACAACGTTGCATTTAATCACTGAGGAGGTTAAAAATCCACTACAATAAGTTAGATTTTGCAAGAGAAAAATGTACAAAGAATACAACAGGTGTGCAAAGAAAGGAACAGTGAGTCTCTATAGAACGCTTTTAGATAGCAATAGGTATCTGCACTTGTGGTTATTTTCTCACTTTGTTCAGTAACTAATATATTTTGGAGACAGCATCTATAACGTAGTTTCCTATTGCCTCAACACATTAATGGGATTTATTTTTTTGCAAAACCTGGCTGCAAAGGATTAATGCACTAATGACTGTGATTTGCATGCTTCTTTTTTGAAGTTTGTATTTGATACTGAACCTTGACACCAAAGCAAAAATTGTCAATATTGTGCATAAATAAACATTTCACATATTTGTATTAAAGAAATCTGTGACTTAATAGCATTGCAATAGGTTTATTTATGAGAATATGCTTTTTAATTACAATAAGCCAGTGTTTCATTTTAGAATGATGAGTAGAGAGCATTTTTATGAGTCCTACCACAGTTAAGAGTGCCTTTCTTTGTTCTGTATTGTCAGGGGGAAAATGGTGTGGTTTTTACCTCTCTTAGAGAATACATTTTTTAAAAAAAGGTGGTTTTCATAATAGTATCATGCTCAGTCCATGAAAAAACTTGTGCTGTGTTACCAATTATTTATGAAGGGAATCTTGGAGAAATGTTCTGAATATACTTTTCTGTTTTTCTATGCTGTCTATATTTTTTTAAATAGCACTATTATCTTCGTCTGAAGATAAAACTCTCCTTTTCTGCTGCAAGCATAAGAACACAGGTAGATTAACCTTTTCAATGGATAAGAGAAGGCTTTTTAATCTAGCAAACTGCACAAAGTAAGCCAATACCTGGAAGCTGTGTCTTGTGAAATTCAAACTTTAAATAAGTATTTTTAGCACTTTAAAAGAAGCAAGATAAGTATTTGTGCAGATTCCTCAGAGAAGTGTTGGAATTTTAACTGGAAATATGCTCCCAATGGAGCATAGAAGAAATTTAATGCAAGTGTTGGACTGTAGGTAGGAACTGAGTAGGTTCTCTGTGGTTACAGTGTTCTGCCTACAGTTATGTGAAGAGAGAAGGTGACAAATTACTGTGGTTGCTTCTTTTGCACTCAAATCTATTAATTAATTCTGACTTCTCAAAATATCACAAAATCCTTGTGGTTGTTGGTTCTGCTCTGCATTCTTCTTTTGTTTGAACTCTCTAAAGTTATTACTTGGTCTTTCTTTCTGAAGTTTTCAGGATGCAGTGGACTAGACAGCATCCCCAGCAGAGTCAGCCTGGGGATTTTTGTAAGGCAGCTGTTCTTCAGTAGTCAGTGATTCTTCTTTTTGGTTTACGACTTTATGCTCCTGTTTTATACTCTATAGGAATAGGTCTACTCAAAGGTGAAGAACAGCTAGCACTTTTTCTTCAAAGCAGTCTAAGTGCCATTCTCTAGTGTGATCAGTGACAGTCTGAATCTGTGACAGCCTGTGACAGTCTGTGACTTGTTGCATTGGGAGTGCCCAAGCACACGCAGCAAGGCAAGGGAGCTAATGATGGCTACTTTGAGCTTGGAAAATAAAAATGCAGCAGAACAAACAAGTGCTAGTTGAGCAACTGGGGAATTTACTATCTGGTTTGAGATTCTTCAATTCATTAAACATCTCTGGGTCTAATGGTGTATGTGAGATAAGCACTGCACATACTCTTAATTTTTTTTCCCATACATGGACAGTTTTATCATGTGCATTATAACAAGAAATAATATGAATCACTAATAAATAACCCCTAATATAATCTAGGAATAAAAGGTGCAGTAGAAGCTTAACATAGCTAAACTGGCATAATGCCACTGTAGCATTTGTTGTTTTCATTAGATATCAAATTTGGTTGTTCTTGTGTGATAGCGAATAACTGATTGTTCCTGCAAAGTTGAAGGATTTTGAATATTGCCCCATTGAGCAATAAAGTAGACAGACACAGGCAAAAAGAGGCAAGGTTGATTACTCTGCAGTTAAACCTTTTCTCTACCATAAATTATTGCCCTTCCCTATAGCAGTTGCTGTCTCCAGGCCAGAATTGTGACTGGGATTTGCAGCCTCTCCTGAGGACAGGGTAAGGTTGCTCTGCTCGGTTTGTCCCAGTCCCAGGCCTGCAGGATTTTGCCTCCTCCTCCTGTGCTCCTGTGCTGACAGCACACTTAGGAGCCTCAAACCATTTTTTCTAAGGACAATTATCTCAATTTTTTTCTGGGGGGAAAAAAAAGGAATTTTTTCTTCTATTAGCAAACTTTAAAGGCACATGTCACAGCAAGGTAGGAAAAACCCTCTAATAAACAAAATCTGTGACTGGTTCTGATGATCTATTAGAATGGGCTACTTACACATTTAAAGAAATTTCAATAGGTATTTCAATGGATCAGGTCTTGGCTACGTGTGATTCCTTATTATGCCATTATATTCCTTCCTGTTATTCTTTTATACAATATAGATTGCCAATAAATCACTGTATTGTAAATGCCTCAGATTTCATGTGTGTGAAAATGTCAGATTCATAAAACTCCATGCTAAACCTGCTTTCATAAATCAATCACAGAAGGGTTTCATTAAGCTCACAGTGTTAAAGGCAGGCAAAAGCTTGAGAAGATCCATAAATAATGAAAAACTAATTGGAAAATATTTGTATGAAAGGTGATTAAAAGTCACCAATATTTCTTCAAAACAGTCCAAATAGATTTTTAGAAAGCTGAGAAGTCCATAATTTCTTTTTATTTTTTAAAGCCTCATCTAGAAAGCATCTGTTTCTCTGTGCAAGCAGCATTCTTCATTTGCTAGGCAGAGTAGCCCAGGATACTTGTTGGCAGGACTCAAAAAGGAGTTCAGGAAGGAAGCAGTGTGGTGTTATCTAGACAGTCATTGCTGCTGAAGTAAAAATAATTCATTTTCCATTTGTACCACCTGCAGAGTGAAGGATGCTGCAGAGCAATACCCAGCTCTGTACAGCACCCCAGCACTGACATGGAAAATCACCATCAGAGACAAGGCTGCGCTTGAGGATCTGCCAAGCTGCATGAGCTTGTAGCCTGTACTCTGGGAACATCTCAGGTTGCTGTTTTCTTTTCCTGTTGTCTGTGTGGGATCAGAGGGACCTCGTTGGTGCTGGTCTTTGTGTGAGCCCGTGGGGCTGCAGATGAGATGTAGCTGCTTTGTGGTATCTCATGTTTAAGTTGCTTTTCTTGGCTTTGCTGGGGCTTTCCCCCAGCTAGCATCCTCGAGGCATTTGGAGGAGTACCAGTACCTCCTTGTAAGCCACATCCTGGGCAAAGCTGTCTCAAGGAGCACAGTAGATCTTGAAAACTGCTCACATGCTGATCCAGTGAAGACTTCTCAAAAGGTGCTGCCCTTGGGTGGAGAGATCGTTACTGGAGAGAGAAAGTACATAATAGTCCTGTGCCTGTGTGCATGGTCAGCTCTCCATGCTACATCCATCCAGCTCTGGGTGAGTGCCTGAATTTGGCCCTGTAAACCTCTTTCTTTTTAATGCATCATGATAATTTTTGCAGCTCTACGGGTAAAGCTTGACAATATAAATTTGTAGTTAAAATGATGCAAGTTGTTCATACTGCAGGATGTACCAGATGCCACAGTCCTGCCTTAGGAAGAGACAGACTTGCTGACCTGATGTTCTGGCTCTGATACATTTGAGTTACACGGTTCTATTTTACTGCACCGAGGTGGGTAGGTTAGGGTCAGATTGTTATCTTGGCTGTATCATCTACCTTCACTTACACAAAAGTAAGAAGGCCCAAGAAATTTTCTCCTGATATTATTCTGTATTTCAAGCCTTTCCACTGTAAGTAACTCTGAATGCAGCTGACCCCTTTACTACTTTCAAAATGAAAGCGCTCTCAAGTCATAGGTTTTTTTTGGGTTTTTTTTTTTTTAAAGGTACAGAGCTGAAATTAAATTCCCTAAGCACAGAAAGTGTCTCCTGTGCTCCTTTGCACTTTTTTCCATTTGGGGCACAAAATAAAAAGTGTATCTTGGCTGTGTATAATTAATGTCATGGAACTGTGATCCTGGCATGACATGAGCTGTATCACTGAGAGCAGAAGGTAAGAAGAAATCATGATTGCTCAGCAATTTACACGGGAGGATGAAGGGGAAAGGCATTTTAAATTAATGGTTCTAAGGCCTTGATGTTGCCCTGCCACATTTCATAAATCGTTTCTGAGCAATATCTCCTGTGAAAAGGACTTCACAGTCGCTTAGGGAATACCAAACAGGTACTGATTTCAGGAGGAAACTGTTTTTACATTTTGCTTCAAAATGCAACCCATGGAAAGAAGTAGCATCTTATAGAGTAGCACTAAATGTCTACTGACTGCAAAGGAGAGTCCTGCTTCTCCAAGCCATTTATCTTCGAAACAACACCTGTTCCCTTCAATAAAGGGTTCTCCCTGCCATGCTGGAGTGCCGCAGCAGAGGGCTGTCTGAAGGCTGGTCTCATGCCTTTACAGGGATCTCTGATCTCTGTGTGTTCTGTAAAACCAGTTCCTTCAGGCAAGCACCACAGCACATCTCTGCCTTCCTTTATAACAGCCTGGGAGCAGGTTTGGGTACTTCAAAGGTTTTGGGAACATAGCAGTGTTAGGAAATCCCAATGTATGACGTATTTTCAATACCCCACGAGCTTGCATTTGGAGTGTTTCAGTGGCAGCACCGTTTGACAGTGGGAAGTGCTTCTCTGTGGCATTCCCTGCCTACCCAACGGCCTGCCCCCAGTCGCCCTTCCCCTGCCCACCCCAAGACTTCCTTCACCTACCTGAAGTAGGTAGCAGGGCGCCTTACATGTTAGAAATGTTCCTCTCAGTCTTCAGTGGTGAAGGAGATCAGTCTTCATATGAACTGATTGCATGAATTGGCATGTATAGCACAGCAGTTAGTACACACTGAGAGAAGGATAGATGACCTGCCTTAATACATTCAGTAGCTGTTTATGCCCCTTATAGTATTGCATCCAATGCAAAAAAAGCCTTTACCTCACATTGCCTGCTCCTGAGTACTAAAAACACTTGAATGATAGCACAAGTGACTCTCTTATGACAGTTATTTCCCCAAAATAATTCCTTATGCCTCCCTCATGACTGTCATTTCCTACAAAATCATTTCCACTATGATCTGTACAGAGCCATTAATGCATTTTGTGACTAAAAGCAACCACTGCTAAGCACTGAAATCCTAAAAAGATTGCAGAGGAAATACAAACAGGAAAAAAGGGGCACCATGTGTCCACAAGCAAAGACAGAATGAAGGGGTTGGAATTGGAGGGCAAACTTTCCCCTGAGCTGGCAGGGCTGGCAGCAGCTGTGGAGAGGGTCACGGTGTGGGGGCCAGAGGCCACCGTGCTCTGATGGTCATGGCAGCCACAGCAGCCACTGCTCCTCAAGGACGTGCATGGGAGTAGTGGTGTCATGCCCAGGGAGAGGATGGGATGCTGAGAGGTTTAAGTCATGCTTTCCTGATAAAACTGGGTGGAAATGGCATGTACCTAACCCTGTACAGCCCACCCTGGGGGAGAGCACAGCCCCGCATATAGGTCAGTGCTGCCTCTGGCCGTCAGCAGCTTCATTTCACCTTCCCACCCTGCAAGCTGAGCAGCTGGTACAGCAGCTATGGCTCTCCAAATATAGTTTCAGACACAATGGAAAATTATTAATTCTCAGTTTATTTAATTGCAGATAAATAAGGTATTTGTTGAATAGTGGTCAATTTGCTCAGTGAATGTTTAATACTTTCCATTTGATTGAATCTCCATATTATTTACTACCCCCCATTTTTTTTTCAGGCAGCTTTCAGCAATGGCCACCAATTTTTCTGCATTTCAGCAGCCTGCATAATAACAATTTTAACTAGAGTGATCCGTTATGTGGATAATATACTAATTATGGGTGGAAATCAGGAAGCTTATTTGAGAAATGTGAAGGCCATTAAAATAAAATTAACTCCCAAATGAGAACTGGGTTACATGTAAAAAATACCCTTTCTTTAAAAGTCAGAATTTACAAATATGTGGGGACTGTGGAAGTTTTATATGAGAAGTGTGATTTTTACAAGCATGTGATATCAGCAGGACTAATTGCAGATGATTGATTAAGAATGCACTAATACCTGCTCCTAGTGCAGGGAATCCCAGGAAACCTTTATTTTTGCTGAAGTGCAAGGGACATTTTGAACCTATGTTTTCTCTAGTAATAACATCAGTGACAGCAGCTAAAAATAAGCACTATGCAAACACAGTGGATTCACCGGTGTGAGAAGGCATTTGACTGCAGCACAGTCCTTGTAAAGTGGGATTCTGATCTGCTGCGAAAATAACTCCCCTCTCTGGTTAGAAATGCTGTCCCATAGTGTAAAAGTCAGATAGATCCAGGGGGCCAGTCACTGTCTTTTCCTGAATCCTAACAAGAATGGTCTTAGCAATAAAGATTCTACAAGGCTGCATAGTAAGATTTTAAGATCCTTCATTGAATATGTAGGCTTTGCCATCAGTGCAAAGTTAAGATGTAAAAATAACCCTTTTTTTGAAAAGTTGAAATTGAACATGATTTGGTGATAATGCAAAAGTGGAACAAGAAACATCTTGTGGGAAATACTGTCCAAAATCATAACCATCTAGCTGAGATAAGGTGACTGTGCCAACACTATCATGTGATGATGGTTTTTAACCTGTGACAACACTGTGCAAAGGGAAATTTTTAACAGAATCTCAATGAAACTGCTGATGAGACCAGATGGAAGTTACTCCACAACTTGCTTTTGAAGGCCAAATCTGAATGAGGGTACAGATTTGGCTACTGTAATTCCAGCTTCGTCCTCCCTATTCAGCACTGGTTTTGCTGTTCTTTTTCTGAAGCCTCTGCAGGTCCATTGGTGCTTTGCTTGGAGCTGGAGTGCATCAACTGTGTTGCCCAGATCTGGTTACGGGGGTGCTTGTGACAGCATAAGTCTAATAAGCAGGGCTCGAAAAACTCGAAAAGCCACAGCCCAAAAAGTGTCTGGTCCATGCATCCTCCTGGCCTTGAAAAGGAGCTCTGACACAGCATCAGGGTGTACAACAATCAGCCTGGAGCAGAGGTGAGGGCAAATACTCCTCAGTGATACTGGAATGGAAATGGAGGCAGTTGTTTTAAAAAGTGTGACCTCCAGAGGAAGCAGCATCATTTTGAAGAATTTTATTCAATGCCTTCAAGAAGCTGTTTTATTTGGTGTTCATCTCCAGCTTCTGTGAAAAAGATGAAATGGATCTTAAAAAATTGCTATAAAACATATGGAAAATGGAATCTGTCTACATGCACCTTGTTAGTAATTAGGAGTAGGAGACTTAAACCTTTAGATCTACCACCATGCTATCTGAAAACACAGTAATGGTTGACTTTTAAAAGGTTTTTTGTTTTACCTTCAGTAAAATGGAGACAATAATGTTCCTGTCATCTCATATTTAGTTGGCTTTCTTTACTGCCTCTGCAAGAGAAGTATTTTTCCTAACTAATTGCTAGTACCAAGAACAGAAGCCCTCAGCAGTATCACTCTGTTAAAATAATTTATAAAAATAATATATCAGATGCTTCCTAACTTGCATAAAGTGAGTTAGTATAGTCTAACATGAAAAATAATAATGCTGAAAGGCAAGACTGCAAAAAGAGTTGGCTGAATAATTCATACTTAAATTGAATCGGATACATTTTGCTCCTGTCTCCATTGACAGAAAGCCCATATAAATTGACTGTTTCTGCAGATTTGTTCTCTTATTCTATGAATCATTTGCTCTAAAGATCTCTTCTGGAGTATTGTCTGGATTTTTTAACTGTGATGGTTGCATAAGACACATGGCATTGTTTCTCATACTTGATAGTGCAGCACTAATGTTAACAACCAGAACTCTGATACTAATGTTTATAGAAAACAAACATAAAATCCGCTTTCTATAAATATTTGAGCATAAAAACTTAGTACTTGCTTTACATGAATATTGATAATAGTAAAATATGACTTTATGTGTTTTCCAAATGTTCACACAAAGTTAAACAAGGTCGAAAGCAGATTGTTTGAAAATGTGACTGAACATTCATGCTGTTTTTCCTGGTTTCAGAGCTCTGACACAATTCTAAGCTGTGCTGTTGTCAGCAAGGTCCTTTTCTTCTTTCTTCACCTTAATGTATGTTTCTTACATGGGAATGCTGGCATGGGTTTACAAATGGGAGACTCCACCTATTGGCATTGATGGTGTAAAGTGTGTTCTCAGGGCACCCACAACACTGCCGCGTTAGTTTAGATCCCAAGAAGATTATTTTAAGGAATGGCATGACATCCCTGATGGCAAACTTGCTGCCACATGTTCCCAGCACAAGCCTTCTGGCAGGTCAATTGGGAGGACATGATCCCACAACATTATTGGTATTTTAAGATAACCACTGGAATAGCAGCAGTGAGTCACTGGAGAACACATTGTGTCTGTGTTCACTCTGTCTGTCAGAGGGCCAGGAAGCCCAGCTAAGCTGTTTTTAAAATCTGTCCATAGAACCAGAATTTTCTAAGTCCCCAAATAGCAAAGCAATTTCAGGAATACAACAAGATAAACAAGGAGGAAAATATGAAAGCAAAACATTAAGTGTAGGCTGAGTATTCTTTGAAAACACCATGTGTTAATCATAGACTGCAGCAAGGAAAGGGGAACATGGGAAAAATTCTGAATAGTGACATTTGGTAATTGCAAATTGTACAGTGAGTACCAATAACCTTCATCATACTCAGAAACTTTAGAAACACTGTCTCTGAGTGATGCTTGAGAAAACAAGAAAAAACTCTTTTCCTGTCAAAGAGAGCGCTTTACCCTCTTGTACTCAGCTTCTGCATGAATAGGCTGATGGTGGAGTAGAAGATGCCTTTTGTGAATGCATTTTTGCTCCTGTGTTGCTGATATCATGGAGCAACAGGGTCCAGCTGGCATCTTCTGGGCTAAACCTTATGTGCAGGACTCTGCAAGTCCCCCTTCTCACCAGAGCACCCATAGAGCAGCACTTCAGCTGCTTTAACAGCTGCCCCTGCTGCTTGTGCCCTCGCCTGCAGATGGTGCTCGGAGGATAAAGTAGTGCTCCTGTGGCTGTCTGTGTGTGTGCATGTGAGTGGTGCAGGGGCAGAGGAGCTTGGCACACACATATTTCCCCATGTCCACCTGCCATTACCAGGGCACCTACCGCCCCTGCATCAGTCCAGCCAAAACTGGAGTCCAGTCCCTCTAGTCAGAGCACATTTGTTCACAAGCACTACTTCCCCTCAGATATTCTTCTTAGGGATAAAAAAACGTTTTCTCTAGGTACTTAAAAAAATTAAATTAACCTGCAGTTTTATGTTTTGACCTATGTTATTGGATCAGTGGATTTTTGAGAGGTTGTTTGTGGAAACAGAAATGGAAGATGAAGGAGCTGACATTTCAGGGATGTCTTTTGTACACATAAGAAATAGATTTTGGATTCATTAATTTACATATTTGTATGGAAATATCTTTCTGATAGAAATACAAGGACAGCAGCTGTATGGACCCTATACTGAAATTCAAGATATGGTTTCTGTTGGTGAAGAGCAGGTGCTTTATCTTGTCAAAACACCTACAGCTTTAGTATGTTTGAAATTATTGTTCAAATTCTGCTCTTAGGTTTTTTTTATGCAAAAGTAGTATGTATTTAAATTAGCATTCTATTGTAATGAAATAACTCCTTGTTAAATAATGACAGGGTTACCATATCCCTTCTCTAGTTACGGGAATTCTTTCACATTTGAGATAGAAGCTTTTCTTCATGATATTAATACATCAATCTAATTATAAAAGCCTTCGATAAATGGGCAGAACAAATGAATTTAATTCTGCCCTGCTTTACAGTTGCAAGAACATTTCTTTTCTGTTCACATATCTTTGCATTGCAGGTCATATATCTCATAAACTTTCCAAATAAATCCTGCTTATTACTAATTACATTTGCTCTCTCAATGCCATCAAATGCATTTTCTGCTACGACGCTATTACAATTTTTTTGCTAGCACTGAACATCCTTAAGAAGTCTTTGTCAACTTGCTATTACAGTAACATGTGGCTTATAAAAAGATGTCTTTTATGCTCATTTTTGCCGTGTTTAAATATCAAGTTGCCTTTACTTTACCCTGTGTAAGAAACCACTGAATGTAAAGGAGAAGGTTAATGTAATAGGCAAAATAAATCAATTTCATGATTCAACTAATAGCCTTAATAGTTAGGTAAATCTCATAAAAGTTTTCTGTTTGAGGCTAATTTGATAGTGGGCCTAACATCAAGAAACAATTACTGGCTTTAAAGCAGCTCTTGTCTTTATGTCTCATTTTAAGACACATCAAATAAAAATTATAAGGGAGATGATGTTATAGTTAACAATAAACTCCTGAACATGTGAGTCAAGTTCAACTTGCTTAAATAGCTTGAGAGGTCAATGAAAGGTAAGAGCTAGGACCTGACCTTATTGCATTGTATTTTGTAATTACAGTTTATTGGAATTAATATGATTGTTTAGATCAAGGATACTGTTGGATGTCTATATGAGTGAATTTCTTTGTACTTGTTTGAATGTTTTTACTACAACCATAGGTGCAGTCATGGATGCAGACAATATGAATTATTTTGGAAATTAACAGATGAGTGTGTAAGATGTATTGATTTTAACCAGGACCCTGTGTCTCTTCAGACAGTCAGGCGAAAGTCCCAGTTCCTAGTGCTAGGTGTTCTCTTTAATAAGTTTTCAACTTGGTGTTAATTTTCTGCTAAAATAGGTTTTGGTATCTGAATAATGCATAAACAGGAACATAAACAGAGCTGTTTCAGGATCCCCATAACTGGTATGTCTTCCCTCTAATGATTAACATCTAGCTGTGTCTGTGAAGTTAGGCAGATCAAAATGTCCTCCTGCTGTCTTAAGTTCTTAAACTAAAATAATTCAAATATTTTATTGAAAAGTTCAAAAACCTGGCCTCACTTTATTGGCTACTTGTGTGCCAATAAACTACTAATTGGCTACTTGTGTGTCATATCACTTGCCATACTTTGTGTAGACAGCAAATATGTCCACTTGATGCAGATTTCAAAAAAGTGTGAGTAGAACCTTCTTTGATCCCAGTATTTGGATGGATAGTTCTTACAGGACTGTCCCTAGAATATATGATTTTACTGGCACCAATGAAGAATGTGACGTTCTTGCAATAAATTTAATTGATGTGATTTTCCTGTACCATGGGCCCTTGATGGGATACCTCCATGAGTGCTGAGAGTTGGCGGACACCATAGTGAGGCCACTCACAATCACAAGTAGTGTCTGAGGACTGGGAGAAAGCAAAAGTCACCCCAGTCTTCAAAAAGGGCAAAAAGGGTGTCTTGTGGCACTGCCATCAAGTCAGCCCCACCTCAAACCCTGGGAAAGTGATCACCTCGTTCTGGAAGCCATCTCTATCCACATGGATGATAAGAAAGTGATCAGAAGAAGTCAGCATGGTACCACTAATGATAAATCATGTTTGACCAACCTGATCACCTTTTACAATGAAACAACTACCTGGATGGATGAGGGAAGAGCAGTGGATATTGTTTACCTCAACTTCAGCAAGGTTTTCAACACTGTCTCTCACAACATCCTTCCATAGGCAAACTCAGGAAGCGTGAACTGCGTGAGTGGATGGTGAGGTGGATTGAGAACTGGCTGAGTGGCAGATCTCAGAGGGCTGCAATCAGTGGCACAGGGTCTAGTTGGGCTGTCACTGGTGGTGTCCCCCAAGGTTCAGTACTGGGCCCAGAATTGTTTAACTTGTTCATCAGTTACTTGTATGAAGGGGCGGATGCCTCCTCAGCATCAGTTCGCTGCCAACACAAAGCTGGGAGGAGTGGCTGATACCCCAGAGAGCTGTGCAGCCCTTCAGAAGGGCCTCGACAGGCTGGAGGGATTGGCAGAGCAGAACCTTTTGAAATTCAACAAGGACAAATGCAGGGTCCTACACATGGGGAAGAATAACCCCACACACCAGTACAGGCTGGGAACTGACCTGCTGGGAAGCAGCTCTGAGGAGAAGAACCTGGGGGTCCTGGTGGACAGCATCCCTGGAAGTGTTCCAACTCAAATTGGATGGGGCCCTGAGCAACCTGGCCTATTGGAAGGTGTCCCTGCCCATGGCAGGGCAGCTAGGAACAGAGAATCTTTAAGGTCCTGTCCAACCGAAGCTATTCTATGATTTTATGATTCTGTGTTTTAACTTGACATATATAAAATATGGAAAACAATTACTTCTGGACAATGATGTCACTTTTTTTGACTTGAAGTATTCCATGACTGATGTGATGAGCCACTGACATTTTTTGGGAGATTTTTAAAAACATTTTATTCTTACTGTGATAACCAAATTTGTCATCAGAGTACCCTTAAAATCTAAATCCAGACTGTTCAGCCACTAATTAAGACTAAATAAAGCTGGGGGCTACACATGAAAAAAAAAAGTAGTATATCTACTGATCTTGAAAGCACATAGAAAAACGGCATACCAAGAACAAGAATCAAAATGAAAATGAGAATAACACAGGACAAAGATAGAAGCTGACTTGGAACTGGTAGCAAGTATAATGGAGTGGTACTGATGTTGATAAATATTTCCGAAACAGTAAAGTTTTATTTCAGTTCCCATTGGAAAGGGATAGCATCAGATTCCACTCTAAGAAATATCTTTTGAAAGTTTCTCTGGCATGAGTTAAGCTGCAGATTCATTGGATGATGAACATAACACCTATCTAGCCTTAAAATATCCAATAGGTCAAGAAAATGTAGGTAAAAAAAATAATTGAGGAAATATGAGTATTACTACACAGTTTTACTGATTCCAGTTTCACATATTTTTCTTCAATTTAATTTTAATGGTCTCTATTTCACCTCCATAACTGTCCCTCTACGAGCATGAGTCCAACATTCAGATAATTAAACTTCTCACCACTTAACCTTAGATGTGCCTAAAATGTGCAGTCGTCTGTAACCCGGTACATCTGCAGGACACAAGGCAGTACTGCCCTGGAAGCAGACAGACTCTTGGAAGTTGCATTGCACCTGAACTAAAAATACTGCAGGAATTTTACATTTGGCTTCACCCGTCCTGTCTGAAGGATTTATGCACCCTCTGTGTTACAGGTACTCATGAAATAAGATTTGCCTGTTACTGTTTTGGTACTGCAGGTGTGTGTGACTAAATCAGAAAAAGTTTAGAAGTGAGTGAGAATTTAAATGTTTCTTATTTGGATTTTTTTCCTTTAGCTATTGCTGTTCATGTGGCTGTCCATTACCATTACTCATGATGTACATCACCAAGGCCCATTTGTAAATTCCCAGCTTTAATTCTTAAATCCAGTTTTCAAGAAAAATATTTCAGGGATGGAAACATAAAAAAAATACACAAATGAAAACTGCTTTACCATTCAGGGCAGCTCATCAGTTGAGATCTATTTAAAATATTTTTATATAGTCACATATTTTCTGGGTTTGGATAAACAGAGAAATCTGGTACATATTAACAATAACTTTGAAAGCTCAGTAATTATCACTAGAAATCATCATTAAGCCTCCAGATAAACAATGAAATGTCACTTGGATTCACAATACAACAGGAATAATTTCTACTAATTATTCCTGTGATTAATTTTGCTCATTACCTTTTACTAGAGGAAAAGGAAACTGAAAAATCAATATTTCAGCTCACTTTTTTGTTGGTTTTTTTTCCATCTGGGAATGCTAGTTATGTATTTTGCACAGTAATAAAGGGAACCAGAGGTCAGTCAAGGGGACTAAGAAATATTAAACTTAGAACCAATAGTGATTAACAATAAATGCAATGATTAACAATATCAGCATGCAAACAACTGCTGATTCAGAGGAAAGTTCTGTCCCCTTGTCTTTCTTTAGAGACTCAGTTTTTCTTTTCCCTTAAAGCAATCATACAGATGTCTCTTTTGGATAGATTATCTGGATTAATTTCTGTGTAGAATCAACATCACTTTTTCTTTCCTTTGCTCATATGTAACTGTAGTACTTGTTTCTTCCCATGTTTGCTATTTAGCTTTGCATTTAGTTTTGGTTTTTTCAGTATCATCACTCAATCCTACCGATGCTGATGTGACATCTTTCCTTTGCTGTCTACACACAGCTATAAAAGCCAATGAACAGTCGAAGCTTTTTACACACATGCATCTTAAGCTGGGGAATCCCTTCAGTTGGGAGGGTTGGTCAACCAGGTTTTCAATTTATACTAAAATTTGATTAACTGTGATGCCAGAAAAGATGTTAGGATTGTAGTCATCTTGTTTATGGTCTTTAGGGTATCTATAAGGCTCAATCAAAACATCTGCTCAATCAAAACATCTACTCAATTCAGTATGCATTGCATATTGAAAAATTTATATGAATTAATGAAAAAAAATAATGAAAAAAAGGAATCAGTGCCGTTGAAGACTAGAACTGATCAGAAACTTTGTGCTGGAATGTTTTGCCCTCCAAAGATCCTGATCTCTCAGGAAGAAATGTTCCCATGGTGTGTGGTATCTGGGGGAAGCCCAGGGCACCTATCCTGACCTCAACCATGCTGATGCTGCCTAGATTCTCACATTTGAGCACCTGGGGCTCGAAAACTTGGACCCTGAGGGGAAATTAGAGAAAGTCAAAGAATAGGATTGATTTTAAGTATTTTGGTTGTCTAAAATAAAGTTGTCTTAAAGTTATGTGTAGAACTCCGTAGTTTTTGCAGATATGGGTAAACTAGAGAATGGTTTCCTCTGTTCTTTTTTAGGGTATTTTTCTTCAGTGGAAAGGGATCATCCTTTGGGAATGACTGCTTCCTTCCATTGTTCAGAAAGCCTACATTAGATTTCAATATAAAACTTTTAGACAGGAAAGTTGGGACAGAAGAATGCTTCCCAAAATTACATGTAAATTCATATATATGTTTATACTTGTAATTACAGTTATAGCTGGGTATATATATGCATATGTAAACACATACAAATATATAGAAAGAGATTAATTCAAATTATGCAAGAAATTTTGGTCATTGATTTTCCCTGTTTTTTTAAGGATGTAGTTTTGAAATCTGTCAATATCTTGCAAGTGACAGTTACAGTTTTCATAGAATTCTGTGTGAAATAAATATTTTGCTTTGTCTTCTCTGTAGATGATGAAATCTGAAGTCTGATAACCATGGATGTGAATGAT
This sequence comes from Pardalotus punctatus, assembly GCA_013400915.1. Lineage (NCBI taxonomy): Eukaryota > Metazoa > Chordata > Aves > Passeriformes > Pardalotidae > Pardalotus > Pardalotus punctatus. The sequence continues at coordinate 246,401 of VZTX01013899.1, forward strand.
GTAGCATTCTAACAGAGTTTTGGGGAAAATAGAGCATGAAATTCAGAGTATTCCTGCAGTTTTTATAGAAAAAACAAAACCATTTTTTCAAAGGTGAAAAATAACATTTTCAAGAGTCTCACCTTGCTGGCTATATTCAGATGGTTTTCATCAAAAGACTGCACATACATAGAATAAAAATATCTAAATGCAATGCATGTTTTTCAGACTCCCAAAGCGGCTATGATAGTACAAGATGAGATGTACACTAATTTACCATTGCTACTTGAGCTGTTTCAGCGTGACAAAGAGTAATTGACCAATACGTTTGGAAACAGATGTAAAGTGGCAGTTCAATGTTTCCAGTGGGGTTATTATAAAACATCTGAGTTCGTAGTTTCCAGTATAGACAGCTTTGCACCATATAATCCATCAATGAAATTGTTAACTAAATTAAATCTTGACTCAATCTAGAAATAAAATTTGATTTATGATATTTGGAAGGGCCTTTTAGTGTACTAGCCAAACACCTCACAAACCTCACAGTAGCTTCAGTCACATATAAGTTGCAAACAGAAACCCCCTGAGTGAGTTTTCCACGCTCATCAGAGAGTTCTGTGACAGAGTGCTGCTGGGCACTCAAGTATCCCCACCTTCACACTAATGGTCTAACTACAAGCTCCTTTGTCTTTTCTCCCAGTCGACAAAGTATAGCTGCATGCAACTTAAATTTATAAAGAAACTTGATATAGAAAACTGTAGGAGAGATAAAAGAATCAGTATATTCAAAAGTTGAGGCTGTGTCTAGGCTGAACATCTTTATGACAGCAAAGAAAATAACTAGCTGTAAGAAGCAAAAGGACAGCCTGCAGTTTCAGATATGTATGCTGCTCCAGTTCCCATTCCCAAGGTTGTTTACTATTATGGCACCATGGCTTGTGATATCAAATAATCTCATATAATGCTACTGACATTTCAGTGCATGTCAGATACATTTTAGGGCTGGATAAAAGCATGAAACTTTTAAAAAATGTGTCTCAATGTATTCCATTGCATTTCAAACATAGAGCAAGAGCACCTTTGGAAGTGTGTCTTTTCTACCTTTTAAGAAACAGAAGGCTGAATTCCATGGTTACACCCTGGCATCTGCAGAGTCTTCTCTGGAATTCTGAGCAGAACTAGGAGCAAAATATTTTAAAACATTTATCCATAACCAGAATGTTTTAAGCATCTGGTCTTATTACTGGAGCATACAGTACATTTAATGTCTTTGATTGACATTGAATGCAACCTCTGTCTATTTGTATCATTATAGTATGGTGAAAATATATGGCTAGGTAGATAAAAGAATGTATACGTGTGGTACTATTAGTTTTGCACTTTCGTGCTTATTTACTTGGTTACAAGTTATGCAATACATAATGATGAAATATGTACACATGACCCATAAGTCCATCCGAAATTCTTTAAGTCATGAAGATCAGGTAAGCTATGTTAAATTGGATTTTAAGTTACTATCACAGACTCTCTGAAGTAAAAATCTGTGTAAAGAAGATGATTTTGATTTACCTGAAAAGTGATATCTAAACAGAGTAGAGAACAGAAATAGTGCCTTTTGTTGTAATGGTGATGGAAAACCTGTGTTTTCAATTGTCTGAATCATATCCACTAGCAGTGCTCAGGAAAATGTACAGGATGCAGAGTAGTATCAGATCCCAAAGAGCATGTGTTACATATTTTATTTCAGAACATCAGTTACACTACTGAAGTATGGTACTGAAGTTAACCAGTTTATCAGAAAGTTATGCATAACTCAAAATTTCTGGTGACTTTAGTCTCAGGCTTCCTAGTTAGTTGTTCAGTGTCCAAATTTTTAGATCACTGCCCTGAGTGTGGTGCCTGGCTTCAGTACAGTGCTTCAGGAGATATAACTGCCAAATAACGAGATTTGCAAACTGTGCTGAGCTACTTAAGTAAGACAGCACAAACTGCTATGAGCAAAGGTGGGCTTAAGCTGTACTCCAGTACTTACACCTTTAGTGCCAGTGGGACTCACAAAACTGAAGCTCTACTACGTAGGGAGCTATTATTCATTTCTCATGAAATGCATCTGGAAAAGCCAATGGTGATCCTCCCCTAACCTTTTATCCAATAAGTCATGATTACAGTACTCACCCAGGTTGCAGGAAAGGCAGATTAAATTGTCTCCTCTACTTAATAAGATTCAACCCACTCCCCCATGTCCCAAAAGAACATCATAATGGCCACACTATAGGCTATTCTGAGTAAAGGCTTTCTCAGTCCCATGAAAGCTGTTTCATGCTGTCTAAAATAATTGAAACTAGTGGTAATGCTTTCGCAGTTGTAGTGTTCTAGGAATAATAATGGAAGAAAAGCATGGTGGGGAAAGGTAATGTCTCCTATAAGATCATCTGATGTAGCTGAAAGAAAAGGACAAGCTCAGGGTCATCTAAGATATTCCCCACATCTACAGTAGAAATTTAACTTCAAAATAATACATTTAATGTAAAATACGTAGGGCCAAAGAGAGAATTATTATGACACCTGGACTTTGTCCCTACTCAGATGAGTACTTAACAGCCATTACTTATTCATGGGACAAGGATTTGGCATTCAGGTAGTTGAGTTAGGTGGCTCTAGCTCCATTGTTGTTATATCCATTCACTATGTAAAAATGGATGGAACAGGACATGCAGCTAGAAGCTGTAAACTATTTTTTTTTTCTAGCATAATTATTAAATACTCATCACCCCTGTGAGCACACAGAGTTTTATGTGTCCTAGTAGCTTGGGAAAGATGTTCTCATCAAAGGCAATATGTCAGGTTTTTCACATGTGTTTCAGTGAGTTAATTCAGACTGTCTCACCTCCGTTTTATGTGGAACACTGTCTCTTTCATGAGATTCGTCCTACCAGGTGTCTTCTTCCTGCAGAAAACACCTGTATTTCACCAGAGCTGCATGAGAACAGTTTTCCGTTCTGGGCTGGGTGCTCTGGGATCTGCCTTTCCAGGTACTCAGCTCTGTGGTGGACACCTGCAGGGCTCTGCACTGGGAAGCAGACAGACCAGGCACACACCAGTGTGTCTCCAAGGACAGTGGGTGATGCTCACAGCCCTGTCTCCCAGCTCGGTTGGTCTGGTGTCGATTCAAAGTGGCAGCTGTTACCTTCATCTCCCCTCTTTTTCTCCATTATTAATTTTCACTGGAACATTATAAAAGCTTGCCCATGAAGTCAGAGGCCATGTATGGTCTCCATGAGGGAGTAACTCAGAAAGTAGTAGCTGCAGTTTGGAGACTACATTTTTACTGTTTTTCAGAATTGCATGGAGAACACCAGCTGAACAATGTCCAACAGCCAGAATAGCATCCCAAAGGTCCACAAGTACACCTTAACTGTTGTCCAGGCCACTAATCCCTCATTTGCTGGTAACAACCTTGTCATTATTGCTTAAAAATTAACATTTTGTTCTCATTTATCTTGAAAAATTGAGTACTGACAGCTGTAGCCCTTAAATTTTAGGGTGACCCATAAAGTCAGAGCTAATTCATTAAGTTTTTGAAATATATGTTCTCTAAAATTCTTTTATACTTCAGCCTCACTCTTAACTTGTGAAATTCAGTTATATTTGAATGATACCATTCCTTCCTGACCTGTTCTATTTTTCCTGTGATCAACAGAAACAGTTATAATATAAGAAAAACATAAGGTGAGGGGAATAAAATAGGATACAGATTAGGAAAAAAAAAGCAAAAATGCTAATTTGCATTCTTGGTTAATCAGTACAAAAGCTCAGTTTAAAAATAAGTTCATATAAGGAAACTTTGTCTGGAAGTTCTATGCTGTAGACCTCTAATAATGCACAACATAAAATTCAATCACATCAAGGCTTAAATCTAGTTTGAAAAAGTTAGCCTTTGAGGTCTCAATTTTCTTGTTGGTTTACAGTTTATTACACAAACATTTGTCATTAATGGTAAGCATTAAAATAAGAAGAAAAACTCCAGGGTTTGGTCAAAATTTCAGGTAACATGTTTACACAAAGTACAAAGAAGCAAAGAATGCATTTCTGCTTGGCATTGTGGTGCCATTAACAAGGTCAAGATTTTGCACAGAGCCCTCTCACTGCAGCTACGGGGCAGCTGTAAAGGAAGAACCTGTTGGTTGGCACTTCACAGTTTCTAGAGTTGGAAACACTTAGGCTACTGGAAGTGTTGTCCCACTCACTTCTCAAAATAAGGATACTTCATAGCAGGGTGTGATTTCCTGCTTACAGGGATGGCAGATGCAGAAGTATTGCCAGAGCTTGTGGAAGTAGTTAGAGCAGAAACATGCAGCAAAAATGGAGTTTTATTGAGATGGCATCATCCAGCGCAGGCAGCTGCCATCCACACAGCAAAGAGATTTCTGTGAGCGATAACCAAAACCTTTACAGACAAATGGGGAAATTTTACAATTGAAAATAGAGTTTTGTTTGCCTTTTTTTCATTTCTTATTTTAATAAAATTTTCAAACAAGCATTGAAACTAATGCTCTTTGGTCTTCAGAATGTGTATTAGAGAAAAAGTAATTTTGCTATGACTCTTCAACTTAATATAGTTTTATTCTAGTACTATATTAGGAATGCTATATCCCTTATTTAGAGCTGCATTCACATTGACAGACTATATTGTTAATCTCTATTATAATTTATATTAATTGCATTTTTCCAGTCTATTTAAATGCTTTTAACTTTCTGAGATATTCTGGCAATAGCAAGGTGTGACAATTTGACATTATCAAAACAAACAGTTCGATATTTCTGATTCCATATATTTTGTAGCTTCCATTCTGTGAAAAATTATGATGCTTTGACCTTTCCCTCTGATTTAGAATGAAAACATATTTTTATTTGTAAATTTTTTCATCTAAAGGAAACTCCATTTATGGATTGGACCCTCTTGTGACTCTGATACCATAGGGAGGCAGCTAGTCATCACTTAGAAGAAGTAGGCAACCCCAGAAATTGTTTCTAAAATAGGTTTTTCACACTGTTGTGATAAATCAGGGGAATCCCTGCACTGACTGGGAAATGTGTAACAGCAACTAGTTTAGACTTTGACAGAACATTTAGATGTTACCAAGTCTCATCCAAAATGGACCCAAATTGAGAAATTATTTATTACTATTGCAAGTAAGTCACTCTAAGTAGTTACAATCAACAAACTATCCATAAGATTGTTTAGATTTGAATAGATGGTGGGAGGGGAGCATTATTTTAATTTACACTATCTTACGGTTCTCCAATAGGGTTTCTTTTGTTCATTTTCTTTCTATATTCCTTATATTGCATTCTTCTTGTAGGCTTATATTTTAAAAAAATCTAAAACCACTGTCTTCCTCGAATCTGTGTTTGCACCACTTCTGAGTTTGTCCTAACGTGTTTAGGCAGACAAGTCAACGAATCACTTACATCCAGTCAATTGCCTGATCTGCAGCAAACACAGAATTAAGAATCCTGATTAGCTGGTGAGGATGTTGGCTTTCATTCTTTCTGGATGCTCTTTAAGAGTGGATTATGTTTTAAAAATAAACGAAGTCATGGGGAGACTAAGCTTTAGAAAAACATGTTTTCTGATCAATTACTCTTTTCCCAAGAGTCATGTTAAATACATGTAATTTTTCTTGAACTGCAGAATCTAAATACCCTTACCTTTGTTCTAGGGCTTCCTCTCTAATTCCATTCAGAAAATTTCTCTCTCTGATATAATTTGGATCCCACGTTATGATGCCACGTTATGCTCCAGAGAATTACAGCAAGAAGGAAACTTGTGATATGTACTGTTCTGCATACAGACTGCATTATGCTGCACTGTTATCAGACTAGGACAGTGAAACTTGGGGTTTTTGCCAATTATTTTCTTTCCCAATTAAGACTCTTGAGTGATCTGAGCTCTGTTGAATTAAATCAAAGATTCCTGCTAGTGACAGTGACTCAGTCCATGGAAAACAGTCCCTTCTGCCTTTTTCACATGAACAAAACCTCACAGCTCTGTACCTCACAGGAGTTTGAACACTTGCTTCAGGATGCCACTAAAATATTCTTCTTGTCTCAGCCATGCCATCAGCAGTCTGTGCTTCATGAGAAAAGTACATCCAAGATTTCATGTATTTTGACTGAGAAAAATGAGGGAAAGCAGGAAACTTCTTTTATCTGTGTTTTCACCAATGTTAACTGAAGTACAGAAAAGGTTAAAGTTTCTCTATACAGCAAAAGCAGATATACAGATGCTCCAAACCCAGCCCTGAGCCAGGCACTGTCCCAAATCCGTACAGCTGCATTCCTGTGGCTGGAAGCCATCAGCAGGGCCCAGATAAGAGGAGGATGTGTCTGGTAAAAGCTTGGTTTCCTGATGGCCAGACTGCAGCTGTGCCATCACCCTCAGGGATAAAATATGGACAGAAAAAGACCTGGACTGGCTGCCCTTGGGTCAGCAGCATGCCCATCTGGAACTTCCCAGATACCCACACAGTATATGGAGGGTCTGGACCAACTCAGGCAAACCCTGTGCTTTGGAAGGTAGCAGTGTGCCCATCTGTGTTCATTGAAAGTCTAGGGCAAATTGCTTTAGAAAGTACTCAGCAAGTGTACAAGCCCTGAGAGATGTTGCAGCATGCATTTCTGAAATATTCTGTAGATGCTCTGATTCATTACGTAAAGCTATAAAAAGCCAGTAATATCAGGCATGTTTCAAAGCTTTTCGGCATTTTGTGGTCCAAATAGAAATGTTTAGCACTGCTCATTAGTGGAGTCACCTGATATGAAAAAGGCAATCCTGGGCTTTCTTCCTCAGTTTGCTTGCCTATGATAGCTTGCAGAATTGTTGCTTAAGCAAGCCATGAACTCATGTTTCTCAAGATGTGTTTCTAAAATTGAGGGTGTACCTGCAGAACAGTCAATCTTCTGCCAAGAGTTGAAACTCTCAATTTTTCGAGTGGCACTGGGTGTCTTATTGATTCAAAGAGCTGCAGTGATTTGCCTCTTCTTGTTTCTCCTTCCAAGACTTGCATTTTGTGGGGATATAACTGAGCTTTTCAATGCAGTGGATGACAGGACTGTTGTGTTGTGATGGGGTGTGTGTGTGTATGTAACCATGGCTACTACCATTGTTCAGACCTTTTTTTTTTCTTTTACATAGCTGCAGTCATACTTTTGGGGTTACATTACTTGAGTTTCATTTCTGAACAGGAGGCTTTGAAATAGAAGTCTTCTCTGATACAGAGTTGTCCACCATCTCCTGTCTTCCTGACTTTGTGAAAAGAGGTTAGAGTTGAATTATTTACAATTTGACTGAACCTTTTAAAAGTTGATCATTTCTAGGCAAGTCTCCAAGCTCACATTTACTCTTGACACTGAGAGCTGCTGTTTGTGACACCCTTCAGGAAAAGCATCTTTTCTAGAGATAAAGCCCAGGAAAGCAACCTTCATACCTTTTATCACAGTGTGCAATGAGAGCAGGTCCTGAGCCAAAGTCTGCTGACATCGGTTGAATCTTTTCATCTACTTCAGTGTTATTGTTCAAGCCCTACAGAAAGTGAGTCTTTCCCACTGTTAAGCAGCAAGCAGGAGGATCTGAGCTGTGGTAACGCAGAAGTATGGGGACACGGTGCAGTGCTGTGAGGTCTGTCAGTATATTCAGAGGGAATGTCACTTGGGAGACTCTATCTAAGAGTTAGAATTGGTCTCTTAAAACCTGTTTTTCTGCCTTAGATGTAAAAGACACTGTCACTTATTGTCACAAAAAACAAAAAAAAAAGTTAAGTAAAACCGCAAAACCCGTTTATACAACTCAGTCAAGCAGCAAAGCTATCTAACCTCTGACAGAAAAATACTGAAAGCACTAAAGAAAACTCTACTGGTGTAATGACTGCCACTGTTTCCTTCAGATCATTTAAATGAGAATGAGACTTCATGTAAACACCAGAGCAAAGCAGTATAAGCCTACAAAAAACCAGCAGAGCTCTTCCAACTGTGAATCTGGCCCCAAAGGCACACTTTGAAACTGACAACTAATTTTTTTCAGGCTGGCTATTAAGAACAATCCATGACAAAAATGGCTAATGGAAACAGCCAGTACCAAAATGTAGAGCTAATGTATTGCCTTCCAAAGAAATGGAGTTCATCAGTTATTACCATTAGCTGCCCTGCTTGGGCACAGCTTCTCCTGGAATGTGCTGTCTCTGTGGATTTATACAATGTACCCTGTAAACTAAAGTGCTAAGTAGATTGTAGCATCAATTTTCATTCTGCTTTTGTAGAGGATTGATTTTTAATTTATTTATACATATGTATGTTTTATTGATCCCTCCTTTTCATAGGACAGATGTCAGTTACTGATAGTCAAAAAAACACCATTAAAGTATTAAACCAGTATGGGAGGTGAGGTGATAATGTAGCTTATATTGCCTAGCTGTCATACGAGCTTCCTGGCCAGGGAGTTGGAAGGATTTGTTGAAGAATAATAATTCTAAATTTGCCATACTCATGAGTGCAATTAACTGAGAACAGACTTCAGGGAATAAGGAGTCTGCTGCTGCTGGCTAAGAAGTGATTAGTAACTGGCGTAAAACTTCACTGTTCGGGTAAATACAAAAGTGAGACATTAAAATGCTAGAACCATCTAAGCTCTCATTATGACTACTTATGACTACTGACAACAGGCATGTTTGTGATATGACATGAAGCCAGAATTAACTTTACATATAGAATTTTCTATTCTGCTCACACTCTGTGGAGACAGTTTTGCTGTCTGAGTGATTGGTTATCAGCACAGCTTTTTGCTTTGATGCACTCTTCTCAAGTCACATTTGCTTTTCACACAGTCTGTTTTCTCACAGTTCATGCTGCCCTCATTAGTATTTTAATCAATGCTCAGAAGTGAGGAGGAAACTGCTGGTTAGTTAAAGCTAACATTCAAACATCCAGACCCTGGAGCCATGGTGAATTTGATTCTGCTGTCTCTTGAAACCTGCTCTGACACCTGATTCCCCCACTGCAGACACCTCAGCAGCCCCATTGACCTGATAGACATTGTCCCATTTATCTTTCTCTCCCTCCTTCTCAGAATAAGTTTTTTACTTTTCTGGCACTCGAGACTTCTCCCCTTCCCAGGGTATGTCTCAGTATTTTTACCACTATCAACTTTCCTTTCAACTTTCTCTTCCACTACAGAAACAGTGTCTGACATTTTTCTCCCAAAGCTTTTTTCCCATCTGACACAGACTAGACTTCATGATCCAAGGGAAGAATATTAAATGTTGTGATGTTAGAGGGTGGATTGTAACATAACTTTTGAGACAGATGTATCATCTAAGTCACATCTGAGTGGATAGGAAAGTAAACACATATGCGAATAAGCATCAAATTTCTCAGTTTCCTTAAGTGCAAAATGTTTCTGCCCAGGTATATGAAAGAATTGTTGAGAGAAACCATGCCAAAGTTAGTTCATGGCATGATAAATTACCATTAATGATGGTGCAGGGACAGTAAGGTAGAAAAGTGGCAATTAAGGCAGGCCTGCTGAACTTCTGACCACAATTTCAGATACAGCAGCCTTTTGAGTGTGACCCTGTGCTCACTGGCACAGAGTAGAGCCTGTTACAGGTGACAGAAACAGATCCCAGGTGACTGCCACAGCCCTGCTGACCCTGAGATTGTGCCAAATGTTTCCTTGACACGGACTTAACAACTCAGCGTCTGACTCTGTCCATCCATGCACCTTTTTTAACTAGAAAGTAGCCAGGTAGAGCTTGTAGTGCTGAATGGGCAATTCATTTAGAGCATGACTAATCTGCAAGCCTGTGCAAAATCTTTGGTGGGCATAACTCATTCGGAGTCCTGGTGGTTTTGGACACTTGCCAGCTGCATAAATAAATACATGTCCCTATGATTTAAGAGTGTATCTGCTCTTCAGGCTCTTCCTCTGCTACCCTTCTTCCCAGACACAGCAAATAAGGGTGTCCCTAAGATGTCGGGCTGAGCATTGGTTTGGTCCAAACCACCAGCAGCTTCAAAGGGAGACAATATTTTCCCAGGTCAAGCTGCCCCTCTACCTCAGAGATGTACAGAAACCTTCCAGGAGGCAGTCATTCCCTTTGGTAATCTAGGGGGACGGGTCAGGCTCTAAGCTTTAATGGCAGTGGCAGGTCCCAAGTCTTACTCTGCCATTCCCACCAGAGCATTGCCAAGGTGAGATTAGGACAGCAGGGACAATGTGACCAGACAAGAAATTGCAGAGCTGGGGCATTGTGACAGGTTGTCCCCTCATGGGAGGTGGAGAAAGCTCAGGGGGAAAAGGGTTCTGCAGAAAACAGCCTCAGGAACACCAGGTTCACAGCAGGAGAGGTACCACCTGTACAAACCTCTCCTGAAATGTTTATCAGTAGACTGCCTGAGCTCAAGATATTTCTTGGTGGCAACCATCTTTTTGTTTCATAATTCACTGACTATTTACCTATTTTTGGTGCACTGTAATTTGCTTAAAAATGCATCTGTTGCAGAGCATTACTGTTGCACATTTGTCAAATATCAGCCTGTATCATCTAATTTCCCCTGTTCATGCAAGCGGGAGAGCTAAAGAAAATATTGCAATGCTACAGTTCTTTCCCTAGAAATCAACAGCCTGTATTATTGTCAATCAATTAATTGCATTGCTCTCTTATTAAGATAATATAATTTTTTTTCTAATATTTCCTGGTTTTTAAAGGGAAAATTCCAGGGTAGATTAAAAATAGTTGAAATTCCATTGAAATTAATAGAGACATACCAGCTGTGACCCAGAAAAGAACTGCCTGCTCCTTTCAGTTCTATGGTATGTCAGCAAGCTTTAAACCTCTTGGGAATACCTTTATGATGACAAAATGTTTTTATATAGGAGACGCAAAATATGTTCAAAGATATTGTCACACATAAGTCCAACCTAAATCTGTGGGATACAGGTGTCAAAGCATTTTTTGTATCTAGGCTGTAGAGTCAGATCCTGAAATTGTTCCTTGGCTGTTTTCCTCCTTTCTTAGGATGAAGTTATTTTCCCAGAGTAGAGGTTTAACAGAAAAAAACACCCACTATTTTAAATACTTGTACAAACTGTGATTTTTTTTCATAACTCAAATTCTATCTAATTCCTAGTGGCTTTATGGGAGATTTAATCAGAAAGGATGTCTATATTAAGCCCTCAAAAATATGTCTCTAGGTTTAGATATGTGACAATTTATTCTGTGTTGCACAGGTAAAGGTTTGTAGTATCATCACTAAATCCTACTGAAGACTTCTGAATTACAACTTTGTGTAACAAGTCCCAGTTTCACAAGTTAGTTTGGGTAATTGCTTTCTTTGAAAAAAAACCCCACTTATTATTCAAGGAGAAAAATTTTATATAGAATATATAAAAATTTCAAGTAGGTGTTCATATAATTTGGTTTATTTATTACAGGTTTTGGTTAACAGCATTTCAAAAAGGGCTAACAACAATTTTTGAAGAAATTTAGGGTCTGACTCATCTTGTTGAAACTGGGGTATTGTGTGCTATTCCTGCTTTTCAACATCACAGAAATTACAGGACTAAAACCCCTTTTCTGTATCTGAAGACTGCTGCTGGATTATGTGTACCGTTGACCACCCACTCCTCTCATGTGACTGAAAATTGCTTCAAGTGTGTTTCTTCACTCATCTGTTTTGGTATAGAGTGGTTTACCTTTCTTGAGGCACAGACAAACATTAATTTAAAAACCAGATTTTGAAGCTGGAAGTGATTATCAGTATACTGGTTTTTACTACAACGCATTTAAATTTCTTCACAGGAGCTACCATGGGGCTCTGTTTTTGTTTTCTGATGAAAACCATTTTGATGACACAGGGCTATTTTAGTTATTGCTGAGCAGCGCTGGCACAGCAGGAAGGTCTTTTCTGCTTCTTGTACCTCTTCACCAGCAAGGAGGCTGGGGACGCACAAGGAGCTGGGAGAGGACACAGCTGGGACAGTCAACCCCACCCGACCCACAGATATCCTAGACTTTATGGTGCTGTGCTTAGCATATAAACCTGGAAGGAAGGGGAGGGGACATTTGGAGTGATTGTGTTTGTCTCCCAAAGTAACTTCTACTTGGGGTGATGGGGCCCTGCTTGTCTGGGAATGGCTGAACACCCGCCTGCCAATGGGAAGTGATGAATGAATTCCTTGTTTTGCTTTCCCTATTAAACTGTTTTTATCTCAGCCCATGAGTTTCCACCCTCTTACCCTGCCAATTCTCTCCCTCCGTCCCACTGTGAAGCGTGAGCTAGTGGCTGCATTGTTAAAGCACCATAATAAATTTCAGCACAAAATTTGAGGGCTTGATTTCACCTACCAAAGTAAGAAGTTTGCCCCAAACCATGAGCATTATGGCTGGAGAGATGTCAGATCTGGTTCTGCTTTGGCTGTGAAAGCAGGAACCTCTACTTTTGGATCGACTAGTGTGGGATTCATGTAATCAATGCAGTTTTACTTCCTGTAGCTCTTTGGTCAGTGAATGTAGATGTAACATAAATTATTACATTTGGATATGCCCCAAGAGTGTATGTGTTTGTAAAGCAAGATATTAATATTTCAGTATCTCTTACAACTTTACCCTTTAGATCTATACCTGGGTAACTGAGAGCTTGTGTAATACTAAATAATAAAGATGAATCTTGCTATAGATATTAAAAGAAAAAAAATCTAAGTCAGCAAATGCCTTTTATATGGATTTTCTTGGTCAGAAAATCCTGCTGCTGCACTGCAAAATGTGACAGTGCACTCATCTGTGGCAGCTGCAGCAAAAGTAGTGGCACTATGGATCCATGAACTCAAACAGCCACATCAGTACTTTGTACAGGGTTTTGTTACAACTGCTCTGTATGAATTGCTTGTCTGAGGCATGGGACATTGCCAGAGCTGAGGCCAAACACCCCAAAATGCCATACAGTATATGAGTAGTCAACAGGTAGTAAAGGCAACCTGGACCTTTACACTATTTTTTCCAAAAAAATCTCCATTGTGAAAGGTTCAGTAAAGTCCTGTGCCTGAAGTGACAAAGATAATCAACTCTGAGGGGTAATAGAGGTGGGGTTTTCCTACAGAAAAGCTCTGTTTTTATGTATAAGCATCTATTTTTTGGGGGGAGCTTGACAACATGAAGCAGGCACAGGTGATGTGCTATGCTCAGCTCCATAAGCTCAGGTGTATTATAACTCTGCATTGCACAGAAAACTTACTAAACTATTTGTTTATTTTAATATTCTTGGAAACATATATTACATTTTTTTTGAAAGCCAGTGTCCAGTCACTTAATCTATTTGTACTCTCAAATCTAAAAGACTTTATGCTGATTTGCACAAAAGCTTTGAGAAACATAAACCAGAAATTATGGCTCTGTCTGTATCCATACAGAAAGCAGTGCCAGGAAACAGCCACAGGCACTGGACCACAATTATATCTGTTATTAAGTTTTAGAATTATTCCTGGAACACATTTGGGCCCAGGCCAGCTTGCATTTTCCCATGCAGTTCCTGAGCACATTTGGAGAGTTATTAAAAGGAGGAGAGTACATTGTTTCTGTCTCAGAGAATAAGATATTTAGTATGAGTATAGGTGGGTTCAAGCTAGCCAGTTTCAGTGACAGAGAATGCTCCTACCACACTGCATATAATAAACACGGGTAGTCCTTTTGTGGATATCTCACTTTACTCCAATTTGAGTAAAGTACCCTGTTCCCATCCTCTCTTGTTTATAAGTGTTTGGGTGTATGATTGCACACCTTTCTGGTTTTTGCCCTGAGGTGGCTCTCCAAATGGCAGCAAAGATTACAGTTAGGAAGGAGATGTAAATGTCATAGATGTATTAAAGTTTCTATATCCTTCAGCAGAAAGATCTTGCTAGCATGGTCAAGTCTGATATTTATACTGCATATGTTATTTTGGTTCAGATTTTTGTTCTGAGGACACTGCTTTCCCATTCTTTCAGAATTGAGTAATAAATAAATTTCAATTTATAGGCAGACATTTTTACAGTGCTTGCATGTTTGTGTATCTTCAGTATTCATGCAATTTGTGCTCAGGTCTTAAAGATACCTGCATATTACCTCTCACTTCTGAACTGTTTTTTCTTTGTAAAACATCAAGAAAACACAAGCTGGTGCCCCCAATAAATAATGCAATCCCTATTTGAAAGATGCCTCAAGTTGCTACATTTAGTTAGAAAGACAAACCATTTTTTTAAATACTTTTAATACATCATTCAATTTGAAAATAGCATACAAAATATTGATAATCAAGACTGTAAATCACAGAGACATCAGACTTGGGGTTTCGGGAAAATGAAAATTTAAAAAAAAATTCCAGCAATACAAGGGATTGTGGTTCCTGAAAGGCCACACAGATAGAGAAAAGAGAGCAGGAATGGATGTGTGAGCAGAGTGGAGCAGAGAGGAGAGGTAAAGGAGGGTTAGGGGAAGGGGGTTCTTTGCCTGGCATAACAGGATAGCTGCTTCTTCTAAGGTTGTCCTTGAAGACTGCAGCTTGCACAAAGCTCTCTTGCCTTTTCCCTTCTTCACTCAAGCTACAGACATCTATAGTGATCAACTTAACAACGAAAAAGTTAACAGGAGCTGTACAAAAAATGTAAAAATGTGTGGTGAAGATGAGACTTTTCCTTTCATATTTTTGATAGGTTTTTTTTCTCAAAGATTGACATGTATTATCTTATGTGTGTTGTTTAGCAGTTAGCAAGGAATTGCTGGGTGGTTGAAGTGCAAATATGTTCATGCCAAACCAAAACCAAAATTTAGTAAAGCACAGTTTGTGTGACTAAAGTTGTTATAATCTATTTCACAGGAAGGAGAGACATTAAATGTCATTTGAACAAGTTAAAATTAGCGTAATGAGTTAATAAAATTAATTTGGTGTGAAATTCAGTCCATGTAAAGGAGCTAAAATAAATCTCCTTTAGCAATATAGAAGCAGTACATGGGACTTCTGCAGAGAGCAACCTTCATGCCCTGGCAGAAATCAAAGTACTTAATAAAGGTCAGTATTCACTTTTTAGTGGTGTTACAAGAGATTGCACTGAGTATTGAAATACATGAAGACGTTGCTCTGAGAGATCCAACCAAGGAAACAGCACCATCTGCCATTAACAGCAACCTGTTGATAAACAGTTAATTTGCAGCTCAAAAAATGTCAGTACAAACTGTACTATAGAATTCCGCATAATGGAAATGTGTAAATACAAATAATAAAACCACAAATAATGCACAAAAAAAGAATTTTCTAGAAATGTTAACAGTTTATATCTTGCCTGTTTAGTCAAAGAGAGTTTCCTCTGCAGTGTTATAAACCTGTGAAACATTTTTGTATTTTTAACTCTTGAGGGATGAGCAATAATTGTAAGTTGTATAGGCACACAATAGCAAAGATTTATGTAGTGATTCTGAAAAACAGTTCTTTTTTCAAATCTGAAAACACAATGTGTAGGTCCTCAGGAAAAAACTCCAGATGTACTTGCAGACCATTCTTTGCAATTTGATTTTTTGATCAAGTTCTCTGGAAAAATGCAGTCTCCTTCTAGACAGCTTATTGCACACCTAGAAAATTTTGAGGATCTTTAGTTCAGGTTTTCCTGTTTATATATTTACACAATGTTTCTGAAAGAAACACCTCCGCTTTGGTTATATTGCAGAAATTTCCATTCCACGAACTCCTCCCTAGGAACTGGCAAATCAGGTCTTCCTTGGCATGGCAGTTTCTTTAATATATTAGTAATTACTTGAAGTCAAATTCTACTTTTTCAAGTAGAAAGTCAACTCTTCTTTTTCTAGACTAGTGGGAAAGTATAATTATTGACTGCAAAAGGACATTCAGATGCATTTTATAATATAGTCATTTTCCAGAGTAGTGACTTCAGGTAACCCAAAATTTTGAAGTGTCAATGTAAGTTTCCTATCTACAAGAGTAACCCAATATCTTCTGTTCATACTGAAAAAGGTGATAACCTCTTTAAACTCCTCAGAGGATAAGCTGACTTCTTTTGCTGAAGAACACCAGACACTTGGTCAATTTTTGTAGCAAATTAATTTAATCTACAGAATAAGAGAGACTCCTCTCTTTTGGTTTATGTTTGCATACATCAAATAATTACTGCATTCTTCCTGTCCTGTTAAGTAAAGAATTTTTTGTGGAAAATCCATGCTATGTGCTGCAATGACAGCAGTAGAATCTTTATATTAGTGGAATTCGTTTGTCAGTCTCAGGACAAAAAGCAAAAGGCACATTTTGAAGAAAATCTCAATATTTTTGAAATATGAAAGTTGGAAATACAGGTCAGTTTTGGAACAATGAGCCCTTCTTCATGCTTACACAGGTAACGTATTAAGAAGTCAACTTTAAAAAAAAATGGGGCATGTTATTCCTCTTCCATTAGAAAAGCATTTTGTATCTTACCAGAGTGAACACAATATGAGATGATTGGTAACAATGTACTCTGTCATAAACTGTTATTATTAATTATTTCTATAGTGCCATAGGTGTGTATAGCATTGTGCATACAAATAAAATCTGACAGCTCCTTACCTCAAGGAGTATGCAATCTAAATTGCACATAACACAGAAAGGGATGGCAATAAACAAAGACAGCAGGTGGGAGAATGTGGAAGGCAAAACTTCCATGATTGTGAGACATGCACTTCATGAGATACATATCTTGTTTGTTCCTTTGTTTTTCTTTGCTGTCATTTAAAATGAGTGTATGAGACACAGGAATATGTGTCTGGGACAGTGTCTGGAATGGCAGCATATTGAAACCATTTATTTTTGAGTTGGAGAATTCTGGAAGAAGAGGTATGAGAGGGTCTTTGCTGTAAAAAAAGGGCAGATAATTTCTGCTCACAGAGCAGTGGAGAGCTGTGTTCCTTGTGAGATCCTGTGTTTGCAGCGCCACCTACACAAGCTTTCCTCTCATATACCTACAAATTGCTCTGGTGCTGAGGGACAGGAGCAGACCATCCAAGCTGGAGAACAATCAAGCAGGAAGCCTATCAAAGTTCCAGAGTCTGCAGGTTTGAATAAGGAGCTCCTGACTAAACTGAAACAAAAATAAAGAATCATGCAAAGGTGGCAGTAAGATGAGATCAGTCAGAAGGAAGAGACACTGTCTGAGCATGCAGGAATGGAGTTAGGAAAGGCAAAGCCCACCTGGAGATGAATCTTGGCAAGGGATGTCACAGACTACAAGAAGATCCAGCTACTTCTGGTAACAGTGGGCATGTGAAAGGCTGAGGTCCTCAGTGTCCTCCTTCAGCTCAGCACTGGAGAAACCACACTTGAAGTACAGTGTCCAGTTCTGGGTTCCTCAGTACAAAAGAGATGTGGACATACTGGAGAGAGTCCAGAAAGAGACACAAAGATATTGAAGGGACTGGAGCATCTTTCTCAAGAGGAAAGGCTGAGAGAGCTGGGACTGGCCAGCCTGGAGAAGAGAGGGCTCAGAGGGAATCTGATCAATGTACATAAATACCTGAAGGGAGGGTGCAAAGAAGATGGAGCCAGGGTCTTCTCACTCTGTGCTCAGTGACAGAACAAAAGGCAATGGGTACAAACTCAATCACAGGAGGTTCTGTCTGAACATTAGGAAAATCTTTTTCTACCGTGTGGGTAATTGAGTACTGGCACAGGGTGCTCAGTGATGTGCATCCCTGGACATACCAAAAACCTGACTGAGCACAGCCCTGAGTGTCCTGCTCCAGCTGACCCTGTCCAGAGCAGAGCACTAAACTGGATGGACTTTGGTGGGGCCTCCTTGCATCAGCCCCTCTGTTACAGGCCAGGGAGTTACAATGTAAGTAAAAATCAAAGTTTAATTTCACACCACTTTTGGAAAACACTCACCTGTGAAAAGAAAAAAAAACCCAGCATAAGTATGATTACTGTTGTAATTATCCGTAGAGATAAGATATTATATTATTTGCATAATTAATTTTATGTACAGATGCATCAAAGGCAATTTAGTGTGAAACATTTTATTAGGTTCTGTCAATAGTAATGAAGAGAGTTTTATTTCATTTCACTCTAGTTCAAAAATATTCCTAAGGGCGCTGTTTCTAATTTCCTGTTTGGGAAACCAATTGTGCTATTAGCAAAACAAAATCCTCTGTTGTTTTTAGCAGCAATAGTCAGTTTTTATAATGCTTATGTCTTGGGAGATATATGCAGACATTGAAACAGAAGAGGTAAGTCAAGTGACATATAAATCTTTAGAATTAAATCCTGAAAGCATGTTTAATGTGATGTTTGCTGTGACACATGGTTTATTGGTGTTTCTAACCTTGTGACACCCTTTTAGTTACATTTGTAATTAATTTTATTTCAGCCATATTGCTACAAGAATTTTATTTAGAAACTACCAATGAAAATAGTGTTTTATTGGAAAATACAGCCGCTCTTCTATCAGTATAGATACTGATATAATATAAATGTAATTATTTTTGTTAATTAAATGCTAAGGTTGAGAGAGAGAATGACTAAGACATTCTCAGGACTGGTGTAATTGCCTGGACCTCAAAAAAATTGAATTGAACCCAACATTTCATCAAAGTGGAAAATTGTTTCTTCTGCATAGTTTCTGCTGTGTAGATTAAATGAGTGCACTAAAATAACACATTAACATTTGCATACAAGGTAAACAGGATATATATTATATGTATGATGTAGGCAATTTAACAGTGCAGTACACATATACTAGATATCTATCTGATTAGATATTTAAATAATGTTTGTTTTTATTTCTAGTGCAGTTCTTGAGAGCTAAGTGCACTCAACTGAAGTTTATTTGCTGCTTGAGTCTCTCTAAACAGAATAATTTCTTAGAGAGTGCCTATGAGCTACCCATGCAAAAAGAAAACATTAGTCAGTGTCAGAAACTATTACATGGTAGAGTGTTATTTATCTAAAGACTATGTTGGTGTTTATTCTGGGTGTTTTGTTTGTATTTAACTTATGTTTTGTGTTTAGGAGGAGATTTTGTTCTTATGACAATTTTCCTTTTTAATCTGTTCAGACAAGAATTTTTCTCAGATCATTATGAAAGCTACTGATTTAGTTAAATATCATTTCATTCATAAAAATTTATTATTCTACAATGTCTCTTGAGTATCTTCTAAAAGTTGCTGAATTTTTATTGACCTCGTGATTATCCAAGTTGTGTATATTTTTGATTTTTTCATAGTAGTTTAGAAAGTGCCTTTTTAAGGGGAGAGACAATGAGCAGTAACTTTTCTCTTTCTTCCTTTTGCTTCCTTTGTTTTGTTTTTCCATTCTGACTTTTTAGGACAGCAATAAAGCACATATTTAAGGATGAATATATGCTGGGGTCTTGCATAATCCACTAGCTGTGTGTGTCTGAGTGCTTGTCTAAAGAACAATAAAAGTAAAACAGGTTACAAAAAACCCACCCAAATCTCATTTCACAAAAAATAAACCACAAAAAAACTGCAAAATTATTGATAAATGATAAACATCTGCATCCTTTAAAATGCGCATACTACCAATGAATGATTGGTTTGATGTTCGTAGCTGTCTAAGAGATCTGAACTTGTGACACTGAGTCATCTCAGAAATTTGTCTTACACTTAAGGGCTCTGTTTAGTCCAAGTACTAATATAAAATCAGAAAATTACATAAAATTTTAGGCAAAAATGCTGCCCATATTTTTTTTCTCCTTGCATTGCTAATGTTTCTCATTTGGGGATAAGTTTTACAAAGGAAAAGTTCCTTGGAAAAAAGACTCTGCTTTGTGTTTCTGAAAACTTTTGAGACTGAATCATGAAAGCCATGATTAGGACAAGTGAAAATGTTTTGAGCTTCTTTCAGTTTTATTATAAGGATGTTGCATACCTTGTATAATAAAAAAAAATGTGGCTGTGTTTCTATCAAATTGATTAGGACTTTCACAGGAACCATCTGTTTTAACACAATCCTTAGCCACCAAGGAGAAAAAAACCTAGAGAATAAAGAAACTAAAAAAGATGTCAGAAATATTCCCAGTCTACTCTGCTAAGCAAAGATTAAGAAATACTGTCTCACAAGACTTTCAGTGTTCAAAGCTCTAATTTGACAGACGTGGAAGATTTCTAATGGCAGCAGATAAAAACAGTTCCAAGGGGATGATGACAAACCTGAAGACCAAAGAAAAGAGACAAGGAAAGAAACAATAGTTTTAGGATAAGTGTCTTGTGGCAGGACCCTGAGGATGCTAATACAGATCATCTAAAGAGATGTTCAGCTGATGGATGTTGAAGGGTTTTGCCCATTGGGAAAACTCAGCAAAACAATCAAAATTAACTTTTCTGTTTCATATTCCAGAGCTGGAGCTCACAGATCCTAACTTCCAATCTTACTCTCCAAACTCTCACATCACTTTTTTGCTCCAGAGTCACATGGGTACAATAACATAGGAGAAAAAGCAGTAGAAATGGGAGTAATTGAGCAAAAGAGATGTGATCTCTCTCAGCTCATTTAGAAAAATGAATTATTTTAATTGCAACTATGACACATCTTTATAGAGTGCATGAAAATACAGGCCTGGGGATTTTTTTTTAAGGTTGGCCTACAGAGGTTCATTCAAATCTTTGCTGAACAGCTCACTGAAGTTCTAATTGAAACATTTAATTTAGTACTCCATAAAAATACCTCGAAATACATTTTATCACAGTACCAGCAAATATTAAGTGTTACTTATTACAAGGAGGGAAAAATGGTCCTGTGAAAAATTGATTTTTGCTTCAGAGGTGCCAGAAGGAAGCTAATTAACAAAATGCACACTGCATACATGAAGTAAGTCAGTTTTGATTATACAGTGAGATTTTCAGTGTGAAAGGACAGTGCATTTTGTCATTGTTTAATAATTATCTTTTAAGTAGCATGTGGGAGGATCTGTAGCTATCTACATGTACATAATATTGTGAACACTTTACATAGCAGGTATTCATTTAAAACTCAAACAAAGGAACCAAGGACACATTGAATAAAACTGAAGCTATATAAAATATCTATTTCTTTTTTTTTTCTTTTCTCTTTGTGTGTAGTAAAAGATGGCTTTTGAAGAAATTCTCTGTTATGTCTGACATTTCTGGTGATGAATGCTAGTGCTCACTGGGGCATACTAATAGGGAAAACAAGGAACAATTGAATGTCTTGAAGTAAAATGAGGGTCATTTTAAAGATATGCATAGAGGAGCCTGATCCACTAATAAATGCATCCTGTGTAACCCAAGGTTGATAAGAAGACGAAGAGCCACATGTCTATGAAAGAATGTGCAGAAGTTAAATCCTTCTCCTGCATGAAAATCTCTGGCTACCTTTTCTTTTCCCTAATATTACCACAAAAATCAGGTACTGTTCGTTTTCAAACTGCTCTGCAGTTTGCTGTGAGTCCAAAAGGGAAATTTAAACAAGGCATTAGTCCTGCAAGGCAGTGGGAGTGTGGGGCTCTGCAAGCATGTCTTGAAGGTGACACAAAGCAAAGTCACCATTAAAGGTGCCAAGGAGATATCCGGGAGATAGCCTAGGAACACTGAGTGTAGCTCATTCAGAAATTTACTGAGCTGCAGCCTTGTCCTGTGAACTGGTGGTGGCTCAGTTGTTTTTGGGAAAATATGTTTTCATTCTTTTTTTCATTATAGCAAATTATTAATATTCCTTTTTTTAGAATAAACAGGCAATTAATGACTTAGAGATATTTTCATTCTGCTGTTGCACTTAGGAAGATTTGCTTAATCAAGTGTGAAATTCCTGTGAGTTTTAATGAATTAAAATAGTGATGTTTGACCAATTGATGAGCCATTATTTAAGAAAAACAAGAAAGAAACCTCATCCTGAATTACTTGCTAAAACTCATCAGCTTAAGCAGAAGGAAGCTGCAATTGTATATTTTATCAGTATTACAAAACTGCTTGGGTTAAAATAAGCCTGGTGAAAGTAAAAAGAAAATCCATTCCAAATTGAAAATAACAAGACAAATGTCAAATTTCCAGAAAATATTGACTTAGGACTATAGAATTAGTTTTGTATAAGTTGTTGCATAATTTTTATATGGTCAGGAATACTCCTGAGACTTCAAAACTCATAATCTTGCTATTACTCTGCTTAAATTTATCTCAGGTTTTCTGCTGAGAGCTTTTATTCTTGGCTCTAATATAAGAAATAAAATGAAGCAGAAAGAGTTGATTGTGATCAAAAGACATAATTAATTTATGCATGAAAACCTAAACCTTAAGAATGCCATTTTTTTTGTTATTTTTCAATAGCTTCTTTTAGACAAAACCAAAGAAGTGAACCTTAATATAAAAATTACTGGAGTCAGTATAGAAGGCAGTGTATTAGTTAAGTAAAGATGTTGTGTGGGCAGCAAAATAATGGAAGAATAGATAAGTAGATAGACAGATAGACATATATAGATATAGGTATGGATAGACACATAGATATAGATATAGATGATATAGCTATAGATAGATATAGATAAAGAGGATTGAGACAAACGAAAATTTGAGGGTTACATCTTTTGTTAAATGCAAAACTGAAGTACATTACACTGCTATAAGCAACCTGGTCTTGAACGATTTGAATGTACTGAAATAGCTCCTAAAATTCAAACAGTAAGAGGAACCAGCAACAGCACAGTAGCACAATGCAGGACAAGAAGCAGAAATTGTCAGACATCTAAAATCTGAGGGATGGGGCTATTTTTAACAAAATAAAAGATCATTTAATCTTGGAGAAGTTGCAGGAAGAAAGAAAAGTAGAACTATGGCCTGCCCTGGTCAGATCAAACCCTGACCCTGCTCAGATCATACCATCCATTTTTGTGCTCAGCTCATGTCAAGATAATAGATCAAGATGAAGGCATGAGTTTGTAAGACTGCCTTTTAGATGTTCTTTCACCTTTTTAAGACTCAAGTATGAAAAGTCGTATCTCTTTATGCTAACAAAAATCTTTTACTGTACTCTAGAATTATAATATTCCTAAAATGAGTGTAAATCAAAATGATGGAAAGGAGTATATACTGAAAATTGAAATATTAGTAATTATTTTCCCAGTCGATGTTACGATCCTAAAGTGATTCTATTTTTATAGAGAAATATTAACTTTTAAAACAATCACAATCATTTACATTTCTTAGTACAATAATAAGCAATGTTAAATGAGCTCAGCTTTTTATTTTAAGTTCAGTAATAAAATTATGTGCAAAGGACACTACACAGGACCACAGACCATACAAAGTAAAAATATGTGTCTCAGTAAGTCAATATAGCAACTCTGAAGCAAATAATAAGTTAGGATTGCTTAAATGTTTCCTGCAAAATGAAATCTCATTGGTAGTATTCAAATATTGAATCAGAGAATCACAAAATCATTTAGGTTGGAAAATTCCTTAAAGATCATCTAGTCCACCCATTAAACTTACACCTCCCTATCCACCACTAAACCTTGTCCCTCAATGCCACATTTCCACATCTTTTAAATACTTCCAGGGATGGTGACCCAACCACTTCCTCGGGCAGATTGTCCCAGTGCCTGACAACCCCTCCAGTGAAGAAATTTTTTCTTGTATCCAGTCTAAGCCTTCCCTGGTGCACCTTGAGGCCATTTCGTCTCTTCCTGTCACTTGTTACCTGGGAGAAGAGACTGACCCCCCCGGCTTCACCCTCCTTTCAGGGAGCTGTAGGGACCAATAAGGTCCCTGCTGAGACTCCTCCAGGATAAACACCCCAGCTCCACCAGCAGCTCCTCATCAGACGTCTGTTGCCCATCTTCCCTGACCTTCTCTGGACTTGCCCCAGACCCTCAGTGTCTTTCTTGTAGTGAGGGGCCCAAAACAGAGCATGACTCGAGGTGTGGCCTCACCAGTGCTGAGTAAGGTGGGACAATTGCTGCCCTGGTCCTGCTGGCCACACCATTGCTGGTGATGTGACAGAGCTCAGAGTATTGTATTGAGATGTCTCAAAATTTTATTGGAGCCCACAGTTAAGGAAATATTTTTCTAGGTTACTTTGGCCAATGCTGTTATCAAGCTCTTCAGATGAAAATTCTTATGCACTTTAAATTAAAACCAAGTAAGTTGCTTTCAGTCTACAGCAAGCTACTGCACCATTTGCAACAAAATGGTAGTACACATGTAAGAATAAGAGTTGTGGGATTCTACATAGGGTCAACACTTTGGTTTTGTTCCCTTTTTTTCATAGAAGAGAAGACAAATATATTTCTTTCAATACTTTGAATACTGTGAAAATAATTTAAAAGCTGCAGTAGAGAAGAACTTATTTGTTCATGTTTGTATCCAAGAAACATAAACAAATCATGACAAATAAAATACAAGAGAGAAGCATTCTAAAATGAGTAAGCATTTGGAATAAGCTTGTTGAAAGGGGTGCAATGAACAATATGCAAGGTTCTTGTAATTTCATTAGAAAAAAAAAAACATTTCAGGTGTAGTTGCCTTTGTCTTTGGAAAACATATGTGAGCAAGATAAATGATTTTTTTCTGTTCTGGTACATGTCCTGTTAACTGTTTATGGGACATCTTCTTACAATTTTCCAGTGTAATTTAAGTATACAAATGACCCCTTTCATGTCAGGTTCAATTTCTTCAACAATATTACTAATTTTATATTTTTCAGGTACTATCTGAAAGTGTATTTCTGCTAACACTGATGCCAAAGCAATTTGAGAACAACTCAAACTTCTCAGAAAGCTGACATGAAGAAAGACTGTGTTCTGGCATTGCTTTCTATTACATCAATTCTTAAATTAGGCTACCCAAAACCTGTGGGCAAAGGGTAGGACGTTTATAACATTCTGAAGATCGACTAATGTTTCTTCTAAAAATACAAACAAAAACTTCACTATATGAAAATCTTGTTGTGTTGGCATTCGGTGGTAGAGATACCATATATCATCTTATTACTTGCAGTTTCATCGGTGCAAGAGCTGAATGAGTTATCTGCCAGTCTGTTAATCTTTTTTAAAGATAATACATTTCTTTCTGAAAAATGCAGATAGATGCTTTCTCTTGTCTTACATTTGGCAATTCAATGGACTTGAGCACAAATTGACTGTTTAAGTGCTTCTTAAGGAAAAGTATGTTTCAAATTTCCTCACTTTAAATTCTAGTTATTGGACATCATTGTGTTTGGGATGGAATTTATAACTTAAAAAAGAGTTTAATTTTGTTCTCCCACTGCTGTTAGTTAATTTCTCCATATTTCTTTATCCTAAAATAAGTATTTTAGCATCAATATCTAACTTTCTGTTTCCCCACAGACATTTTATTTGGCACTAGCTTTTATTAGTCCACGCATTAAAAGTCTTCTAGCAGTGTCCTTCTGTTCAAATAGTTCTTACCTTCCCTTAGGGATATAAAACAGAAAGAAATCGTAATGACTCATTTTCTTCCTTGTGGCAACTGAAATGGCAAACTTTAATTCTGTCATGCCATTGAGATCCCTTGAGGCAAGAAGAGCCTGGCTTCGGGTCCAGGTGGGCTCACCATTGTACAGTCATATAATACTTGACTAGGTCAGCTGAAAATTTGAAAATTTTTCCCTGTTCCATTTTTTATGTTATCATACCCAAACTGCTGACAAACGTAATTTATGACTATTATTAAACTCTGGCCTTTTTCTTCCTCCACTTATTCCAAACTGGTTTGTAGCATACCAGCTTTTGGTTTTCATCCTGTTTCCAGCTTTCCTATCCTCAGGGTGGTCCAACTGTACCATTTGGATATATATTTCATATGATATGTATATATGTTTGTACCTGTAACATATGAATAAGCTTCCAAATTTCCTTATCACACTGTTACCTGTTGTGCTAAAACGTTCAGTGAAAATACCTAACAGGACGAGGTTTGCAATTGGTCTGTCCTGTCCCAGTCTGGACAACATCAAGAGGTCTGATGTTCCTGCCTGGCTCCTGCTGGGGCTCATTTCATCCCCAGAAACATCAGCCCCTGCCAGAGCCACCCTGTAGCAACTCTGCGCTCCAGTTCCTCACAGCACTGCCCACATCCCAGCTTGGCCCATTCCCAGCTCCGTGCCCCAGGCCACCTGAATCCTTTTGGTACAACCATAATGACCAGCATCCTTCTCACTCTTATTTATTTTGTCTAAACATTTCTATAACCTTCTGCAAAGGGATGAGCTTTATAATGCAGATTTCTTTGATGTTTCCCTTGCTATAAAACAGTATGCTGCCTTTCTCTCATCTGGGAATAAATCCTAGTCACCAGTTTTACCTTCGCTAGCTCTGAACTGCAGAGAAGGAGGAGCTGCTGCAAGTGAACCTTCAGAGACATAAGGACTATGTCTTTTTATGCCAAAGAGCTGGCAGAAACTTTTCCTGTCAACAAAACAGTAAGACAACGTTATGTTAGTCAAAAATATGCTTTTGATGCATTTAGCTCCCAAGTCTCTTTGGAAGTGTGGTCCAGAATTGCTGATGTGATTGGCACTTGACAGGCCATTGCTGAACCTTTTGTTATTTCTTGTCACCCTTCTCTTCTGAGTCTGATGGGAGCTGAGAGAACTAACGTCCTTATTCTGAAATAAGACTTGATATCAGATATCCAGCAAGAATATTTGGGGTTTGTGCATTCCAGGAAATTGGCAGCAATTCTACATGTACAACTTTAAAAATGCCAGATGAGATGTAAAAGTCAGTGTTGGAGTGTTCACACGCGATAGTGACTATTCCAGCCAGAAAATATTCAGTGTTTCAAAAGTTGTTAAAATCATTATCAGAAAGTTCAGAGACACACAGTTCAGTAAGCATGGTCAAGCTAAGTAGAAAAATTGCCTGTGGAAGGCCAGCAAATGGGAGTTGGAATAATATGAGCATGCTTTCTGCCAGCTTAAAACTTACTTTGTCTTTCCAGTAAGTTGACTGATCAGTATACCTAAAATAATTCATGAGCCACCAGAAAGTGTTAGGCAATGTAATTTTATTCATAACTTTCAAATGTGAGGTGAAAGTTCTTCCAGGGCAAGGTACATGCCTTGAGATGTTCATGCACACATGTAGGGAGGATTTACACAATCCAGCTTTAGCCATCTGAAAGTTTTCTTTAGGCATCTCTCCTGCCATGATTATACTTAATGGTGAGAGAGCATTCAAGAGAGTCTTCTTACCAATCATATTAAAAATCAGTCTTAGCACTCAAGTGAAAGTTTTCTGTAACTGTAAAGGTAACACTAATAAATAATAGCCTGGTTATCTACACCTTTATGGAGTAATATTAGGTCAGAAAAATCATGCATCTTGCTGAACATGAAGCTTGTCCTCATTTCCTGTTATGTGCTGACCCTTTCATCAGTATTACAGTTTATGGGACTATGATGGTGACAATAGCGTAAGTGTGCTTTATGGAAAGGAACATAAGGAATGGTGGAATTACACAAAATGTATGGATAAAGATATGCAGGCCTTTAATAATGCATGACAGAAGTGAAATAGTGTGCAAAGTATTTCATTTGCTTGAGCATGACTCATCTTTCAAAAAAATTGCATTGTAAGGGAGACAAATCACAACCCCAAAGGATATTTTGTAAAGGTTTATCTGTCAAAGAATGTTATGGACCATGTATGATGAACACCTTACTGTGTTTGGGACCTCAGTCATCTCAGCCTCAGCAGGCTGTTGCACTATATAGATCAGCAAGGAACTTGAATGAACTGAAACATTTTTCTCTGTGAAATTAAACAATACGTGCTGCATTGAGACTTTTAGACAATATTTCCGACTGTCAGGACAAGATAAAATAGCTCTTCTTGCCTGTATCTGTGTGTTAGTTTCTGTCTTGTGTTTGGGATATGGTGGCTGTGTTTCAACATTGCCTTGCAGTGAGTTCTTGGTACATCATGGGAAATCACAAGCACTGTAGGAATATTAAAACTAGAGAATAAAAAGGGAAGGAAGTGCAAATCACAATTCAGTTTCTTCAAGAAGAGTTGGAACTATTTTCACTCACAATTTTTCCTGTTCAATGTGAAGATTAAAACATTTATAAACAATTTGGGGATACTTCTTGCCACATAGACACTGAATGGATCTGGAGCCTTTAAAGATATTTGCTTCTCTGTCAGCTCTGTATGGACCTTGGACACCTGTTTCACTTTGAGTTGCGATGAAATAGCAGGAAAAAAATATCTTCTCAAGCAAAATTTGGACACTTTTAGAATTTGTGAAAGACAGGTATAGGTTTAATTTCTCATCCTCTGTGTAAAAAATATGACACTTTACTTCAGAAGAAAAGATTCTGAGCAGTGGATGACAATTAGCATTGTCAGGTGATTTGGCAGGAGGAGTAAAGGTGCTCCAGGTAAAGGATTTCATTCTGACATCCACCCAGTCCAGTCATCAACCAACAGTTTCATCTGTGGGAGGGACTGCTGCCTGCAGGGTCCTCATTGCTTGGAGGAAAACAGATTCTGCAGCTTTCAGCAAACTTGTCTAGTGTGGGGAAATCACGTAACAGCCTGATTGCTACCTGGTGTCCCCAGCTCCTTTCTGAACAGCAGGTAGCTAAAGTAAGAGCAAGTCCCTTTCACAGAAGTTCTTCTTTATAATACAAAACACTTCTAGCATAAGTGTACATATAGACCAGGTGCAATCTGATTGTTGTTAGAGATGAACACACTTCACCACCTTACACGTAGATCGTTCTCCTGTAGATTGCCTTGCTGAGTAGACTAAGAACTTTTGTCTTTGTATTTGAGATGTTTGACAGGCCGAAGATGTTTGAAGTGCCACAGAAGGGCAATTTGAGTGGACAATGATGAGTGGATAAATAATTATTGATCCAGATTTATTTAAACGTTTCATTATATTTATAAACCATCAGTGAAATGTTGACATTTTAACCTTCATTATTGCATGCTCTTATTTCAATTTCTGCTAGTGAAAGGGAAAATGTGTTGAAACACACAGAGAACACCCTGTAAATATAATGAGGTAGTGTCTGAAGACATTTTGTGCTGCTTTGGCCTGAATATGTCCTTAAGAGACCAGGTTTCTCAAAGAGTTCAGTTTGGACTGAGTAGGCATCTGACCTACAAAATGGCCCAAAAACTTAATCAGTAAGAAAAAACATAATCTATAAAAGCCCCTGTATAAATAGAAACTTTAATCCTTCTGAGGTAAAAGAAAGACAAGGAGAAAATTGTCTGTCAAAATAAACCCATCTGGCACAATAAATCTAAAAAGATCTGGCACTGACATTAGTCAGATTTCTGGTAGGGTAAAAAATGTCATGCAACTTGATATTAAAACAATAATATACCATTGTTTTGGTGCATGGAAACTGATGTGATGGAAGGTCAACAAATCCATCCATCCATGTTAGGTGATGATTATTAAGAGAATTCCAGGGGAAAAAAAAAGGGAATGAGATAATGGAGAAGATTAAATATAAACACCCAGGACCTTTCTAGATATATTCAAATCATATTGTACTCCTTGTGAGACTGAACCTTTACATTTGCAGTCATTTCCAATTCTTGTGGCTTTATAGAAAATAATTCACAGCTATGGTCTGATCTTACAGCCATTGCAGTTGTGGCAAACGACCAAGTAACTTCCATCACTGGAAAACTAGAAATATAAATCCTCTTTATCCTCAGTTCTTAGATATTCGTCTTATCCCGATGCTATTTAAACAGTTTCTTTTAGGATTAGGAATGAGAAATTGCAGATGGAGTAGTGCAAAATTTTCTGATATGAGTAACTTTGGAACCAGTAGCAAGGCAGGTCTTACTTTATTCATATCCATGCTATTCACATTCTCACATTATATCCCACACTTTAGTACAATTACACAATATTTTATAACTGTCAGGGAACATTTATCCTTGCCATTGTTTTGAAAGGAAGTGTGAGATGTTAGGGAAAGTTGACATACACAGATATGAGAGAGAGAAGCTACAAAGTGTTTCATTCTACAAAATTATCTCCAGAAGCTGCTGGAACACACATCTTTGATACTGTCCTATCTACATGCTCTGTGTAGTGTGTGGAAAACTCTCTGTAGTATTTGTCTGTGAAACTTGTCACACAGCTAAGATGTGTTTCTTACCCGAACTGTGCTGACTGTGTTTGTCTCCAGGGATTTGAATGCTGATGAACAAGCTCCTCTAGGCAGTCTGAAAAGACTATGAACAGACCTCTGTAAAGCAGCTGTGAGAAAAGACTCAAAGAGGGAAAAAAAGTTTTCCAAAGGTCATGGCATTATATGGTGAAATCAGTGAGCCACAGAAAATAACTCCCACCCAAGAATAGAGCAAGCAGAACACTTTGAACAAACTGGGAAAGGAGAATTTGGAAGATAATGTATGGGAAAACAGGAAAAAATATAGCATTGCCTACTGACAGTATTAGACACAGATGATGTGATTAAAGTGAGAATAAAAGACAGAACTCCCCCAGGATTCTGACTTGAATTTATATCATTCCTTCTTTCCTTTTGCTTCTTAGGTGAAGTTGGACAAAAGAATAATCCATAGAAATGACAGATTTTTTTTCTTTTTGCTTACTGGGAGATGATAAGGCTTAAAAAAACTGCTTAAGTTCATATGATATTACAGAAAATAGTTTATTAAGTGCTTCAGCAAAAATAAATTTATTATTTCTAATATCATGCAGATATTTTTCCTGTAATTCTGAACTGACAAATGCCCATCCTGCATTTAAATACTGTGTAAAGAAGCAGCATTCCATCACCTGTTTCAATGCAATACACAGTTCCTTTCAACAGTTCTTTAAATTACAAATATACAGGACAAATGAAACATTTTAACTACTAATTTACCTAAAATTTAATCTTGTGACTCACTGATAAACTTCAACATATTAACAGGATTTAGTAAGAAAATATTACTATCTCGGAAACATAATTTTTAACAAGGAAAACTCAGTATTCCTTAGGTAATGCTGTATGACCAAAAAGAGCTCCCTGGGTGGTGTAAATGCCATTGCTATCTTCCCTTTAGCAAGCCAATTTGCATCAAATGAAAATATTTGCTTTCTCAGATGCCTCTCACAGGAGCAACTATCAATCTTGCAATTGATGTGATTATGCATAATTCTGAATGTAGTCTATCAGCCCTCAAGAAACTTGCATGCTTTGATAAGTACTGGGAGAACTAAATCTCCTGACATTTATTTAGAGAGTGCAGATGTGGATTGGGGTGATATTTTGTTCATGATTACTCTTGTTTCATCAGGGTAGATTGAAGTGGATGTAATTGAAATGTTATGGTGTCTTAATTTTCTCTCTTAGTTGCTATAGAATACTGCAAACTATTTTGCTTGTTTTAGAAATGCAGAATTAATAGAAGATTAATCAACTTGGCTATTCATTCATCTATTTAAAGTTGTAGTGTTGAAAAAAGAAAGTGGATGAATGACCAAAAACTGCCATAATCTGTCTGAGAAAGGGATATGGCTGTTTAAGCACAGAACAACGACATAATTTTTCCCATTCTGAAAGTACTTAGAGCAACTAGGAAGCAGCACAAAGTAGAAGCAATATGCTAAAGACAATGGAGGCAACAGAGACCATGGTCACATATTATAAGTACATAAAAAAGAAGGAAAACATTTTTACTGTGACTTCTTCTTTGGCGTCATCTGGTAGAATTATTAGTATTATTAGTTGTATTAATTGTCTAATATTAATTGTAAAAGACTTTGCAATGAAATTTTCTATGCTTATGCAAAGTAATCTGTGCTGACTTGTGGATGACACTTTCTTTTTCCAAAGAAAGGTGCAAGTTTGTCTGTTGTGTTCAAGAATTTTTTAAGTTTTGTTTTTTACTCTTAATTATTTTCAAGGTTAATGAACAGGAAATTAATTTGCCTATGCACTTTGCAGTATCCAACACTGGGGGAATCTCTTGCCATGTGAAATATTATGGCAAAGTGTAGGTAATATAATGTCAAAGAGTGAAAAACACAGAGCATTTCTGCATGTATATGTTTGTTAAATTATTAATAAATTAAAGGCATTGATTAATACACTTGCAATTAATTCCATCTGTAATTGTTTTCTTCCTTCAGTAAAACTCAGTTTTCGGGCAATAATAGCAGCGAATGCTGTGGTTAATTGTGTGTTATGGCTTCTAAAATTGTGTACATGATTAATATGAAAATCTTTCAATGTACTTGAAGAAGCCAAATAAATAAAAATAAAGGCATCCTATTAAGAATAATTTTTGACACTTGGCATAGTCTTTCATGTTGCATGAAAAAATAGACACACAGCTGTTAATTGACAAGAAAAGTAATAATCCTTTGATTACAGTAGCTAAAGGCTGTCCTTTAATGGATTTTACTTGTCACTTTTAATTCTTTTTAATCTTTGTCTGCGTTTCATTAGAACGGCTTTATCATTCTGATGGCCCTCCTGTCGTTATTCTGATTGAGTTAATGGGTTGTCGTCATACCACAGAGTTCCAGTATAAAATATAACTGCTTTATTTATAGTCCTCAGGGACATTTTATAGATGATTGCTTTGCCAATCAGCTTTTCTGGTTTTACATAGTACATTATTGTAAATGGAGTGCTGTATTTTGCTTTCCCTTGCCTGGTAGGTACTCTGAGAAAAGCTTCTGTCTTAATCTTCCATGACTTAATCTACCTATAAAATTCAACAGCCAGTTGGTGAGGGAGCTAGAAAAGGACTTTTATCATTTTCTGCGCTGCTCTTCAGCTCCGATTTTGGCTTTCTGTTTAAAAGCTACATGCCTGCCCTGCAGTGCTCCTAACAGATGATACAGGTACTTGATTATTATTCAAAAACCTACCTGAGGTCTCATATTACATCTATTAAAGTAGATTTATTTCTGTCTTGTATTCTCAACTACAGCTGTACAGCTGAAGAATGCATGATATTTAGGCCTTTATGCTTCATTTACTTGTCTGAAAAAACTAGTGTTCAAGGTACTATATTTTTTCGACATTGTTAAGGAGTCTTATAAATTGCTAATAATTTTAAAGATAATAGCATTTAATAGAGAAAAACCTTTTCATATAGTTGTGGGATGTGGGTTGGGGACCTCATGATTTCTTTTTCAGTTATATACTATAAAAACTATGCTGATCGCATATAGCATAAGGCTTGGATGGACAAGAGTATCTGTCTAGCTTTTAGGTTGAGAGAAGCAATATCAACAAATTATTATAGAGAATCCATTAATAAATTATTGATGGTTATATTTGTGATACAAATCCAGCTGTGACCCCAAGCCATGCTGTTGTTATTGACATATATAATACTCTGCTGCAGAACAGATGTCATAATTACAACATTTTATGTTTTATTCTTGTAAAGTTACTAGAGCATGGCTTATATGATACCTTTGCCAACAAGTTAGGAAATAAGGAAGATATGTAGAAAATAGGTACTTAAACTCATACATTTTTATTTTTCAAATAATTGCTGTGTAACCATTTCAATTTTATCATCTCTGTAGAAATTTTCTAAAATGGGGTGAAATTTTCCAATAACACGAGTACTTACATTTATTGTAAACATAATGTTGATGAAGAAGCAGAGATATGCTAGTAATATGTTGTATCAGTAGGTAAGGTTATCAGGACAAGAAACAGAAATGCAAAGTATTTTTTAAGACTGCTTTTTATAAAGAAAAATTACATATTATATTTGCAGTAGTCTGAGTTTGTAGCATTAAACAGCATTTTCTTGGAGAGGGCTTCTTACATATGAGTTTCTCAAATCTATTTATAAGTGTTGTATAAGAAAAATGTTGTGTCTCTAAATAGGTACATATTCATATCTACATATATGTTTTTTGTGCTCACTGTTCTTGCAATTAACTGTTTAACCAGAGAGCAGGAATTAAACATTTATTTTATTTTAATCAATTAAGTTTTTCTTTAAGGCACGCTTTCATATGCTACATTATTGGCACACTTTAAACATGCAACACATACCCGACTGTGACCTTTGTTCTTTTGCTTTCCAATGCATTAAATTGCAGATGTTAAGAGCTTGGCAAATTATGTGCTGCTGACGGTACTTTGTTAAGTTCCAGATGCAACTATATTTAAATGCTCTAACCGGTGACAGTATCCAGAAGAATCACCTCTATGTTTTTCTCTTGGAACCACCAGAGAGCACCCTTTTGGCTGTCTAGTTTTTATCTAATTACTATTATTATTTGCATTCTTATGGTGCCCAGGAATGTGGGATAGGTAGGCATTCCATTTGAGTTCTCCTATATTATTCCTGCATAAGAACAATCCAATATGAAGCATTTCCAGCACAGAGAAAGGTCACTTTACAAATTCTGTTCCATTGAGTCTAAGAACAAGATATGCAGAGTTTTTTATAGTAGCTACCTGTCCACTTTTGAAAACTTTTCAGATATTAATATTTTCAAAACACTATTCATGGTGCCCAGTGTCTTTTCTTTGTCTCTCCCTTTTTGGATAACTGCAGCAGAACGGCTCACATTAGCATTAGAATATTACACAGAAGTCCATTTAAGAGTGCTCTGATGAATCAAGACATTCTGGTTCACAGGCATTCCTATTCTCTTGTAATTTTTAATGATTTCCAATATTGCACCCACTATCTAAGCTATTTTCCAATGCAAATATGTCATCAGTTACATAGATTACTGCCTGACTTGGAAGGCATGAGCCTCTCCTGTTTTCTATACTTGCTTCAAAATAGTTGTCTTTATAGCTTGCCTAAAGATTGGCACATAGATCGGTATTGATTTGCATTTCTTTCTCTCCTCTATGAATTTGCATTTGTGGATGTTTCCAGACTAAGTCAGTAAATTTACTGTGGCATTTTTCTAGTCTTGGTTAAATGATGGACAAGAGCAGATGATGGTTTCATATGGGAACTATTAAAATACACTGGTCATAGAACCATTTTCATTTACCAGAAGCCTACAAGGAAATAAAATGTCTCCCAGAAATGTTTTTCTGTAGATTTACTCCACTGAGCTGAAAGAGCAGAGAAAAATTAATAAATTTAGCAGTGCTTTATGAAGGATCCATTTACTCTCAAGAGGTCTGCTGGACTACCCCTAATCTATATCAAAAATGAGGGCTTGTTGACAGGGGTAGGTGAGTGGTGAAATACAAAAGTGACAGGAAAGACAGAATAGACATTTAGGGTAAATTGGAGGCAAAAATTGATAGAAAGCAGGGAGGAAGGGGAAAAAAGGAGAAAGACACTAAACCAAAAATACTTAAAAGTGACAAGAGAGAATATATGCAAGTTGAAAACATCAGGATTTTCATTTCAGCTTGGACGGATGATATTGAATGTCCTAAGTCTCTAAATATCCTAGCAATAGTTGGATTTATCTTTTTTCATCTCTCTTTGCTTCAGCATTGCACTATGGGTTATAATTAAAGCTGGTCTAAGATAGCAACAAAACTGAATAAATTATTCATTGAAAACCAGCAACATTTTCTAAATAATGTATTCAATGAATAATATTCAACTAAAAATAGGTACAATATACACAGTATTCTGTGCAGACTCAGAGCTGGTCCTTGGCCCACATTTTATCATAACTAGTAGATTGATTTTTTTTCTTTTTTAGAGAAGGCAAGCAAGAAAAAAAGCTTTTCTTTCTAGCCTCACAAGATATGCCATATGAGTGCACTTTGCTGTTAAAATTTTAAAGTGCTTTACAGTATCCTAATGAACAAAAATTAACTAATCCCTGCATGGAACTTAGTGGCAGCCTAGACATCAGTGATTATGATATGGTTGTGGTCAGAAGAGGAAAATAA
The DNA here is from genome assembly GCA_013400915.1 of Pardalotus punctatus. Taxonomy (NCBI): domain Eukaryota; kingdom Metazoa; phylum Chordata; class Aves; order Passeriformes; family Pardalotidae; genus Pardalotus; species Pardalotus punctatus. The sequence continues at coordinate 282,281 of VZTX01013899.1, forward strand.
AGATCGTTCCAACCAGGTAAAGGTATATTTAGTGCTTCAGAAAATCTTCCAACACCCAAAGAAAATTAGGAAAAAATTGTGAATACCAGCAAAATGGTATGTGGAAAATTTTGAGTGAAAGCGGATATGAAAAAGGACTTCTGTAATAGATAGGAAACTGCATTGCCTTACTGAGCTGTGTTTTTCTAGAAGTCCTTTGCAGCTCAGTGGCAATGGAAAGGACAGCAATTGTCAGTGAAAAGCAATAGGGAAAAAATGTAATAGAGAAAACATCAAAATTAGCAAATAAGTATGGGAGTATAAAATACAAAGTATTTAAAGGAAGATAAAAGAAGCAGAGTAAAAGGCAGTCAGTTGATCTAAGGCCTTTGATCTTCAAAAAATGCATTATGAGCACAATAAATTTTTTCAAAGTTGTATATCATATAAGTATACAAAAATCACATTTTAAAAATATCTTAAATTTATGTATTTGAAATATGATGCAGAGAAGCCAAATATAATCAACATGTATTTGAGTAAAACTAATAAGCTGAGCATGAAGCCAATGAAAGTGAGATAAGAAAGTATGTGTTCTTTGACCAATCATTAATCTAAACAGTAAGGTGTAATCCACCAAAAAAAGGTATATTTTTTAAACCGCCTGACCTAGACCACTCATTGCCAAAAGTCTTTGGTCTTGCTGGATGTGTAAAGTATTTAAGTAAATATTGGATGATGAGAGATATTCCAGAAAGCTGAAGGAGTACTGGTGCTGTGTCAGAATTCAACAAGGTTGATAGGTTGTGCCAAAAATACCATAATCCAACTTCACTTCTTAGCAAATTAATGTAAAAGACACTGTAGAAAAATGTTCATCCACTCAGATTTTCTCCTATTTTTCTTTAGTTTCTTTCCAGGAGCAAACAGTACCTTGTCCTACTTATGCTATAACTACAGATTAGCATTCCTTCCTTGTGGTTTCTAGCGGAAAGGAAAAAGGACGGGTGGAACATGTTTTTCTCTTGGTGCTCGTATCCATAGCATGTTTCTGGTGGGACCCCATCTTGCTTCCTTTGCTACAGCTCTGGTTAGAGAAGACAATGAATTTAACATAGCAGCTTGGATAATGAATATTTTATCAAGATTTTTAGGAAAGCATGTTAAGTCAACCAAACATTTCTTAGCTAAAGAAAATTTTTTGTATGTGTGGACATGGAAAACATACAAAGGAAAAATTATTTTTTTTTCTTGATAGTTTGCTCATTTTAATTTTAAATAAAAAGAAACTTTTTTTTTTACTACATAGGCATGGAAACTCATGTGGACCTGCTTCGTACTTCTGAACCTTCAGTGTAATGCAGCTGAGATATTGTCATATTTCATATTAAATTCTGATAAGTTAGAAGTGTTCAAAATATAAACCCAAATGTTAAATATATTTAGAACTGTCCCTTTCCCACTGTTTGATAAAAAGTTGGACCTGTTATAATTAGTTTTACAGTAACATTGACAGTTTAATTACATTACAAAATCATGTGGTTTAATGCTACCATAAATAAATTAATATTTTTAAAGATGCTGTCAAAATAATCTTTTTGAAATATGGTATATTAAAGGATGAGTTATTGACAGAATACTGAATTTTATTGTCAATTAAGCTGAGTAAATTTTTTGTTCCCTTATCACACAAAAACATAGTTGACATTCTGTACAGCAGTCATCATCAGCCTACATGTCAGAACTTTCTGAAATAAAATCTATTAAAAACAGGAACACTGAAAGCAATTCAGTGAAAATACCTGTGTTTTGGCTCATTCAAATTGCTTTTGTTAAAGCATTTGAAATAAATACAACCTCTCAAAAGTTCCGTGTTCAACAACAATCACTGTAATCTGCATCCATTACAATACTGTGCGTTGCACTCCTTTGACAACAGAGCTGAGCAATCAATAAGCTCCTTTTCAGCAATCTCTGCTGAACCAATTTCATATGGTTAATAGCTGAGACAGATGCATTCTATAAGCATTTCACAATACCAAATGCATGTTGGACTCTTACAGCCTTCTGTTAGCAAGCAAATGCTTAAAGCAATACTGCAGTAATGTCTTCCTTAGCTCTTAGAATAATTTAAATGGAAGAGCTAAAATCCATATTTTAAATCTAGAAGAAACAGTTGTATATAAATGTAGTTTAAAACACATAAAAAGAAATTATTATATAAAACCAGCACTTTAAAAAATCTATAATGTCAGTATATGCAAATACTTAGCTAAGATACCCAAACAAACTTAACTTTATGTAGGCCATAAAGAACACAAACATCCATATTATATACAGCCCATGCTTCTAAGTGATATAAACTTTCTTTTACTAATCCATATATCTAGATAACTATATTTGTTCCTTTTTCGTAAATAATTTTCTTTGAAGTTTATTGCCTTTTGTATTTAGAAAAATGTGTCATCGAATGTATAAAAATGTCAGATAATAGTTAAGTGTACATAATATATCTGCTTAGTGCCACAGCCATGTTAGCCAGAGAAAATAGGCCCAAGATGCCCTGAAGTGACTTAAACAAGTCTGTACATGATATGTAGGATTGATTTATCTGAGTTTTAAGCTGTTTTATAATTGATAAATTTCATATTGTTTCTACTATCTGCATGTGAAGGCTGACATCACAGAATCATAGAATCACGAGATAATTCAGTCTGGGAAGAGACCTCAGGAGGTCTTTGGTCCAATCACCTGCTCAAGCAGGGTCAGATGTGAGTTCAGACCAGGTTGTTCAGGGTTTGTCCATTGTGGTATTGAAAGTATCAAAGATACAGAACGTTCAGCCTCTCTGGGCAGCCTGCACCACTGCTTTATTCTTTTCACTGGGAAAAAGTTTTTCATTGCATTCAGTTTCGTCTTCCCTTCTTTCAGCTTCTGCCCACGGCCTTTCATCCTCCCACCCCGCACTTCTGTGAGGAGCCCAGGTCCATCAGGTCCATCTTCTTGATAAGCCCTGTGCAAAGTATTGCTGGTAGATCCCTCCAGGGTGACTAAGCCAAGGTCCTTCACCTCTCCCTACAGGGAGAGAGGTCTACCTTGACCATCCTGGACACCCTCTACCAACAAGGAAATCTCTTGTAAGTAGGTAGTGCAAATCTCTGGGACTGCCCTGGTGGTGTAACATACCATCCTGCTAAGGTACTTTAGTTTTATTACAGAACATTTCGAGAAGATTAGCAGTTCTTCCTTTCCTTCAGTTTTAATCCCTATCCATTGGATGATGGCTCTATTTGTGATCTTATTTTTCACTTTAAAATCTGAGAAAGAGAAGATTAGAACTGGTTTCAGCAATCACTGGAAAAAAAATGAAGAGATTTTCAGTTCACACTTTGGGCTAAAGAAATCACTAGGGGTGTTATGAATTATGTAGAGAAATGAAAAAAAAATAGTGATATCCCATGTATCAAACAGTAGATTTTTTATTGCAAGTATAAATAATATTGAGTTGCTTACTGTGCTCTGTCTACTAATCTGTCTTCATGGGTGAGTGACTTATTTAACCAGTTATAAACTTAGAATTGGATACACTCAATAAACTTATTTTCAATGAAAAATAAAACTTTGCTAAGTATTTTAAGACTGAGCTGTATCTTATACTAAAATGATAATCAATTAAGATCATGGCTTTTGGTCTAAGAGTACAGTCAATTTCTTAGTTTGGTGGGTGAGAGAAAATCATCCTAATCATCTCAAAAGAATTCACTTCAGTAGTCAATGTCTTCTACAATTATTCAATGAAGATAGTAATAATTTTCATGTCGTATTTCTGTTATGTCAAATTTCACTGAAATGTACTCTTTGCATAGACCAAATTTATCTTCCCTTAGTTATCATGGAAAATATTATTTGCCTGAATGAACATAAGATAGAATTCTTTCATCTGCCACAGGATCCAAATTTTAAAGGTGTTTAAGTTTGATGTTTGCTGTTATCATTTTAATCCTAGACAGGCCAAAGGTAATCTTTGCAAGACAAATAAGGAAGAATGATAAGCTGGACTGAACTTTATCTTACTGCACTTGGACACAAATTTAAGTCTAAAGGAAAACCCAGAAATTCATAGTGCTTCTCGAGTTCTAGGAATGAGTTTCCATAGTCATTATTCTTTCTTCATAAAACTTACTTAAGCTTTCTTATGCAAGAACATTTTGCTCATCTGTGTTTACGCCAGATTTTGATAAGAACTCTTGAGTGCTGCTGCAATATTTATTTAAATAATTAATAATGTTAATTATGCTAATAGTAGAGCTTTGAATGCACAGGAAAGGGAACACTGACACTCAATTTACTGTTGATCTGATTAACAATCATGCCTTCTGGAAATAACTGTAAAATAAAAAATAAAATCAATGTCATTCTTTTGGCAAAGGAGTTTATGATCTTTTCATTATCCCTGCCCTTTCTTAGAAAAAACCTACCAAAATACTTATTTCTTATAATGCTGCATTTTATTCTGATATGCCAGCTGTATGCAGGATGAGCAATGGGTTTATGATGTCATTAATGTCTGGCACTACAAACTGGCAAAAAATGTCTATTTTTATTTACTATTTGACTTGCACTTCAATATGTCATTTAGTGCTTAAAACCAAAATATTTGCTCATCTAATTTGATTTGGCAGTTGCAGACAGTACAGATTATATAAGGAAATAGAAAGTTAGAGTATTACCAGTTTGGTAAACACTTTTCAAGAGAAGTTTCAAAACCTTAATAAATTAATAATGTCAGAAACACAAAATATTTCTAAATCCAAAAACATGAAATTGAAACTTTAGGCTATGGCAATTGACAAACTACACTTTGTAATAAATAAGAGAATCAATGTAGAATTTTTCTCCTTTGAGAATGTCTACAGAGAAAAACTGTCTGCAGTTATTGTCATGGATTAAATATTTATTTAAAAGAGTGCACTGGAATCAGTCTCTTTTCAAATTTTCCTAAAACCACTGGGTATACTGGGCTATTAAAAATTGTTGCAGTGGATTTTAGTAGATGTCAGAGAAGCTATTCATTTTGCTAGAGAACTTATTGCTTTGCTAACATATCGGAGTTATGGTTTTGACCAATTTGCTCATTAATTTCTGAGCTTTCATGCACCTTGTTCTTAAATATACAAATATTAATTAGAATTTTCAATGGAAAAAGGGCATTTACATGTAATTGCTGCAGAGTACCCAGGTGACAAGCTCATTATAAGTGGAAATAAATATTACTGGAATTTTAGAGGTCACAAATGAGTTTCGCACTGCAACCATCTTCTATTTGCTCCTGAATGATAAGGGGTGATCAAACAGTCTATTATGAACAACTTTAACAACCAAAAAAAAAAAAAAGCTATATTTCTCTCATTATTAATAATCTTCTTCATATCATACAGGCCATTTAAAGGAATATCTTTTCTATACAGCTGCAATTTAGTAGTATCTATCAATGTTTTGTTTACCACTTAATGAAAGAATTAGAACTCATAGACCTATCTTCCACAACATTTCTCCTTCTTTCTGATTAATTTTAAAATCAATTAATTCAGAGGAAAATTGAATTCTCTAACTCAGGATGGTGCTCATACACCCTGGCTGATATCCAGTCCAAAGCCATACTCTCCTGCATGGTTTGTTCCTCCTTCCTTAACACTGCAGCCTGTGAACTCATCTATGAAGGTGCTGGCAATGTACCAGCAGAAACAGGAATATTCAGTGTACTTTGTCTCAGTCTCGACCTACGAATACCATTAAGTTTCCAAATTATGTGTTTCAACCTGTTATCCATGAAGTGTTAAATTATCATCCATTATTAACATTTTCCAGCCCTGATATTCAAAATTTATGGACATCAAAGTGAGGACAGAAATGTTGACATGACAATGGTTTTACAACATAACCATCCAGAGAAGTAGAAAATTTGGGGTTAAAAATCAAATTCATTATCACATAGAAAGAAGGAGATCTAATTCCTTACAGAGGATCAAAATTAAATATTTGTTAGATTGGAAAACTGGTTGTAAGAGTATTAGGAATATGAAGGTTTACTGAGCTCTAGAGATGAGATATAATTAAAGGACACTGCCAGCATTAAAAAAATAAAATAAACTGACTGAGAAGGCAGGTTTGATAACCATCTATAAAACCTAGCCATGCAGTGGTAAACAAAAAGTCACAATTTCCCTATACGGCGTGGTAAACAAAAAGTCATAATCTCCTCACGGGCCACCCTCACAAATTGACATGCAGGAACAGTACTGAAATAGTGGCACAAAGTGTTACACATCTTCAGGGGAAAGACAAAACCGCACAAATAACAATCCCAGAAATGGTCAATCTCATTTAACTTTAGTCATCTAAAATCAGGTGTCTAATTCTTTTCATGCCAGGCCCTGAGCATTAAAAATGGTTTATCTCATCCATTTTAGGACCCTTATTTCACAAGGACCCTTGTTCAGGGGAGATTTATTTGTCCATTGACTGTAAAGGCAGTCTAAAGTGAGCAGTCCAGTCTAAGGCCAAATGTATTTTTGGGTTGAATCAGGGTGAGTAGATCTATCCATTAATTACAATTCACTTATAGTAGAGCAATACGTTGAATGAATTTTCACTATGGATCTACAGGTGTACAATTGGGTGTAGTTTCAGGACTCAGCAGTTTCCTATCAGATATGCAAGTAGTAGGTAGGCATTTGTAGGGATTCATATCATACTGTCACAGGGAAATGTCTGAAGTGGTGCAGAAGCTGAGTACTTTGGCTGGAGAAATAAATTGTCATAACACCCAAGGCTCATAAAATGTGTGTATGTGTATCTGTGTTGTGTCTGGATACAGAAATTTGTGGATAGCCCTTTGTCTGTCACTTATTATGCACAGTGTAGATCCAGGAAAAGGCATAAAAATGTTGAAAATTCCTGGTGTCCTCAGAACATTTCTCTTGACAGAAAAGTCGGATCAATGCTGAGGAAGAGAGTGCATCCTGCATGTGAAATTCGTGGCTGACGCCCTGGGGAATTATTAGATTATCTTTATTGCTTTTATTACAAAACCATCTGGGACTACTAGGCTTGGAGCTGGAGCCTTCTGTGGCAAGAAACATGCAAACAGCCAGAAGGTGTCTGCCCTGTATTTGTTATAATTTGAATTAAAATACAAAGGACAGAATATATGTCTAGACAGAAAAAGGAAAACAAAATTTTAAAAATAAGAGGGGTGGGGGGCGGGGAGAGGAAAGTGAGGTAATACCACATCTGTAGGCAAAACATCTAATTTTGCATTACAGCAAAGGAGAGGCTTCCCAAGGAGAATGACATCTTGATTTTCTGGATGCTCATAGGTAACCATCTCCCAGAATGTGGGAGATCCTGAAAGTAAGTGAGAAGGTATTTTGAAATCAAACTAAGAGATATGCATTGATAAGGTCAGCCTGTGGGCTTAAAGCAAGGAAGAATGAGATCTCCTGAGAGATAATATCTAGCATTAGCAAAAGCTGTGCTGAGCTTTGACAGTAACAACAGTTATTACACAAGGTTCATTCAACTGAACAGACACTATGTTCAAACACATTCAAACAAATGTGCTTATTGCCACATAGTTATAATTATTTCTTTCAGTTACCGAAAGAGGAAATCTTCTACAAAACCAACACCTTTAAAACTTTTCAGCTTGTTTGTGACTTGTATAGTCACTGGTTAGTTATCATGCTCTGAAATTTGTTTTGAAGAAATAGAGAAATAGTTGCATAATTGAAGGATGATTATCTGAGCCAACCCCAATAGCTTCATTAGAAACCAAAAGTGAAAACATTAAAGTTCCTTTAACACTTACTGAATATCAGTTCTGGCCTTCAGAATTTCTTTATAGAAAGCTGGACAGCCTAAGAATCCATTTAATTACCTTGAATTTGAAGCTGCTCCATCACTGCTAGATTTTGTGTCATTTAATCAGTTATACCCTCAAGAACACCTTGCAACACAAATGACACAAGGTAATTCAAAGCTGGTAGATAGGGGGATCCGAGACTTTAAAAGCTTGGGAGTAAATTTTTAAAACATGACTCTCCTATTGGACAATAGGAGACAAAATGTGTTGGACAATTTTGACACACAAAGCCATACACATCTGAAAAAAGGGAATACAATAGAGACCCTTCAGAAAACTACAAGCATTGCTCCTGCAGGGTGAGCTTTTGATTTTATTTCTGTAAGTAAAGCAGTAGATTAGCATGGAATGGCTAATATCAAATAAAATATACGGAATTACCTGCTTCATTACCAATGGCTTTAGTACAACAAAGACAGACCATTAATCTCTAATAAAATCATAAACAGAAGTCTGTTGCCTTTAATGCTTTTATTTTTCTCTGAATTATTTCATCTTTATGAATGACAGAGGGAAAATAGAGGTATAAGATTAGATGTCTGTAAAATGTTAAAACAGCATAAATATTTTTTTATTTATTTGTTAACATTTTTGATTGTTAATATTGTACAAACAATGTACAATTGAAGAAACATGAAAATAAAGCAGCAGTGGCTGAAATAGCACTCTCCATTTTGCAGATTGCTATTCTTTCAATCTGAACTTCCATGGCTCTTGTAAGAGTACAGTGTGCTGCTGAAATCTGTAACGTATGATGAAATATGATTTAATTGACAAGACTTTGATTAATAAAACTGAAATGTCAAGTTATATAAGATTAATAAGTGACTTACCTTTCACTGGCATTATCAACAGTAGTTCAAACAGTGAAGGCATTGGAATTTGTTTTAGGTAGTATTTGTCCTCATTCTAAAATGAAAAGCAAATTAATATTATCTTGTGTAGTGTAGTTATTTTTCACAGCTGAACAAGGAAGGAAGGTGAAATAATGAATTTAACAAAGGTGATGAAGACATGCTTCACTCTGGGTGTGAACAGAATATGTAACTTTACCTAGGTTTGCTGTATCTGACGTTCTAGGAAGAAGTAGGTGAGGTCAGTGGACATGCTGTTCGTTACAGAGCAGTATAAAATGTACTTTTTGAAGACCTGGTGTAGTTCACTGCACATCCACAACAGCAAAATTGCAAGCAGTTGTATTAGTCAAGTCAAGGAGCTTCTGCCTGCCAAGACAGATGCAGCACTGGACATGATCCAGCCCATTCAAAGAATGCTGTCTTCTAGCAGCTCCAAATCCAAAGGTTTGCAGCTGCTAGAAGAGCCAAAATTACTGACTGGCAGGAGGAACTTGCTACCCACAGAGGTCATATTCAAGACTGAATATATTTCAAGATGAGGGCACTGTACCTAATAGCATGATCAGAGTCTCCCTTCTCAGGGCTTGGTAGAGACTGTGGAGTCCAAAGGAGCTGCACAGGGAACCCTCCATGGTGCCCTGCCATCATTTGGCTGTTGTGGTGCTGTGGGCCCTGGATACACACTGAGAAGTGACAATGGCTGTGGTATTAAGGAGACAAGAAGTGGACATGACTAGTGGCATGGGAAATCAAGTCTTTTTTTAAATTTACTTGTTCTTTTACCTTGTATTTATAGGTTTGATGTTAAATCTCCAGAAGTAAAAAGAAGTTATGAAATACAGGCCAAATAACAGAAGGATATACTAGACTAAAATCTCACATTTTACTTCATTAAAAATATTGAATTACAAAATTAGCAAATCCTGGTATAATCAATTTGATTATGTGTCATATAGATCAATGACTTACTTGTCATTTAGTATCACTTATTGATTTGACATCATTGTCTTCATAGGGAGTTTTTAACATTCACGTAATTATAAATAAACACACACTGTGGTAATACACACTTCTGCATATTCTTTGTAATAGTATGGAAAATTGCTGGGTGGGGGATTGCTAAGGCAGCAGAAAAGATGGTTTCTATAGCAAAATTTTTTTGCTTCTGGTAGATTCTTGACCAAGATTTGGCTGTGAAGCAATAGCAGGTATATGGATTACAGGACTGATATAATTTTCTGTATTGGGTACAGCAGTGGCACCTGAATGGTAAAAGCAGAAAAAGATTCAAAGGGCCAGCATAGCCTCAACATCACTAGGCTTCAGCCATTTCTGAATGTAGCCATGTGCCTTATATCTTTTACCTGACTGGAAACGGACTTTGAACTGCAGCTGGTTTGACCGTGTACTTACACAGGAGCAGCATCACACAGCATTGTCCAATGTTTTTGCATGTAAGAACTTCCACAGTGCCATTTTGATTATATTGATGTGTTTAATGTGCACCTAGAGCAGACTAGACATACTAATGGAGAAAAAGTTATGTTTGTTAATGAACATTTTCCTAGTACTGGCTCAGACTTGAGGTTCCTTAAATCTCAAAAAACTTCTGACAAACTATGATTGTATTGCTTATGTGTGTAATAGCAGTGGAGCATTATGTTAGGTTTCGTATTTTCTTCGATGCTAGAGAAAAACACTAAAATTAGGCTCGCTTTTTGCAGCCCACAAAATGTAGGGGATGCAAATGCATTAGAAGTATTTGACTACTCAAAACCACGCTGAATGTGTGTGTGCAGCCACTCTTTGTTCTTCTCCAGGACGTATAAAGAGCTGATTCCTTTGGCATACTTCCAACTGCTGCATAGAATACTGTTGTATGTCACATTTTGGCTTTGGAAATGATTTTATACTTAAAGCTCAGCAAAGATAGATGTGCCTTGTGAGTTTGGTGAGCATTGTGGTACAGACAGGAGAAAATGTGCTTTAGCAATGCATTTTTTAGAAGACAAATATTGCTGTACAGAAAAAGAAGATAGAGTTACAAAATGCTGTAAGTTTTGTAAACTTTATGGCCTCAAACCCTGTCTAATCTCTATGAGGAGACAAGTACTTCAGCCCTTCAAGCACTATCAGCATTTTCTAAGATACTAGAGAAAGAAACAATAGCAATCAGTGTATGTTATTATGTATTTTATACTAAAACCAACAGAAATCAGCTGGTGTGCAGAATGGGCAGTCTTAGTTTGTAAAATCTAGCAACATGGAAGCATTCAGTTTTTGATCCTGTCTCTCCATTATCCTTTCTCATCTGTCTTTCTTTCTCAACATCATAAGCAGTGAAGCAGATGAAAACAGTGCCAGAAACATTCATAGTAACTTTGAGGCCAAATCCCATGCAACAGAACAGATATTGAGAGTATTTTTGATTGGAATCTTTATATTAAAATGATCTTCACATAATTATGCAGTAGCAAGTACAGTTCTACAAGGACAAGAGCCTTGAACCAGCAAGACCAGTGAGTCTCTCCCTGTAATTCCCACCAGTGTAATGCTCAATCCAGTGATGTAAGGGAGATAGGGAACACACCATGAGCAGTCTAGATAAATTCCCTTCACATGCTTTTACAATTAAGTCTACTTTGCTGCATTTAAGAACCAGAAAGTGGGACAGGTTCTTTAAAGGGCTCTCCTAAGCTGCATGACAGTTTTGCAGTCTGCCATTGAAAATAAACTTCTACTTACACAAAGTTGTTTGTCTAGTTTGACTAAAGAGAGCTGTGAAAGTATAAAAATTGGAATCTGACTATAGGAAGTGTTCATAAGAAGCATATGAAGAGCTGTCCCAGTCATGATGTAACAGCAAAATATTCCTGTCTTGGAATCATCTGGAAGGAAAAATGAAACCTCATGAGAAAGGTAGAAAAAAATGTTTGAAAGTGCCAAGATCATAAGGGATTAAATTAAAAAACATTAAAATATTCAGAACTTTAACAAAATCACTGAGTAAGTAAGAGTCCATTTCTTTGGTTGTTCTCAGTACATTTTAGTCACTTCCTTTTTAAAATTAGATTATTTGTATTCTCTCCAGATTTAGCAAATCTCTAGCTATTTTATGATTGAATTACCCTATGTTTGTTAACTGTACTTTTTTTCCCAAGATATGGCATTTACCCATTTTTTGCTCCCAATAGAACTTTTTACATTGAAATTTTGTTCTTGCCTCTTGGTATTCATTTGTGATGTTTTACATAATCTTTCTAATGTCCTACAAATGTGTATATGTTGTATTTCTGTAGATATGAGAAATGGGTCAGGCCCAGCAAATGAACACTGCTAATGAATTATTGTAAAAGTTAACTAGAACTGTGTTTGCCATAGACCACAGAAAGGCTCAGAAAAAAGATTTGTCAGTGTTTAAAGCCTTTTGGAGAATTAGTTTTGGAAATGCTGAAACCAGTGTTACATCACAGTTTGCAGGCCTGAATTCTTAATATATGCCCCTATTGAAGCATGGGATGAAGAAATCTTCAGCTTCTCAGATTGTTTTAGACTCCATGGAACAGAATATTTACTTTTGGGCAGAGGTTTAGGAAGGAGAGGTTATTTTCACTCAGAACACAATTACATAAAGTTAAAGAACACTAGAGATAGCACATCTAGTATTAATCTCTACAGTATTAAATCTATCTATTTTTCTATCATCTATTTTCTTAATATTTTCCATTTTCCAAAGTAGACTCCTCTTTTTGTGTTGTATGTCAGTCTCTATGAAAAAACAGAAACCCTCTTAGAATGTATTTGAACAAAATATTAAACACTATCTTAGTGAGAATGTGCTTCTTTCTTATTATTATAAAAGGAAATTTGACAATGTCATTTTGAGCCGTCAAGGTGGCTAAGACTTCAGTGGTCCATGCAGACTTCTTAAGGAGTAATGCATATGAAATTGATTTTATCTAGACTATTGTACATAGTAACTCAAAATTGCCTGCCCAAAGTGTAATCACTCTTTTCATTTCTGCACTGCTTGCAAGTATTCATAGGGAAAAATTGCAGGTCTGCTGTGTGATTATATAGCACACACTGAACTCTGGCATCCCTCAAACAGCCCAACAGACCTTCATGAAATACCAGCAAAGACTATAATTTGTTAAAAGTCCATTATCTTCTTTTAACCAAAATACCTCATGGCTAGAGCATAGCCACAAAAACAAATTTGTCCTTACAGGCAAAAAATTCTGAAAAGAGCCTTTTTAGTATCATTTGCTTTGCTTTAATATTGATAGCACATTACAAACACCTACTCCCTCCGTATTAACGGGAGGAGTTCTGGACTTTCTTACCTTCTGATGAAAAATAACTTTCAGAACGAGGTTTTCACATTATTTGAACACTGATGGGGTCACACTGGTCACTCTCTTTTAAATCTAATATAAAAGAGAATTACATGGGGTGGACTAGCTTCAGAATAAGTGTTGTCCCTCACCCATTGTTTGGTTCTCAGCTCCATTGTCCCTAGGGAGAAGGGTTGTCAAGAGACATCACCTGGGAAGAGATGCACGGTGTCTACTGATATTGGAAAATTTAAAGTAATAAACGACTTAAAAATTAGGATTTTTAAAAAAAGTTGTTGCTTTCACTGCTATCACTGGATAGTCAGAGAAGTTAACTGTGCAAGAAGACAGTGCAAGAACAAGTTTTTATTAATATGCTTTACTAGGAATACAGGGACCTGCAACCTAACCCAGAAGAGGGTTTGACATTATTAAAGTTTGGGAGTCAAAAAATTAAAAGATCTCCAAATTCATGTCCTAATCTGGTGGGATTGACTTCTTTCCAGTGTCAGCTACAAGTACCACCAGAAAAGATTTGAAAAGGTTTCAGTTTTTCACTTTGCTCTAAGCACTGGATCCACATTCCCAAATTATATTCACCTCTGGACTAAAACATCTAGAAACATCTCTTTCCTAGAAACAGGCTATTGACAGGATTCAGTTGCCTGAGCTTCCTCATCGGGTAACATTTCCATTTCCCAAGGACATTCCATCTGCTTCCCAGCTACCTCTTCTAGAATGGTGTGAGTCAGGTGGAGTCCAGCACATCAAACATCCCTGTGTGGATGCACTGATACCACAGGAATCTCAAAAGGAATTCAAAATGTCACATTAAGCCCATTACCAACACAGGCCATTTAGTCTGGAGAACAGCTCATGTTGCTCTGAAGTGGATCTTGACTGCAGGAGTTCTCACAGTCCATGATCTGCTGGCAGGATGCTGGATGCACTTACCCTTGAGAGCACCCAAGGTAAAAGCTACTGCACAGGTGGGAGAGAGGATCTAAAGCAGACTGAAGTCTTACAGAGCAGGACTAGGAGCATGCCAGGTAGCAGTGAATGTGTGTGGGCATCAGAGCCAAACCCCAGCACTTGACTCACTGTAATAGGAGAGTCTGGACACTGCATGTTTAGATGCCTGTCCTTAGGTACCATAGTAATGGAATTAATGTCTCTCTAAAGGCCTGCTCTAATGACTGCACAGGTTTGTGCTCAGTATGACTGTTTTGTTAAAGTCATCTTCTGTTACTCAGCTGCATGTAATATCTTGGCAGTCCATGGGAGCAATCATTCTTACAGCGCTCTCTGCGTCACTGCTCTTAGGAAAACTTTTCTTGGGGCTGGTAATGAGAACACCCTCCAGGATAATGGAAAACTGAGTGTGGAAATGTTCTGTGGGTGCTAGAGGTCAGCGTCTGTTTTCTAGCTTTTCTTGCCCTGGTATTGAATCTGTAGTTGGATCTTTTGTGCCTAAACTGAACAAGCTAATGGTACCATGCAAGCTTACTGCTGTGCAAATAGCAGGTGACTACAGACTGATAATGTACTGTAGTATGCTTCTCAATGGCCTCAGAAAATCTGAGGATGCAATTCAAAGCTGATGATGGCATTTTATTGGTAGATTTTTTATAAATAGGTAGTGTTGTTATAACTAATCAAGTCTGTGCTGTATCACTTACCCATGGTATGTCTGGTACATCATTATTTACATCAGAATTCACCCTGGGCAAAACTACAGCTAGTGAAAATTCATTCCTATAACTAGGGTAAAATTAGTGTTATATTGCCCATCTAATGTCTACTACAACACTGCTCCAAGCAAGAAAACATTACAGGGATGAACAGGAAATTTAAAAAATTAAAAATAAAAAAAATCCCATTTACTGTAGGTTAAGGTTGTATATAGAGTATACAAGAAGAATAAGGATATGGATATGGATTTGGATATGGATATGGATATGGATATGGATATGGATTGTTTGGAGTGAGTATCCAGAGGAGGGACACAAAGCTGGTCAGAGCACTGGGCACTCCTGTGAAGACAGTGAGGGAGTTGGGGTTGTTCAGCCTGGAGAAGAGAAGGCTCCAGGGACAACTTTCACTACTTCAAGGGGGCTACAAGAAAGCTGTAGACAGACATGTTATAAGGGCATGCAGTGGTAGAAATAGGGGCAATGGCTTTAAACTGAAAGAGAATAGGTTTAAATTAGATAATAGGGAGAAATTCTTTACAGTGAGGGTGGGTGAGACAGCAGAACAGGTCATCTTGAGGAGTGGTGGATGCCCTATCCCTGAAAGTGTCCAGGTTGGATGGGACTTCAAGCAGCCTGGTCTGTGGGAGGTGTCCCTGCCCATAGCAAGGAGCTGGAGCAGTATGATCTCTGAGGTCACTTCAAACCCAAAACATTCTGTGATAGTGTGAGTCTATGATATAGCATATCTAACATATACTAACTTTGTACAGGTTGAAGCAAACTAAGGACAGGAAGCATAATTTGGTTAATGAGGATTCTGTGTCTAAACAATTCTTTGTGTTGAATCACTTCAAAATCCACCTGGCAGTACAAATTTCCTAACTGCGTCCAAGCCAGGTTGCCAGCTTTGGACTGCAGGAAAGCACTTGCCCATATCAAGCCGAAGTGTCCTCCCCCATACAGACATCCCATGCTGGGGAGATTAAATCCTGAGGAAAGTCTTTTGAACATTTCTAAAAATAACATCTCGCTTCTTATTCTTCTCTGCCAAAACAAATTACTAATATTTTCCCTATGTAAAGACTGCAATAGCATTGCTATTGGGAACTCA
The DNA here is from genome assembly GCA_013400915.1 of Pardalotus punctatus. Lineage (NCBI taxonomy): Eukaryota > Metazoa > Chordata > Aves > Passeriformes > Pardalotidae > Pardalotus > Pardalotus punctatus. The sequence continues at coordinate 298,183 of VZTX01013899.1, forward strand.
GCTGCTCTGAATCTGAAAATCCACCCGATAAATCCAATAAAAAAAACACAGAGGAGCAAAAAACTGGGTATTATTCTAATACACTTCAGGCACATGGCCAGGCAACTTTCATGTAGTTACAGGGAGATGGACAAGATGACCTAGACTATATGTCTTTTCTTCTCTATCAAAAATTGCTATGGTTCTATAATTACATTGAATGAAATCCTGCTTTCTTCAGGCTGCAGGTGGTGCCAAATGTTATCAGTATGGAAAGGCAGGACATTTAAACCACTCAAGCAGGTGAAGTCAGTCACTGATATTATTTTCCTGAGTGCTGATAATGGCTGTTCAGCTAATCCAGTTCGTAGACTGCTTTGCTATACTGCAATGATATTTGCACCCCTGGAAGACAGCCACACGCTATTGAAATGATGCTTGATAATGTTTCTGTACCAGTTCTGCTTCAATTGACCTGACTGCAGTGTTATCAAAATGTTCAGTTTATGGAACTTAAGCTATATTTGTGTCTCCTTGATGGAAAAGAAAAATCAGTCCCTAAACACAGTGACCTTATTGTGTAAGTTAGCAATGACACTTTTCTTGAGTGCAAGGGGGCAAAAATTCATTTTGGGGGCTCACGTTCTTTTCAACGCTATTTTAAAGCTACAGGCTGCTACTGGACTGTCCTTCACTTCTACAGAGAGCAATCCTAGTGCTTGACCCCATCTTCTTGATGACAGACTGAATGCAGTCTGATGGGTGGGCTATGGACCGAGCATTTATTAGCACAACTCAGCAAGCTGTTGTTCCTATTTTTAACACAATACCCCCAAATAGAGAAAGATAGAGAGGAGTCTAACAACCCAGCTGTAGAGGGAAGAGCTGTACAATACAGTATGTTTACAAATGGCCTACTGGTGCTCTACTGAGTTCAGGTGAATCAAGTCCAAATGTGGGAGAGAATCTGGTAGGGGAATTTATATCTGGGGATCATAGGCTGTTCTGACTACCATGTAGCCAGGCCTTGCCTACATGAACAAGTTATTCCATTTAGTAGGAGTAGATCTGTGAAGTGAAGCAGTTTTGAGACACCTATGTCAACCTTGTTCAGACATTTTATTTTGGACAAGATTTAGGAGCAGTGGTCCCCACAGCACATGCAGCTCAAAGGTGTTTGCCGTACAAGTCATTTGTCTGCACTTTTATGTTTCCATTGGTGGTTGAGGCACACTTAGGAGGTACCCTGAGGATGTTTTGTGATGAAGTTTTCCTTGAAAGAAAGCCAGCTGCGTACACCAAAGCTGCTTCGTGAACCAAACCAACCTACAGGAAGAGGAGAAGGCTTTTGAGTTTGCTTCAGAAGCTTTCTACTGCTCTGATCAAAAATACAAATGCAGAGGCAGCCACATTCCCTGAAGAACCCCTGCTTGGCGTCTGGTTTTTTTTTTTTTTTTTAATTTATTTTTAGTATAAATAAATAAAAATAAATAAATAAAACACTTAGCCTCAAATACAGATATTTTAAGTTTCTCAAGACTACACTGCAATTAATGTCATTCTGCCTTCTGATTCTGAAGTTCTTGTCTGAGGTGCCCTGACTGAACTACAGATGGTGTTATACCAGAGCAATGATTACACTGTACTTAAACACAAGGTTTCAGAGAGCATGTGTGCAGCTTTTGTGATCTTAGGGTCCAGCCAACCCCAAGGGGCTTCAACAACTCAAGGTACTAGAAGAAATAAACCCTATTTCAATGAAACCAAGATGAATGCAATCATGGAAGCCACTGTTGAGCATGAGAATACTCAAAATTCCCGTCTGGTTGTTTTGTTTGAGCTTGCAAAGAAAGGGAAAAATAAGCTTAAATTCCACTTAAGGCTGTGGTTAATTCAGACAAGGTGCAGCCTTTGCCTTTCATCAAGTAACTTTGAATTTTTTTTTTAAATCTGCACATCGACACTTATTGTAAATGGAATTCAACCCAGTGCAGAACACTAGTCAAGCTCCTAAATTTTCTCAAGGCAGGGTAGAGAATCATAAGTGGGTTTTCTCTGCAGGGTTGAATTTATTCCAAAATTAGATGCCAGTGTCACATCATTACATTTCAGGGCAATAGAACTAATTATTAAATACAACATCTGAGCAGAAATGAAGTAACTTCAGAAAATGTCTTGGTGAGCAATTAGTGTTAAAAAAATCCTGATATTTTTGTTTGTTTGTTTGATATATGATAAATTTTCTGGACAGGAGTATAATTTCTGAATTAAATGATGTCTGAAATTGGCTGGGTTTGTGCTTGTTGTATGAATATCTTGTTTGCTTTGTCACTTTAATTTTCCATTATTTTATTGTATGCTGACTACTTTTTTGTTTATTGAAAATATAAGCATGACATTAATTTCATTATCCTATTCTGCATGCAAGCATGTATTACATTTGCAAATGAAGGAGTGGTAAGGAGAAGCAAATTCAGTAAGAGGGTTTATTATGCATGCATAACCAAGCAAGTTCTTGTTTTAGAACAGTACATCTTGAACAGTTGTGATAAGGATTGCCAGGATTTAGCTCTGAGTTTTATGGAGCAAAATTTTTAAAAAAGTATCTGTTGCATAAAATACTTTAGTTCATTTACCTCTGCATGTTTTATCTTGAGTAGCAGCCAAAATTGTTATATTTATTATTAGACTGAGGTAAAATCTGAAACAGAGAAACCAGGGATAAATGTGAGTACTATTAAAGTATTAACTTTTCATAAACTCTCATTATTGTAAGAAGCATCCTCTTTTATGGGATCTTCAGTAAAAATGAAACAAACTGAAAAAGATATTTTTCAGCATTAACCATAAAATCAGAAATTATAAAAACAAGATTTTTTTACATTTAAACTATACTCATTCCCATAAAATCTGCACTCTGCCATAAATTTCAAGATATTAATACTATGCAAAAAGTGATGGGACCATATGCTTGCTTAAAGCGGTTTGTGAAAATACAGGTTATATTAGGAGAGCCAAATTGGTAGCAGGGATAATAGTAACAGTATTTCTCCTTACTGCAGAGTATAATGTTGAAGCACTATTCAGATTTAGTGATGCCAAGTTCTTATAACTCATTATATACTATAATATCATATATAAAATTAAAATATTAATAACATAGTAAAAAATCTAGCAATGTAATATTGATTTGATATTATATAGAGTGTATTTACATCACTATTTTACTACTGTTGTAATAATATAATAATACAATGTAATACATATTAGATGGAACTATGCAGTAGATTTGTAGTTATGTTACACATGCTATAATACAGACAGAAAGGTTGACAATGTCTATTAATATGCTGAGGTTTCTTTTCACTTAGGTAATTAGTATGAAGTTTTTCTTTCCATCATCTTCCATGGCTATATTTGCTCCTTGCACATTTTCTTCAGTACCTTGTCATTTGTTGCTTTATTTTCCAATCACCTTCTTTGTCATATTTTTCAATGCTTTCTAGATATCTTCACTCAGTAAAATTATTGAAGATGTAGTCATGCAGTTCACAGGGCTAAGGCTGGAACATGGGGTGCTATTTCTGGCACAACCACAAACCTACAGGCAAATCCTATTCCCGTCAAGCAGTGCTTGCTTTCACTTTCTCCATAGCACTGGAAGTGAATAGGGTTGTACTGAACTCCTCTGCCACTGAATATGGTTGAGTGCCTGGCATTTAAGAGCTGTGTTCCTCTCAAACAGGGATAAAGAAAACTTTCAGGCTAGCAGTAACTGCTAATACAGAGTTTGAATCTCACTTGATCACTGCTGTCATGATGCAAATGAAGGCTTGATCGGTTTTAAACCACTGCAGACTCAACTTCCTGAATGAACTAGTCACAGCCCTCATGAATTGAGTTAGAACTTCTGCTTTAGAGATTTCCTTTGACATAGTACTTGTATTAAAAGGGTAGAGACTATTTCTAAATACAGGTAATGAGACCTGACAAAAACATAATTTCCTGTACATTTCTGCAGTGCACTTGTGTTATTACCCACACATGTGGGAGGTGGTTGTGAATACTTGCACTAGTGAGAGTGAGTACATGTCCCATCAGATAGCTGTTGTTATTAGTGTGAGCCAGCTCAGAACAGTCGAGCTACACATTAATACACCAAATCTTGTAATGACACATTTTCTGTTGGGTCTTCCAGGCTGTATATTGGCAGTGTAATGAAAAGCTGTTCAGGGATGAAAGTGCAGTAGACCCAAATCACCAGTGATGGAAATGCACCTAAAATAGGTTGCTTTAAACCCCAATGTAAGCAGTGAGGTGTCAATGGGATGGATACAAAATAACAAGGTTTCAAAACTGAAGCAGTTGAAAGTTTGTGCAGAATGGAACTACCAGAAAAGCACCATACAGAATAACACCCCCAGGCATATTAATATACTTGCTATGCAAGGTTGTTGGGATTTTTTTTCCTGCCCATCCACATGAATTCTTTATTAAACTTTTCATTCATATTCTAACTCAGCCTGAGTTACCCAATAGTTTATTAATTGCATTCAGATTGATTATGAGTATACACATGACATTAGACAACACACTGAGTGTGGTCCCCAGACCCTCTCATGCAATTTAGTGAATTCTCAGCATACTAAAGGACTGAATTGCTGCAAGAATCATAGAATCATATAATATCTTGAGTTTCAAGGGGCCCAGAAAGATGATCAAGTCTAACTCCCTTCTCCTTTCAAGACTACCAAAAAATAAACCATATGACTAAGAGTGTCCGGATGAAAATGCTGTTCTTTGCTTCGGCTTTCATACATACAGTTATGTAACCAAATATCATTCTAGTGAAGCCAGTGGCAAACCAGTGAGATTATAATCATGTGTTTTGTTGCATTTTGTTCGAGAACAGACAGTATGCAATGTAGGCTTTAAATACTGGAAGGAAATGTCTCATCATTAATTCATTGAGTCATCTATTTTAATTAGATCAAGAGTTAGAGAGCTCACATACTTGTATTCATATTCATTAAGGAAATGCACCATTACCTAATAAGATTGTGCACTGTTTCATGACACAAATGGTTGTGCTATCAGGTTATAAAAATCAAAGTTAGGAACAACTTCTATTCACTTATGTTGCATTAAAATCATTAAATATTCAGTGCAGAATCACAGTTAAAAAATAAAAAACAATCCAGAGCATCTGTAATGGATATAAATTCAGTCATTTCTTTAAGACTCATTCTTTAGAAATGTGACACAGTAAGGCAAGAAATTTAATGATGGCACTCTTGGAACTGAGAACTCCTAATTAGTATTTATAATAGGTGATGGTGAAGCCAGAAATATTCTTTCAACTTGAGAGATGCCAGCCTGGCTCATTTTTCTGAAATCAAGCACCTCTACATTGCCCTGTGTTCAGTAAATTCATGGGATTAATGGACACCCCAGGAGGCCTCATTTTACAGCATCAAGCAGCAATCAGCTGCTTGAGTTGTTGTCTCAGGAAGCCTCAGGTCTCCACAGCAGCCCTAGAAATGCTCATTACGTTTGGGTAACATATTCCCAACCAAGTACTTGTAACAGAATTAACTCTATGTTATATAGTTTATTCATTTGAGGGAAGTTGAGTATGGATCATCTTTTATTTCTTCAACAAAGTATCTGTTTAAGATCTTTTGTGTCCCAGACACTGACATGTCTATTTTAAATTGCATGTTGTATTATACAGTTCTGTTCCTAATACTAGCAATCATATATGATGAATTCAAGAGCACAATAGATGTTTTCTATCAATTTGGTAACATACTAGTATTTTACTCACAAAATATTACAGCAGAAAAAAAATGTAAGTTCTGATTATAAACACGTATTTTCCTTTTTTGCATCTTGTTTTTTGTTGTTTTTTTGTTGTTTTTTTTCAAATATGCCTCTGCAAGAATGTGCTCACCTTCCCTTTTATAAATTCTAATAATCTCAGTAAATCCCCCTGGATCTAAATTGTATATTCTTTTTTGTTTGTTTTGTTTTCCCATTTATTATGCTTGTTACAACTGGATCTTATAGTCTCATTAGAATCAGTAGCAAAGCTTTCATTGAGTCCAGCATGCTGAGCTGGGCTGGAGCCTGGGCTGGAGATGGAGGCAGCTGCAGCTTTGGGTTGTTAGGCAGTTTCTGGGAAGGGACTTCACCAAGATGTGAGGATATGGTGGGGCATTTTAGGCTGACATTTTTAGATAGCCCTTCCACGCCCTTCTGCAACATGTTCTTAACCTGGGTGATAGCACAGAAAGAGAAGCTGGTAAGTGGCACAAGGTGTCACAGCTGATGGTCAGCATGGGAGTTTCTCCACATCCTCGTGAAGGCCAAGAATTTGTTCTAAAGATATATTGTGGTTTTTGGTTTGTTGTTTTTTTTTTTTATGATTAAGGAATCAAAAATATTGCAGACTTACAGCTGATTAATGAACATCGCCACCAGTTATACAGCCTGGTAAACACAGAAACTGACAGCAAGGACCAGGATTCTGCCTCTGCCATGGGCTGTAACTTGAAGGAAAGGAAGGACCAGAAAAAAGGCAAGAGAATAAAGATTCAAAGTCATGTAGGATCATCTGTAAATTGAGCAGGATACCATGGGATGTAAACATTCTGTTGTGTACCACCAGAGTGGTTGCACACTGAGCATGAAAACTATGGAGAAAACTGCTTGGCACTTATATATTGGGGCTGCTACCAGGCAGTTATTCCTGCATCATGGCTGGAGAACATGGGATGGCAGAGAGTTTTACTTTGGAAATTGCCATAATGGTGCCATTAATCTACAAGTTGAGTGTCCAGTTGTATTTAAAAATTAACTAATTTTATTTGTGTGCTGCAGGGTGAGTTTCAACTCATAAGCATTTGGCTAAAAGAGATATAGAAAAAGTGTTCCTTCCTNTAACTTTCCCAGGCATTGTTAATACGGTCTTTGTTAATAGCCTAACATTGTTGAGCTGAAGTAAAACTGGACCCTACGGCATGTGGGAATTTTTGTGATCAACAACAGAGCATGTGTTCCTTCCTTCCTTCCTTCCTTCCTTCCTTCCTTCCTCCTTATATCTTTCCATTTATCTTTCCTTCCTTCCATTCTCTGTTCCATCCTTCCTATCACACACATCTTTCCTATCTCCCTCTCTTCCCTCTCTCTCTCCCTCCCATGCATTTTTTCCAATCAGAATGCAAATATTATACTTTCATCTAAATGAAAAGATTATTTTTTGCTTTATGTCAGGTCATGAAATTGTAGCTTGTATAAAATTGCAGAGTTAACAAAAAAAAGTATATAAAATTTTATAATTCATGAATGCATTTGGGGAGCTGCAGAGGAAAAGGGATGTGTGTGTGTAAATAAACTTCGTTTTTTCATTTGGACTTCATAGAGAAATTTGGAATTCTTTGTCTTTCCCTTGGATAACCTCAAATGCTGAGAAACCAAAGCTTTCATAAATCAGTGTTCCAGGCTTCTGGGAAAAACAAAAAAACCAAAAAACCAAACAACCAAAAAAACAAAACAAAACAAAAAAAAAACCAAAAAAACAAAAAAACAAAAAAAAAACCCAAAAAAACCCTAATGTGCAGAAATTCTCTGATTTCTGGTTAAAAACTTGCCATCAAATGCTACACAATGCAACAAAGATGCAGAATTTTATGTATGAGTTTTAAGAGAAGGTGGACAGCATAAATATAATTCAAATGTATGATTAATGCTTACCCTGTAAGACATTTTCTGAAGTAGATTGCAAATATACGTAATATAAGAAAATTAATTGACCAATCTGGATTTACTAATAGTTTATTAATATTTTATAATAAAATTTAAAATTATTCTTTGTTGCTATGAGCAAAGTAACCCACTGACATTAGACATATTGCGTCATTTATGATATTGAATATGTCTGCATGACTGGTTTTAATATTATGGTATCAGCAAAGAAAGAGTCCAACAATGCTGAAAGAGAGAGATTTAAATGTTTAATGCTATTGGTATTAAAGACTGTAAAATGGGATCTGATGCGGTTAGCCTGTATTTTGCAAAAAAGGTACTTCATAAAAATGGCTCTAGCGGCCATATATGAGTTGTGTGACAACTATTATTATGCTCATATCAAATGCTGTATTTCCCACAATTATTGCATGATCAATATCATTATCACAAAGTGCTTTTAGCGAGCTCCAATATGAAAGACACTGCATATAAGTTAAATTCCATTGTGTTCTATAGAAGAAGCCTTTAGGTCAAAATGTACAAAGATCTTAAAAAATGTCAAGTGCATTTCATCTGAAAAGAACTGACAGACAGAGAAATACATCACACAATCCATTAAATGCCCTGCTAGAACATGCATTGTACTCTAAAAATCACAAGTGGAAAAGTGAGAATGGTAAGACATAAATGGAGGACTAACTCTTCAGATTAATTGATAATACCTCACTCATCAGAAAAGGAGTCAAAGAAATGATCACCTGAGAGGAGGAGAGAGAAAGTAGTATGAATCATGAACAAATTGAAGAAATTGACTTTGAATAGAAGGTAGACAAAAATGTCACAATCAGATTCACTGAAGGACTCACATTTGCACAGAAAAGCAGGACTATAAGGAAAAAGTGTGTGATGTTTTTTTTCTTCTCTGTGACAAGAACAGTTCTTTTGTCCAACTTTAAAAAATCATTTCTCTTCTATCTGCATTTTTACAGTCATATTGACATGTAAGTTCAGTGAACCCTTTAGTAGGGAGTAGATTTAGAGCAGTTACACCAATCACCATATCAGCAGAGTAGCTGGAAATATACTGAGATCCTCTATAATTTTTTATCTTTTTAATCTTACCCATGAAGCTCTTAGAATTTGCTTTTAAATGCCTCAAATATAACCCTAACAGTAAGAAACCCACATCCATTTCCACTGTTACCCCAGAAATTGTTTCAGCCTCTGCCACCAGTAATTTTGACAGTTCTGATGCCCTTTGTGTTCTCAGGCTCTCCTCGCGTCGTATCTTTTAATCTTCTTAGGGCTATTGCTCTAGTTACTGAATTGCAACATTTTTTTTATTCTTTAATGGCAGCATTTGTATTTTGAAATTGTTCTTTAATGACTATGCTTGGAAATTTTTACAAAGCAATAAGTCAAATGCTAATGTTAGCATTAATATAGGGCTTAGATTAACAATGAAGCTCAGAGATAAAAACCAAGCAGCAACACATTAATCATTAAGCAGATTTAGAGTAACTTTAGAATTTCCTAAATCTTCAAATCAAATTTAGTCAACCAAATTGCATCATATATTCCCCCTCATAAATATATCATGCTTCATCTTAAAATGACACCTGCAACTTCAATGTGAAAGTTGTCCTTAAGTCTTTTCCACCGATGATGAGAAACTTTAGGGATTCCAGCCTAAATATATTGAAGGCTTTATATATATCATTTGGTCTTTATGCCTGAGTATATTTCCCAGTCTATTTGGAAATTGTGTATTTGCTGTATTCAATTTCTTTTTTAATTATTTACATCTGCATCTCTACTAGTTGGTAATACATGGGAGATGATGCTTTGTCACCTTATTTTACAACTGCAGGTTGCCCTGACTCAGGTGCAGGACCTTACATTTGGCATTGTTGAACCTTGTGAGGTTCACAGGCATCCACTTGTTGAGCCTGTCCAGTTCTCTCCAGATGGCATCCCATCCCCCAGGCATGTCAGCCACTCCACTCAACTTCTTGTCATCTGCCATCTGTCAGCTGTAGGTGCAGTTGATCCCACTATGCCATCGATGATGGTATTGAACAGCACTGGTCCTAATATGGACCTGTGGGGACACTACTCATCACTGACCTCCATTTTATCCCTTCATTTTCTCAAATTGAACTTTCTTCCCGTTTATGTTATTTCCATTCTATGTTGAATATCCTCTTTAAGCTGGCTGTTTATCCTTGAGCTCTTATTTCTGCACTGCATGCAATTCCAGGCAGTTTTTTCTCACTTAAATAAATTATATCTTGATAATTACTTTGTTATGGTTTAACCCCAGTTGAAAACTAAACTATTATGAAGAAAATTACCTCTATCCCAGCCAAAACCAGCACATACTTCCTTTTAAATATATCCCTTTGCAATATAAAATGATCTGAACTCAAGTTTTATTAATTATGTATTTCTCTAAAAATTAAACTGAATACATATGATTTTGTATGCATCTTACAGTTAGGTACCTATTTACCTTTGCAGATCATCTATTGATTACATTTTCAGAAAATCTAATATATTCAGCTTCCAGTTCCACCAATTTCTGAAAATGAGGAGAAAAATGTTGAATCACATTAGGATGTTTGAAAAATGCCCTCTCTATGCCCAACAGGGAGTTTTAGTGGTTTTATGCTCCATTTAAAACGTTGAAAAACTGTTTAAAAAATCTAAGTTCAATTCCTTTGTAAAGTTACAGAATTACAGAAGCAGCAACGCGTCTTAGAAAATATTTTCTGAAGATCTGAATATATTTGCTTGTGTTCTTTGAATTTGTATGCCTTAAAAGGTTTTTTCCTATCAGCAGTGATGGTTTCGATAGTAAATAGATTAGGAATTAGCTTCTGTGTACCATCAGTGTCCTATCAGTCCCAGCAGGTTTGTAATCTGAGAGGCAGGTAGGACCTGCTAAAAGCATTGCACTTCTCAGCATTCTAGTAGCAAATGGATGTGCATATAATTGAAAATGTTGCAGTAATTGTCTGAGTGTGAAAAATATGAAGATGTATTTATTTGCAGAAACTAGGTGTTGCCCTCTATGAGTCAGCTGAGAATGACAGCATTTGCTGCCTTTGAAGAAATAATCCTTTGCAAGAGATAACTCTGTAATTCTTCACTGTAGATCCCACAGTGGAAGAAACTATGCATAAAGTTTTCAAGGTGGAGAATGACAGAACATCTGTGAGATAAATGAAAATATTCTGTACTGCTGGCTATTGCAGCTGAACAAATCACTTGCTTTTTATTTTATCCCCACAGCTAAACTTCCCTAGGAAAGTCTTTAGGGAAGAGAACAGTGTTCTCCAGGGAGAAAAAAAACCTGAGAGCTTTCAGGGAAAAGTTCATTAATTTCAGCCAACCTGATGTTCAGTTACATATCCTAATATCAGGACATTTTTGTGGTACTCAAATTTCACGCTGCACACAAGTACTTTGATTACTTCCTGCATTCTATCACCTGCCTGCTGAGTTTTAAGAATCTTTTAAAATCTATCTCACTCTATCTGCAAAAGAAAATATATAAGGACATAAAAATTATGTGCAGGTATCCCTAAAACTGGTGAATGAGGAAGACATGATGAATGAGCCCTCAAAATGAAGGTTCTATGGCTCCTGTTTCTACACATCTATACACGGGTCCTGGCCACCCAGGGATGTTCTGTACCAGCCTGGACAGTTCTATAGATTTTCCTCAAAAATTTTATTAGCAAGTGCTTACATTAAGGATCCAATGAAAATATGAATTACAGATTGAGATCTAGTTTAGGCATGTAGCTTACTTTTAAACCTCTTATCCCTAGTCTTCTGCTCAAAGATCTCCCAAGTACATCTCTATCTTTCTCAAATTGTGGGAAGCTGACTGTCTCAAAGTTGAGAGACATAGACATCTACACTTTGGTCTTCCCCAACAAGCACATACACTTCAGAGCAAAGTGGTAATGTCCATACTTGGCCTGCATCTCTTCAAGTCTCTTTGGTACTGCTATGTGCAATTATTATATTTGTTTTTATTTCAGTCTGTATGAAGAAGTGTAAGGGCTACGTCAAAACACTTCTGCAGTAGTTCTTTTGTGGCATGACAGTGCATGTGTTTTTACGGCGTGCAAGGGTTGCTTTCTTTGGGAAAAGTCATTTGGGTTTCCATGAGACTATACAGGGCATGGAGAGGTTGGTGGTGTCTCATCCCTGCTGCCGGTAGAGTGTGGTCCCCAAACCGAATATTATTCTGGAAATGCAACCATTTTTATCTTAGAGGAAACTCTGAAATTAAAAAGCCTGAGAATGAACTTTCACACATGGAGTGGGAATGATAGAGGGCCAGATTCCAGAAGCCATGTTATTTGCTAATGTAGATGTACCAAATAGTATTTTACAGCTGACATTTCACCAATAGTGAATCAAGTGGAGTCATTACCCTCAGCATCTAACTTATAGCGTTACTATTAACATGTCAGATTGTGATTTGCCTTGACTTTCATCTCTGACTTTCATTTAGTTTCTTCTCCCCTCTAACTCTTGGATCTTTTTCCTTGCATCTCAATTTACTCAGCCATTCACAATCTTGTATTGATGAATGTGATTTCCCTCTCCAAAGTGCAGCACTTGACACACACCTTACTGAGTATCTTGCTGATATAAGAACATATCTGAAGATTATTACAGCAATTTTGAATCTTGATCCTGATGCCTAAAGCATTTGCATGGCCTGTGCTGTTAATTAGTACCATTCATAGATTTCATACATAGTCACAATTCATTTTGTCATCTAAATCACTAATAAAATTATATTTAAAAGTCTTAGATGTAGACTATAATCTGTAGCTAATTCATGTGCTTATATTTGTCCTATTTCTCCTTTAACCTTTAGTCTGAGAATCACCAAGAGGCACCTCAGTAGCTGCATAAGTATTTAATACTTGCATTCATATCTAATCTGGTTCACAAAATTGTATTTAAGTTACCAAACTCCAATTGCTTATGTCCCTGAAGAGGGAGCAGTCTGTCACTTACTGAGCTCTGCATTAATGTGAGTTAGCTGTTCTGTCACTAAATTTGCATTCCAATTTAGAAACAGGTAATCAAAAGTGGGCTAATGATGTTATATTTTTCTCATGTTCTATTTACAAGCACCATGCATTTACTCCACTATATTTATAGAAATCCATGGGTTTGTAGAAAATCACCTCTGAAAGTTTTATTGTATTAAGTGACCTACTTTTCACCTTAATCCATTTGAACATAGCAGATATATTTACTATCAGTTACTGAGACAATAAATGTGGTATTGTTTTGTCTAGATCAGCATCATTTAGTGGCCATGCAGTCTATTAAATATCTATTACAGACTCTGGATTTAATAAATGATTTCTAATTGACTAGATGTCAGTGGCAACATTCAAGAAAACTCAGTTACATGGGATTTTTCATTGATTTTCCCTATATTAGAAAATGAAATGTCAGCTACCATTAATTGCACTTTCACAATAAGAAGCATACTGCAAGAGCAGCTGCTAAATGAAAGCACTTCTAGCCTAACACACAATAGAAGTATTTTCTAAAAAAATAATCCAATATATAAACAATTATTACAGCTACATGCCTCTGTGGGTCAAATTGATGTGAATGCAATTACAATCTATAATATGGAACCATTTTGCAGCCTTCTAGAAAAAATGCATTCAGATACATATTCTGCACTTGTTTATCCTTATACCCTACACTCTCTGCATCCAGCAGAAGTTGGTTAACCCACAGTTTCTAGGAATTTTACCTACAAGGATGCCATCACCCCTGACATCAACTTGCACCACAGTTGTCCATGACCCGAAGACAGAACTGCTAACTTTTGTTGTCTTATACATATACACGTCTACCCAGGCCATGTACCATTACTAAGGAGTGTATGATCCAGAATAAAGTTATGAGACTGTGACACAGATGCTCATTACCATTAAAGATCCACTGTTCAAAATGCATTTGTGCATCTTTCCTGCTTGCCTATGTCTGCATTACTGTAATCAGGCCTTCATGATCATGCATGTTTTCTACAGGTGTAATTCTATAGATTTTCTTTCATGTGATTGCGTTTATTATCACAGAATGGACCATCAGGCTATGTAATCCTAGTGAGATGATGTTAGAAGTCTGGATAGGAAAATGCACAATTTACAGTAGTGCTAGAAGTTCTTATGTCTTTGTAGGGAAAGAAAAATCCATGACCTTTCTAAAACATGTGATGTAGCATTCAATTTGCCTGCATCTGATCGATAAGCAAGCAGGAAGTTATATCTTTTGCCATGGTAGACAAGCATAATTAAGCAATAAGGCACTGGAGGTAGTTGTGATTATCTTAGGATGCACCTGGGAGCTGCCTTGTTGCTATTTTAAAACATCTTTATGTGAAGGCAACTGTATTAATTTCTTCTGAGAATGATAAAGTTGGCAGTTTGGAATGCTCATGAGCAGCAGTTTCAGTTGTGCTTTACAGACAGTAATGTGGTGTGCTTACGCCAAACAATTAGGCTTCTCCTTCAGCAGAAGTAAAGATGGAGCAGGTTGTAAACATTTAATTGACAGTTCAGACCTAGCAAAAAAAACCAAAAACAAAAACAAAAAAGCACAACCCCTCCCCCAAAACAATCATTCTTTGGCTGGCTTCCAGTGAGTGCAAAACTTACATTTTTACTGGTTTAGAATAAAAATATGTTGCTTCCAACACTCAACTTTCAGGGAAGACATCTCTGCATAATTAATACTATTGCATTCACATTCTAATTTATGCATTTTAATTATATCAAAGGCCTGGTGAATAATTAATGCTAGCAAAACAATGGGTCTGAAGCATAAGCTGAAAAGTATCACTTTTAAATGGGCTCTGTAAATTTAAATAACTAATGAAAGCTATTTAACTATTTGATTGTGAGAATATTTCTCCCTGATACAATCAAGTATTAACTACCATAATTGAGCAGCCTCTCAAGTGGAGAAATGTTAGCTCTGGCTAGTTGTTTTCTCAGTGTGGTATAGTATATTGACCCACCTGAGCTATATGCTCCCAAGAAAGAGATTTATTTATATGTTTGCCCTGTGGGAGGGACTGGCATGTCCTTGGTGCCATCTATAAGAGGTAAAATCAAAATTCCAGGAACAGTGTTGGCATTTGACCTCCTGTCTTCAAGTAGGTCAGTTCATGCAAGTTTCATGGGGAGATTTGAAATTGAATCTAAAGAAATACAGTATAGAATTTATTATCTTTGAGTTCAGCAATGTAAGAATTAAGGATGTAGGCCAGGTTAGTAATTTAGAGCTGTGCAGTGGTCGGAGAGAGATAGAACCTCTGGAGAATTTAATCTCAACCTAAGATGGGTTTTTGAAATAGATGGGATTAATAACCATTTGGCAGTGGAGCATTTTTCTGTTTCTTACAGGGGAAGATTCGGATACTGTCTTACCCATACACCTAACTCCTATACAGTCTAGTTTAGATGAAGTTAATCTCACTAGCAAAGGCAGCCTCTAAAACTGTGGTGTGAACAAACACCTACTCACAGCAATCTGAGGGTGTAAAGACCGGGGCAAAGCAGAAGGGCTCACAGCACGGAGCTGTGCAAAGCTCAGTGTGCCACACTGACACCCAGCACCTGGTTGCTTGGCCAAGTCTCAGACTTGAATCATGTCACTCATTAAGAAAGTCCTTCCCACTTTGAAGGGCTCAAAATGTCCATTTGTATTGTGCCACACCCAGACACCAACCTCCGCCCTGCACTGCTCCCTGGAGCGGGGCTGGGCAGTGTGATGTGCTAAGAGCAGGCTGTCCCAGATGTGCAGAGTGCCCTGGCTTTGTGTGCTCTGAGTTTGTCACACACAGGGTGGTGAAAGCGTGTGGACAGCAGACAGCACTGACGGCACAGCATGGAAAGCCTAGCAGCACAAAGTACTCATTTCTTTAGGAGAGTAAAACGATACAGCAAATGATGAATTACTGCAATTCCTGGCAATATATTACATACACTCAAGAAATATCAGCTTGTCAATATGAATATAAAATGCATAGCTTCTACCAAGTTTTTTGTTCTTGTTTTCCATGTCAGAAGTTTGCACTTTAATGTAAAATGTTTAAGGAATTGTCACAATAATAACAACTGTATAATGAAGGACTTTTTTAAAAGAAGTAACAAAGGCTGCTGCCAATTTTGGATATCAAGCCCTTTATTTAAGTGTATTAATTTGAGCTCAGTAACTTTCAGCTCCTATGTTTGAAGTTTTATCTTTTTACCTACTATTATGTATTGAAACAAAAGTATTTGACCTCCCTAGCAATGACTTGTGTCACTGGGGAAATATGGAGGGCGACTGTGAAGGAGCTAATTGTGTTTTCACTGTTTTCAGCTGTGTTTGCATGACCCTGGACATGGGCTCATGCTCTGTTCAGTGGTTGTGGTCTGCATCAGGCGGGCAAGAGTTCCTTTCAGTTTGGGTAGGCTGGATGGTGCGTTCCCCCATGCAGATGTTGGGAAAGAGTGAGGAACAGAAAAGGCTCTTGCAGAGGTGGCTCTGCTCCAGGGAAATCTCAGCCAGGCATAGCAATCTGCTGCCTGGCCCCACTGAATATTTCATAGGAGGTAGAAAACAGAACACAGAAGAAAATCTGCCATAGTATCAGATTAAACCAGTCTATTTCTTGTGAGTAATAGCAGCTGAAGGAGCAGGCAGATGTTGGGGCAGTCTGGGGCTGGTGTCAGAGTTAACAGGCTAACACTGGGGGTTTACTTGTTTTTCACTGCTTGGCTTTCCTGCCCAGGAGCTGGGCAGTATCCTGATGGTATTCCTCTGCACCCCATTCCTGTCTACTTTTTGTACTGCAGAACCTACAATGAGTAGCAAGATCAATTCCCCAAGAAACACAACTCTTTTATTAAATCAAATTTAAGACCAAAACCTCCTGAGTGTGTTTGGGATGGAGTCTGGTGTTCTAGCTGTTCAGTGCTTGCAACATGGATGATGAGAAGAGCTGCTGAAGCAGGAGCTCTCGATCTCTGAATTGTCTCCCTTTGCCTTTGCAGGACCACGCTGAGAAGGAGAGAGCTGCAGCCAAGGCCCTGGAGGATGTGAAGGCTAACTTCTACTGCGAGCTCTGTGACAAGCAGTACCACAAACACCAGGAGTTTGACAACCACATCAATTCTTACGACCATGCTCACAAGCAGGTAAACCTGACAAATGTCTTGCATGTTGCAACAGTCTGTTGTCCTTCCGCATTGATTGTGGGAAGTTTCTAATTTCACTCAATTAGAAGACAATTCATCATTTGGTGTTTTCAACTTTCACATGCTACTTTCCATTAAAATAAAATGGAAAATATTAATCTTTATCACCATTTCTTTTAAGCTACTCTGACTGAAAGACCTCCATCTGTAGTTTTAGATACATGCTTAATACCAATATCCATACTTAATTTTATATATTTAAATGTGGAATTACTTATAAACCACAGGCAGGGGGAAAGACAACTTCCTCAAAAAAATAGGTTCCTCTTTTGGATGCAGCAGGCATATGACCATGTTTCAAGCTGGTTGTTCTGTTTCAAGGGCAGAAAAGAGTAAAATTATTTATTTTTTTTAAAAAGCATATGTTTCTGGAGTTAAAATCTATGTCCCACATTTCTCAGGATGAAACACATTTTGTCTTACACACAGAACATGATAGTAAATAACCCCTGAGATGCTGGATTCCTGGAAAACGATAATAGATACTGGTTTTTTAATCACTGTTTTGGATCAATTTTATCACATTGGTATGTGGTAGGTATATTCTACCCATATGTGCCTATTAACCTTTTTTCCTGAATCTTAGTTTTCCTCCAATTTTAGCAAAATCCATATTTCAGTTGTCACTATGGAAGGAAAATGCAATTTATTCATATAATACTTCCAAATTCAAAGAAAATGCTTTGCAAAGTTCAGAAATGAAAATTTCTGAACCTCTGGAGTGAGAGATCACATCTGCTGCTGTGACATGCTAAGCACATGTAACTAGACTCAACACATGCATCTTTTTCTCCTGTATTTCTGCCAGTGCTTGCCTTTAAATGCTCACGTATTGCGTGCATCCAAGTTTCCAGGGAATTACTGTCTTCTGTGTGATCACGCTTGTGGGTTCACAAGGGTCAGGAGCTACCTCACAAATATGTGAAACCATTTGAAGTTCCAGGTATTTCTGACAGAGGATTAGAAAATAATAATGTTCAATAAAATGAGCAATGCTAAAGGCAAAACTCCTCACTCTCCTTGAGAGCAATCTTATTGTCTTCTGCTGTACCACAGAGGATGTAAATCACCCTGGAATTTTCTGTGTGCATCTATCACAGCACTTCATTAAAAAACTGCCTAAGGTCTGCCCACTCATCATGCTGAACCATCCTGCTGAATTCAAGCAGCCCAGAGTCAGCTACCCATGGGTAATAATGGGACCCTTGTCCTGTCACTCCCAAACCAGAGTTATGCATTTGTGTATTAAATCAAAAGCAATTCCTCTCATCACCATTCCATTAATTAATCTACAAAAATTTTGTAATAATACAAAACAAATGCTTTTCCAGATCCTAAACATGTGACTCTAATCCCTATAAATCTCCATTTGCTGCACAAAGGATTTTTTCACCCTTCAGCTGTTCTTTTAAGTCATCAGAAATGCATCTGAACTCAAATGGAGCCATTTGTGCCCTTTCCTCTTCACACACACCCCCTGCAAAAAGCAGTTTATGCTAAATCAAACAGCCTGCTTCATGCAGCAACTATGATTGTATTGTTGGGCAGGGGAGGTTTTGGCAGGTTTCTGTTATAAAAGGGCTTATTTAAGCAATAAAACTCTTCTTAATTTTCAGATAAATTTACTGCTTTAAAAGCTGACAGACAGAGTGCTGGAAACTAAGAGTCTGCACAGAAATGCATGACACATACAGAATATCAACTGGCAGTGCAAGCTCACCTCGTCCTGCCCTTTCAGATGTAGTTCAGAAGCTCAGTTAGAGCAGGATTAGCTAGCTACCCTCCTGATGTGACAGGGTAATTCAGTCTGTTCTCCCCTCCCATGTCTTACCTGGTCAGTCAAGTCTGGGAACAGCATTAGTCTGCCTCTAGAAATAGTGTGGATGCACCCTTTTCTCTGACTTTTCTAGTCAGTCACAGAAAAGCCTCTATTCTTCGTTTTTATCAAAGTAATCTTCCCAAAAAAAAAAAAAAAAGTATGGTTTCCTGTGGGCTTAGTTAACTTACTTTCAAAATGTTTATTCTGAGAGGAACATTAGCCACCACGAGAGCCTCTTTCTCTGAAAGTATGTTTTCTGTTTCCCAGCAGTAATTTGAAGGTAGCTTTAGTAATCTGAACGGATATGTTCTAAATATCATTCTTCTAATAGAGAGTAAATTAAAATGAGACACTTTTTGCATCTCAGTAACAATACAGTACAGTCCTCCCATGTGATTTCCCATTTAAATGCTACTACTTCACAATTTGTATTAAAGTGGCAATGATGTTTAGAGAAGATAGGCAGAAAAAAGGATATTGCACTGAGTACTTAATGATAAGTCTTTTGTTTGTCTTCCAGAGGAAACAGATTTTATTCAGAGAATCATGGCTTTAAACTCCAAATACTATGGTTTCATAAAATTAATTTTGTGATCCATTTTCTTATAGATGATTTCAAGCAATTGTTATAGCAGGAACTGCTGAGTCCTGGACCCAGCAGTTGGCGTACCACCCACTGTCCTCCCTGTCTTCAGAGGCTGCAAAATGTTATGACAATGTGGCCTTGTTTGCATAACTGGTCTTTCTGTTGTTTTTCTGTGTTAGATTATTCTAAAGCAGAAAAAGTCAGGCAGACTTTTTCTCTCTCTCTGCTTGCTACACACTTTCATACTTAGAGATATAAAAATATTATGTATTTGTACATATATATGCATAACATTTTGATAGACCATCAAAGATCAATGCCTTCATCTTCATTATCTTCTAACACTGCAATGACCTTGGAGAGTTCTAATACTATTTATCTATTTTTGAGTAACACTGTCTGAGTATTAAACACTTCTTATTCCTTTGGTTGCCTTGTCAGCATTAGTCTCAACATCTTTCCTGACACACTACAAGAATTTTCCATTGATATTTCCTGCTGTTGGAAATTCTTTCAGAGCAGGGCTGGCTAAAGTGAACACAAAAACCTGTTTGCAAGTCTGCACTCCCACCCAGCTTTACCTGAGCTCTCTGTTGTTAAGCCTGCAACTTACCAAGGCTGGGGCAGGAGTGTGAGTGACTTTCCTGGGAGAACTTAATCCTTCATCACCATAGAGCCCTGGGCACACATGTCTCTTTGGCCCACTGCATATCAGCCTAACCCACCTGAAATCACAGCTTTTTCCTTTGTGTGGTTTCCTATGACTTTACAAAGTCCAGGGCAGCAGTCACGGGGAGTAGCCCATTTGATAAATCTGCAGTATCTCCCGTCAAGCATCAAGGTGAATGACATTTGTGATCGCTTCCTTGCTGTGTTCTCTGCAGCAAAGGTTAACTGCAGCAGAGCTGAGCACCTAGGCTCTGCTGAAGCAATCTGAGCACTGAAAAGCATAAGGGTCCTGGTGTGAATTCATTCAAACTGATCAGGATACAGATAACCAAGATAGGCTGCTACCTGAAAAGGCAATATGTGTGGAAGTAGGCTAAGCTGAAAATAATATGCAAGTGTAGTTCTTTTTAACCAGGTTGTGTATGTCTTTAAAATAAAGCCAGGCTTGGGCAGAGATGTCTATTTGGTTGACATTATTAAATTGAATCTTTTAATAACTCCAGGTCATGCACAGTGTTCATCCATTCAGTTAACATCAGAGTAATTGGAGCTTTCAATTCTTTTGTATAAATAATCCTTAGCAATCAGCGAGGTTTTTAGGTGTCAGCAAATGAGAAAAACACAAATCTGTTCCATGTACTGCAATGTAATAATTGTGATGCTAATAATAATAATAGAAATAAGCAGCAAAGAAAAACAAGACTGTATTGCCATCTTGGGGCTTCTGAAGACAAAACAAGTCTTTAGATTTGTTGTCAAAATTTAACCATACAGTGAAATGCATTACATTCTCTCATATGATAAAAAATAAACAAAAATCTATAAAAGACACCCCACAACATAAATTTTAGTGTTCTTGAAGCAGGCAGTACTTCCTACATAGGTGAAAAATCTACTCTAGTTTACTTTCACATACCTGAGTTTTAGTATTTATATCCAGCATTCTAGCATTTGCTTATATTTTTGGCATGAGAGTCTGATTTAGTGTGTACAGCTGTTGGCACTTACTGTTAAGCCTTTATGGTTCTTGTGGATTTAAACTCTAATTCAGGCAGAGATTTAGCTCCTGTTAAACATCAAAGCTAGAAATATGCTTACATTTTCGCTAGCATTGCTGCTACCTCCCTGAAAATTCACTGATAAGTTAACTCAGAGAAAGCTCCAGGAATGAGTGTAATGCTCAGATCTTGTTAGTTCATCTTGAGGGTGATTTTCCCATCATCTCCATGTTTATTGGAGGAAAAGTAAGTCACGTCTTTTGGTTCTAAGGTAAACCTCTATTATCCAAACAATTTTCATTTAGAGGAAAGAAAACTGGTTTGGCAGTATCTGAGGGGTTTGGTTTCGCCTTAGGATCTGGGAAATTAGCGAAACATACTAAGAAACCCCCTTGTGGACAAATTAATGCATATTTAGCTGTAAGAACATACTAATCACAGATAGGACTACACCAGCATGAAAATTCACTGCTATGTGTGCTTGTGAAGTCTCCTTTTTTTCCTTGATACTCGGCTGCACCCACTGTTCCTCTGGTGCACTCACGAGGACAAGGCTGAGGTCCTTCCCAGTAGCCCCTACTTCTGTACCTCTGCATCAGGACATTGGCCATTAAAACCTGACCATTTAAAAGCAGGACACCAGCCCTGGTTTTATAGGGCCAAGTTTTACACGTGGGGTCTGCATTCTGTGGCCTCCTCAGGAAACAACATGAATTGCAAAAGACCTCATAATTTCTTGCTCTCAGTTAGCAAGAGGTGCTGTCTGCAGTCACCAGCATTCTGCTCCTTTAAACTCACAAAAATCAACTTAGTTTGATGCTTGTTAAAAAAAATACATTCATACATGTATCAAAACTTTCACATTCCTCACATCCCTAGTAAGAATAAAGAAAAGGAGTCAAGCAATAGTGAGAGTAATATTATGTCAGATTCCCCCAAACAGCTGGTTTATAAGTGGATTTAAAGTGATACAGGACTTTTGTATGTGTGGCAGTTAATGTCCTCTTACTTTTTAGGTACCAATGGATTGCTATGTTCAAAAGCAATTATCACATACATAAATTGTTATATGTGTGAAATTTAGAGGGTTTAAAATTAGGCCCAGTCCTGAAAACAACTGTGAACTTTCTAAGAGGAAGGCCTATAAGCAGCCCCCCAAAAATAAATTGAAATATTCAAATGCATAAAATGAAGGATGCTCATATATTTTACAAGAGAGGGGTGTTAGAGATGCAAGTTTTTATTATTTATATTTTCCATCTGCAGAACATTTACCATAAATATCTTTAGTCAGATTGGATGCTTCTGACATGTACATCAGAATATTGATATTATGATTCAATATAGTTAACAGTTTCACAATGTTTTTTCCACAAAATATTCTTTAATTTCAGTGGAATGCCTGCTTATTTCTAACTTTAGACAAATCTATTACCAGTTTATATTTTAACTGTCTCCACTATACAGTTATTTAGAATGATCACCTCTGCCAGTATAACCTTTGTCAGACAGTTCTGCTTTTTTGCAACATTTTTTTCTCTTGAATTTGGGGGTATGGATGCTGTGGAATTCTCAACTGTTACTTTATTTACTCATTATTCTACAAAATTCAATTTTCTCTGCTCTATCCTTTTAAACACATCTTTCTCTTCCCTTGGAAACGGTGTACTCTTTACATTTCTACTCTAGTCTAGTTTCTTTTTATATGAAGACCAAAGCTAAAAGCAAAGAATTCATTTCTATAGTCTGTCCTGTAATTTCAGCATCTTTTTCCCTTAAAGGCACACTGTTCTCTTGCTCATTGTGAAACCAGTGATTTTACTGTTGCTGCTTATGCCCACGCCATTTATTACATTCTCTAATTTCTGTTATAGCTTCATGCTTTCTTAGCTGTTCATCATACATTGATTTTTCAGTGTATGTTCCTGTTCATACTCCCAAAAATTACTTCCATTCTGACTGTAACTGTTCACAAAGAGCATGTTCTTGATTTCTTGCTGAGTAGTTGTGCTTTTCTCACACTGCCTTTTCCATAATTAAATTTAAAAGTTTTTCTTACTGTTTCATAATTTGTTCATGTGAATTAACTCTTTTAACTCATCATTTTTTGTTTCTAAATTAGTTCTGATTACAAACTAGATTACTCCATGGTTTCTACTGGATTGTTAGATACAGAACTGACTGTGATACTTATAATTAAGGTTTACAAACACTTTGTATTTTCAGAACACGCTTTCCATTGCTCTTGGTTATTGGGTTGAAATTTTCTCCATGGATCACAAGCTTTAGTAAATGATGGTAAAAATGCATAGTATTTGCAAAGTCTAGAATAAAGAAGTGAGAAGGCTTTAGAATCAATACAGATGGGACACCCTAATCTGATACTTTTATATATCTGCCCTTTAATGAAATCTTTAATCTCAGTCTGCATGTTGTTTTCACTGAGGAAAACTCCTTGACTCAGTACTGAGGATGGGCTGTGCTTTACAATTTAATCCATTTTGTGCAAGGAATGAAGCTGCTGCCTGCAAAAGAACTGAGGATGTGAGATGAGGGGGAAACCAAAGGAGAACAAGTGGGTTTGGGAAGCAATTATGGAAATAGGTGTAATGGACAGAAACTGCAAGAACAGAAAGACATGGGAGTATCGCTCAGAAATTAGAAGACAAGGGAGAAGAAGGATTTACAAGAGGAAGAATCAGGAGAAATAATCCATAACTGAGGAGAAATACCAGGATAAAGCACAGTAGGAAACTCTCAATATCAGCAACGTTGAGCCACCAATGCCTAAGCCTTTGCATTTAGAGCTGAGGAATTGAGTGAATAGGCTGCATTTCACAACTCTAATTCTGTAAAAGAGAGTACCATAGATATTGTATTGGCACAAAGTGTTGTATTGAAAATAATATAAAGGGCTTACACAACACAAAAAATGGCTGGTGTCTGGGGAAAAGCAAAGAATGGAATGTATAATGCTGTTTTCATACACATTTTCATCTTTTGTTACTGCTAGATAATATAAGACCAAAATTTTCTTGTTCTGAATGTTTCTTTCTGTTATTTAGACATAGAGAAATCCTGCCTTTCGAAAAACATGTTTGCATCACAGCTGCTGTACTTCAGAGCACCTGCAATCCAGCAATTTTGAAATGCTGAAGCAGCAGTTCAGGGGAGCAGACAATCAGGTTGTGTCACATCACAGAAACCAAATGCAAATGACTGTGACATAAAGCAAAACAGGATGACACAGCATTTAAGCAAAGCAATAGTGTACAACACATGCACAAAAGCAGGCCATAAACAACATGATAATTCTGTGGCTTCACTGTACCAAGAACATTTATTTTGCCAGTTTGAAATTTTCTTAAACTGAATGCTTGGTTTATAATATGCAATATTTTCTTAAATGTTATGAGGGGAGGCTTGTATTTATAGGTCTGCTACACAGAGATGTTTCAGCTGCACACCAGAGCAAGTGCATGTCCCCGAGTAGTTCCAGAGCAGCAGAAGCAGCATCATCAAATACCACTGAGCACACTCTGGTGATTAGGAGTGACTCGAGGCAACACATTCCAGAGAAATGTCACCAGAAACAGTTCTTTATTTTAAACTTACCAGTCTGTGCAGATCAGTGAGCTTTATAAAGAACTGCTAAACCTGCTGCCCTGCCAATGCTTTGCTTCTTTCTTATTATTCAGTGATAAAGTAAATAAATTGGCAGTATTCATCCTTTTTAAATTGCATGTTACTTAGAATAATGAGATTCCTTTCATCATTAGCCCTCAAAAAAAAATATTGCAAGTAATGCAGAGCTTCTTTTAAATTTAATGTCTTGATAAGCTAAATTGTTAAATGCTAGATGCTATGGAATTACATTTGGTGTTCTTTAGAATGAATGCTAATTAACATGTAAATTAGCAATTTAACCCTCTTTAAATTGGAAAAAAACCCATGGGACACCTAATTTCATAGTTGTTAATGATGGTCCAATGACTGTAGAATATTTCTTAAGCATTTCATTATATAAGGAATTACAAAAGTGTACTATCAGATTTTGGCATTTAAGACATAGCAATAACCAGAATGTCAGTTAGAGGAAGTGCTTTTCATTAATGTCTGTGTTATTGTTCTTTTCATTCTTCTCAGATGGTACACTTTTTAATTACTAAAGTTTTAAAAGTAATTTTCCTAGCAGGAGGAATGGTTGATGCAGTGTAATGGATGGCTTATTAAAATAAGCAAGGAATCATAAGGATTACATTTGTTAAAAAAAAAAAAGCCAAACAAGAGAAAAATATTAAATTCCACCTCAAAATATAATTTTAGATTTTAATTTTGTACAATAATTCCTCACTCAGAGCATCAAGAAATACATTCTTTTTTAAATTATATTTACACAAAAGGTGCAGTTAATCTGGTGGAAACTCAGCATCTCTGGTTCAAATAATTTCCTATTGCTTCAAATTTTGCTTTGTTTAAAATATAGACAAAGAAAATTATCCCAAAAGTAAATTAATTCCAACATTCTATTATGACCGTTTTAACATGGCATTGATAACTGAAACAAACAAAAAAAAATTGAAACAAAGGACTTTCTGAAACATTTCATTCAAATTTTAAAAAATGGGTTTGAGCCAGTCATACTTCTCTTTCCTAGTGCATAAAAAGGATTATCAAAATGAACATATTCCTCTTTGGTTCTGAATTCTGAAATGCTAACACATGTAGTACATAGAATATTAATTGAGACAGGCATGTAGAACCTAAATATTTATGTTTAGATTATTATTCCCTGTTAACCTTTAGGGCAGCCAGGCTGAAGTTGTTCCTGTGTTATTTAATAAATAAGATAAATTATGTTTGGTGTTGTTGTCCTTTTAAAAATCTCTGTATTCAGGGGTCTTTTCCACTTCTTAAATACCAGATATAAGGACAGAAGAAGCAGAATAAACAGCATGTTTTCTCCCTACTTCTATGCAAAATATTACCATTCATGCAAAACTGTTCACAATGAACCAGCAAGACCTGGGCAAGACTGAACTCAGACATACATTCTATTTCCTGAGCCAGCTTCAGGAGACTGGCAAACATTACATAATGTTGCATTTAGGCCACATATTTTGCTCAGTTGGTTGGGGTTTTTGTGTTAAATCAGTAGCTCTGGAATACCTGGTGTCATTTTAAGGTCAGGCTCTACAAGTTTTGCTTCAAACAGTGAGGTGATAGAGGCAAAGCCCTGACAGATTGGCTTGGATGACTGTTCACAAGTACTTGAAGTCATATTGGTGGAACGATTTTTAGAATAAGTTATTATTCAGCCAGATTAAGGAACCTGTTCCATAGGATATACACATCTGTACATATCTTACCTGGGACAGTTCTGTGCCAGAATCAGCTTTTTGGAATACAACAATTAGCTGTGCTAGAAGAATGTTAAATATTCACAGAAAAAGTACATTTCTCTCTGCTTCTGCATAACTTTGGAACTTGCTCATAACTTTCTCTCACCTGAAAAAGTGAATCCTTTTAATCCCATTGACATCCACAAAATATATCTGGTACTATAAACATCTGTCTAGAAGCTGCATCTGTTATAGTTCTGTTCATTTTTGAATGTCTGCACCTTCCAAGCAGTAATTAATATGCAAGAATGTAGCTGAGCAGTTGATTCCTGTGGAGCTTTAAGTCATGCTAATCAGCTATCTTTGTATTCAAGGAACCTTACAATGTGCCTTGTACATCTTTAAGGGCCATTCATAGCAGAAACAAACATTTAAAAGCAAAACAGAAACATATCTGTGCATCACCATGACAGCAATAAAAATGGTGATATTAGTTACTTATTATCCTTACTTAGTTAAATGCATTAATTAACATATTTTAATATATCTCTAAGGGAAAAATAAAAGAGGTAACCTAGATGGATTATCATTTCACATTTTTTACAATTTTATAATAATTGGGCTCCATCAGAAGCCATTAAAAATATGAGAACTCTTTAAGCATCTTGTCAGATTAAATTTCAAGGGAATATATAGAGAAATGTAAGTGACACGAATGTGAATACCAAACAAATATGCTAATACAGGTCATGAGATAGTAAAAAAATACATTTTTTGAAAAAAAATCCAAACCAAAACCAAAACTAAAACCAAAACAAAACAAAACAAGAAATCTTAAACACTAATTTTTCATGAAGTGTTGCTTTTAGAGTGGAATGGTTACTCAGGGATGTAGGAAGATCAAACCTATGTTTCATACAGATGTTTTACATCATTTAGTTTCAATCAATATGAAATGGTTCATAAAGATTGAAATAGTCTGCTTCAACAGTTTTACTTTTAAAAAGTACATTTCAAAATTTCTTATAAGGTATATAATAATTCTTTCATAATATTATTGTGACATACGCGCACATTTTGTTTACCATTCTTGAGATAGAGAAATTGACATCAAGCCACTCAATATTTTCATTTTTAAAATAGGTTTTCCGAATTTTATTCTCCCACTAAGAGTGAAAAAGAAAGAAATCCCAGATATCAAAGTTTTCTGCAAGGCAGAAATTCCAGTCTTTTACCAAGTGTGTAAGTATAGAGGACAGACACCCCCTGGAACCCTGTGACATGCTTTATGCTTTTGGTTAGTATTTCTTGGCTTGTTTTCAGCCGTTAGCATGCTGATGGATTCCGAGTACTGCTTCCTTCAAAACAGACACCTAAATACTTATGTTGAAAAGTCACATTCCATTGATGTGTGTTTACACTTTCCATTTAGAATCTGCATTATCCAATGGAATCTGTGATGTCCAAATTATATCTGGCAGAAGTGAAACAACCTGTGGCTTGTGTCCTGAACCTGCCCTGGATCTGCAGTCTTAGCCTGGACTGTGTGAATATCAGATCAAAATGAATTGAGGAGCTATAGGGTAAAGTAATATCATGTTTAGGGGTAAACCAATGCAGTTTATTAAGTGACATAGTCTCCCCCATCATGTGGTCCCAGCACCAAGCCTGAGAGTTCAAGAAGTGTTTGGACAATGCTCTCAGACAGGCTGTGATTCTTGGAGCGTCCGGTGTAGGGCCAGGGTTTGGACCCAATCATCTGGCTCAGAATATTCTCTGTGATAGTTACCAATATTTGCATACAAAAATATTGCCTAAAAGGTACAATGTAATTCTCACTTTTCAAAAGGAATCCAGCATATTCTGATTAATCTCGTCTTCAAAGCAACATTAATCCTTCTCATCAGCTCATTTGATGATCTTTTCTGAGTTCTGCTTTACTTTTATATAATTTGAGCCTGAGTTACACCGAACATCCAATCATGATTTCCTTCCCATTTTGAAATTTAGCAGAGATAATGTCCATTTGCCTGGTTGAAAAAAAAGAAAATTAAAAAAGAAAATTAATATTCTGGCCTTCAGTTTGAAAATAATAATAAATTGGAATGGTACACATGCTAAACAGCAAGTCATAGCCTAACACATCTAGACATGGAGCACATCAGAAGTACACAGCAATTGTTATAGCAATTTTGTGATTTGAAGGAAATTAACAATTCTTTTTATTATATAATATTTTTGTTGTTGCACAGGGTCTCTCTAAAAGCTAAACCAATAATACGTGGAAAAGCAATCAATTTGTTCTTCAGAAAGTAAAATTATAACATTTATTCCAGCTACCCTACTTCTCCTTGTCTCCAGAATAATTTCCAGTATTGTTTTAATGCACCTAGTCTAAAGAATATGAAGCCACTACTAACATATTTTATCTGTGCTAGTGCATATTTTAAGAGGCTTCTTTTTTCCATTTCAGTCCATACACTAATGGTATTTCTCTTTTTTTGCAAGAATTAATTAAAATTCAGAGGTATAGAAAAGTATGGATTACTAAAATAAGAAAGCATGGTATAAATAAAAGATCAACTTCAAATTTTACAGGAATGAAAATTTCCTGGGAGTGGTAAAGTAAATCTTGCTCAAAAGGCTCTTTATGTCAAGCAACAGGAAAGAATTTGAGAAGTGACAAAGTATTTCAGAAACAGTGAGTGATAGATCAGCTTTAGAATATTAAATATTGCCCATGCTTACATGAAAAACTATATGTGTGTTTATAGCATCATTTGACATAAGAGTGAATACAAACAAACATCATCTGGAGCACAGCTAAGATGGTAACATTAAATGTTACCTCCCATAACTCCAGAACGTGTAAGTGGATAAGTAGTACAGGATTGCTCTTACAAAAGCAATCATGTTAATTTCTACTCTCTTTTCAGGGAGCAGTTTCTAGAACACTATTAAAAATTTTAAATTATGGCATGAGAGTTGAAGTGTGCCAAGTTTCAGCTCAGTGCCAGGTCACACACCAGTGGGCTGAACTGCAGATCTCAACCCTGTGCTTGCTCTTACTTCCCGCTCTCAGTAAAAGCCTCAGGCACTGCAGGTTGCAACAGCAGTAAGTTCAAGGGGATCAAACACAAATCACGAGTTGCAAATAGATAAACTTTTAAGCATATGGCAATAAAAAGGGGGCTAGATAGGACCAAAATATCTTTGTCTTTATAAACTGGGAAATTAGGACATCTTTCACAATTTGGTCACCTTTTTCCATGATACATTGAATTTGCTTAGGAAGCACCTTATTGTTTTTGTTATTTCAGAAGGAAATGCTGCTTAACTGGGAAGAGAGATGGGTAAGCTAAGTAGAGGGAAGAAAGGACACTAACATCAAAGGAGACAACACATAATAATAATGTCAAGCAAAATTGGGAAAGAATTAAATAAACTAAAAAATATAATGAAAATAACCTTTTTAAAATCAGTACAATGTACTAAGATGTGTTCTCGGAAGATTGTCTCTGGTAATCAAAGGCTAAAACAGGCTCTTGCAGGAGTGAATCATCCCTGAAAAGAAAAAAGAAAAGGAACATCTGTTCATCTTTTTCTGTAAATAAACCAGAGACTGGAACATAAACTGCTACTCCAAGCCCATGCATGAAGAAATTAAAATCAACAGATCACCCATCTGATTGTGCTGCCTCTGTGGGCCTCCCTGGCTGTCAGCATAGCACAAATATACTTCATCCATATTACAGGTCTTAAAAAAATAACATATGCGTTAAAGCTGATCTTTAATCTACATGTTATTAGCATTATGATGAACAGCACAGACATATGAGAAATTAACAAAAGAGAAACAATTGTATTTAGTAAATGCAAATAAAATATTTGCATGTATCTGTATAAATAACAAACTGTAACATATACTTCTTTCAGGAACCTAGTTTCATAAAGGTGAATGAGCTTGTCAAATGAGTTAGGAGGAGGAAATCAAACAGAAAGATGTGAGAGAGAATAAAGATATTTTAAAGAGCAGTTGGCAGATGGTTTAAAAACCAAAATCCCAGAACTGAAAAAGACCAAATAGGTTATAAACAGCTAATCTCATTTAGAAGGAAAGTCAATTCTCTCTGTCTTAAATTTATAATAAAGGAGAGAAAGGAAAAATGGATGGTAAATACTATAAATCACAAGTGTAGAAATTGGAAAAGTGATGGAGGAAGTAAAAAGGGCAAAAGAAAAATCTGAAGTCATCAGAAGTGAGGGCAAGAAAGTTTCTGAAAATATATTGAGAACATAAAGTATCTTCTGGTCCAAATTGGAATTATTTACTTGCTAGCAGTGATAGTAAAAGGACTATTCCACACAGATTTCTGTTCTATACTTGGAACAAAGCCAGATGACTTAGTCACATCCATGTGTTTAGGATGATTCTGAAGTACCACTCTACCAATACTTAGGAAGGATCTTAAAAAACATATTCTAGAGAGAAATATTTTTGTCTCATCTGGTTCAGGTGACCAACATGGCCATAAACTCTCCTTAATAATAATAATAATTAATGTTGGTTTTTAATGGGTCTCAGAGCACTAGATAAAAAAGCATCAATCTAGATGATGCCATGTTAGGATTTAAAAAGAATAAATAAGAGAATCTGTCATTCTGACATTAGTGCCAGGGAAAATACTGGCATGACTGATACTGGTCTCCATAAAATATTGAAGAATTATACTGTAATTAATTTAATTTAATATAGATTATATAAAATAGCTCTTGTCAAAGTAACTTGAATTCATCAATTTATCTGGATGTCCCCTGTCTTGTGTTAATGAAAAGCTTTGATTGGATGATTACAAAATGCCTTTTGTGGTCTTTTCTCACTGAGCAAAACTGCAAGGAAATGTCATTTATTAAAGCTCCTCCATTTTGAGCTGCCATTTTGTTATAGAATTGCTGCTAGATTCCTGGTTACCTTTAACCATCCTACTCCAGAAGAGCTCAGTCTGCTTTGAGCAAATACAAGAGAAAGAATATATTGGTTTTGACTGAATATAAAAAAAAATTTAAAAAAATGCCAAAGCAAGCAAAACAACCATCACAAAAAAACCCCAAACAAAACAAAAACAAATATACAAAAAACCCCAAAAAACAAAAACAAAACAAGCAAAAAATGTTTGAAAACCCAAACAAACAAAAAGAAAACAACCAAAAATGGAAGAAACCCACAACCAAAAGTATTTTCTATTGATAGTTATTACATCCTCTTAAAAAACCAATATTTTACTTCCTTCATGTATTTGACGAGGCTTCTGCTTATAACTCCCTTTAATATCCTTCACACATATATTTTTCACTATTTGCCCAGTTCATATATTTTCATCTAAAGTTCAGAGACTGGTAATTATAAGCAAGGTTACATCTATTTCAGGTAGATATTAAAATGTCTCTTTTTAGGAATAGACATGTTGTCTTGTAGAGCACTTCGAAGTCACTGTGCAGTGGTCGAGTCAACTTTCCTCTAAATACCTTGAGCATAGCACAATAAATACAGGTAAATCAAAATTAGGTTTAATTGAGGTGTCTGACATTTTTTTCAAAGGGTGTAGAAAGTTAAGAGGTGAAAATTAAGCATATACCTATAATGTTGACTCAATCTCCTCCCTGCTCTTTCCAGAATTCACTCCATCACTCTATGCTTTCATTTATTTATTTGTTAAATTATATCATGGTAAAGATGAAGTTTCATAAGAAACCTGAAATCTGTTATGGAAAATGCTATTTAAAATCTAGGTATGGAATTTCTACTGTAATTTTTGTTACTCTGGAAACATGCTGACCACATTGAAGAAAGTTTGAGGCCAGGCTTTGGACTCACCTATAGAATTTTGGAATAATTTAGACTCCTTCTCTTTTCATTAAAATGTAGGCGATTTTGCATTCTGCCTGTCACAGGTAGAACAAAGAAAAATATAGTGGTGCTTCAAAAACCCGTGGAATACCTTAAATATTTTCAAAATAAGATTACAAGAAGTACTGAAAGTTTTGAAAGGAGCTAGTCTTGTACATGATCTGTAGTGTCAGTTTCTTTTCTTTTAGCGGCTTAAATAAGAAGGGGAAAAAAAATATATGAGATGATGTTTTTGATCTAAGAAAGGACTCAACACCCTGACAAGTGAGGTAATATATGAACTTAAAGGGAAGATATAGACCCTGCCCCAAGTTTTTTATCATTCAATTGAGTTGGTTTTTCTGGATAAATTGCTCTGCATTCCAGAGTGACACTAAATGCATCTAATCATCTACACAGTCTGCAGACAGCTTGGTGGAACCTACGACCATAATTTTGTTGGAACTGATAGAAACACGAGCAGTCAATAGCTCAGACTTCCACAGGACCGAGCTGCCAAAAAGTGCATGCTCTGTCCTCTTCGCTATGGAAATGGCCTCCACCAAATGTATCAGTTTCAACTTTATTTGAGGCATTCTTATGAGCAGCACAATTGGATCTTTTAAAATGGAAAGGATCCACAAACTGATACTTTCATCCAGGAATAGATGAAATCAGTTTAATTCACAGAAATATTTGCAGGTCTGGAAAAACAGAATTTCTCTGAAGACATGAAAAAAACAAGTCCTCTGAAGGGCCATCTGTAATTTATCCTGCAGGTTAGATCCATGACCAGCATCTCATTCACTGACATGGATTCTCTAGGGCATGTCTGAGGACTGACTTTTCCTCCATCCTGCTATCATCTCAATTCCCAACCCAATCAGACCAGGACATTTTCTTTTTGTCTTCTCATTTGCTTCCACTACCAATATTGAATCTTTTACAGCTGACTATATTATAAACTACTCTAACAAATAATTAGTTGCACACACTTCAAAGTGATCTGCAGCTATTTACGGGGGAAACAAATGAAAATTTATCAGCTTGTTTTTGAGCTTCATCTCTCACTGTTGATTCCTGTATATAATAGATTTTTCAATTTATTGTTAGGATTTTATTTACCACAGTAAAGGCAAATTCCTTCATTGCTGTTTTCTTACTTCCACTTAGCAAGGTAATACTGTAAGCTTTAGACATGAAGTTTAATTATGTTCTCTGGTGACTATCATTCTCATTTGATGGTTTACAGTGTAAAATCATTTTACAAATAATGCATTTGTTTTCAATGTTAGGTTTACAGGCAAGAGAACAATTACTGAAATTAACATTCCTTTTTTCCTCAATTAAACCTTCTATGGTGAACTTGGTTAGAACTTAATTAAGGAGGCTTTTGCTGACTGGAAATAAATCTTTAAAGTCAATCAGGCACTCAAACATTCACATTAGTTCAAGGACTTTAATCCAAAGAAGGCTCTCTAAATATGACAGGAGACATATACTTAACATGATATATACATTTTTACCTGGGGCTGGAATGCATTACAAGATGATGAGTATTTTGGAGGGTGCACTGTGAATGCTATTCCAGAAGAAAAATATTCTAAATTAAATAGGAAAAATAAAAAATCAATTTATACTAAAATTACATTTTCCAACTTCCAACTCAATACATAGGAAATAATTTTTTTTCCAAAGATTCCTTCTATTTACAATCAATGCAGTTATACTACTGTGAACAAGAAGAGGATTTGCAGCAACAGTTCTTTGTCTGAAAATCTGAACCAGTTGACACTGAGAACCCCTGTTAAATCTATATAATGGCATAGCTCCTAGCAGAATGCTCAAAAAGAAGTAATGCTGTCTCCCAGTATTGTATTCCTATGGTCCTCAAATTGAGAGACTTCCCAGTTAAGAATGAGGCAAAACAGTTGTTGAGTAGCTCAACCTTCTCCTCATTTGTTGTTACCAGTTCACCACTCTTGTTCACTTTCCTTATGTGTCAGAATGCTTTCTTTAACCTTCATTTTTTGGCTGACATTCCTGTTCTTCCTATTATTCTTTTTATCCTTTGCCAAGATCAGCTTCAGCTGCACCTTGGCCTTCCTGACTAATCCTTACACAACTGAGCAGCATCGCTACACTCTTCCCAGGATACTTGGCCCTGCTTTCACCACCTTTGCATTTCCTTCTTGCTCTTCATTTCGCCAGCAGGTCTTGACTCAGCCATTCCAGTCTTCTTTCCTCTTACACTAAGAGATCAAGAGCACTTATGCTCTATAGAAAACGTCCTTAAAGATCTGCCATCTTGGTTCTGCTCCCTTGTCCCAGAGGGCAGTTTCTCAGGCGGGCTTATCGACTAAACCCTTGATTCCTCCCACCAGCTTGCAGTGATGGCAATTAGATCCTAAATTTCCAGCAGCACAGTGAGCTCCAGCTCCTCTGGTTTGCTGCCCACGCTCTGTGCTTTGGTGTAAAGGCACCTCAGCTGGGCTGTCAGCTGAGTCTCCTTCTTAGAGGAACACCCTTTAATAATTAAGACAGACACATTTAATACCCTCTGTACACAATGAAAAGAAAGAGGTACTTTCACATTTCACTTTATCCCTCTTGTTTTAGACAGCTGCTTTAAAAAGAGGTGATTAGGTCCCTAAGTGCTTATTCCTTTCCAGTGGTTGTGAAGAAAGGCATCTAAAGTTGATCAGATGAATAGCAATCCAGATAAACATTTACCTGCACAAGGAAGAATAGAAATCAGGATCATAACTGGATAGAAAAGAAACTCAGTACTGCAAATGCAGCCAGCAGTGAGTATTATTCGATGCTCATCAGTCAGAGCACAGAAAGTACCAGCCCAAATAAAGTGCCAATTTTAAAAATAACAAAACAAAAAATCCCAGACATTAAAAATGGGAAGAAATTGCTAAATCACAGGTATTTGACCACTGTTATTTCATGTCTAGCTAAAGGAGGTAGTGAAAATGCAGCTCCATTAACTCATTTAAATCTCCTGGTGATTCACACCAGAGTTCCAAGAGGAAAAGCATAGATTCAGCAAGTTTTTGTCTGAGTCTTAGACAGAAGAGCCAATAAGACTCAGGCTTTGTTTTACAAGTAAATCTCTCCATGACAATGAATATCATTTTGTAGTCTTCTAATACTCCCTGTGGGTGTTTATAAAGAAGGGATGGGTTACTTTTAGATACGGAAATGTCTGCACATACGTGTACAAAAAACATAGAACGAATAGAACACGAGTCTAAAAAAGAAATATAATTCCATGACAACTATATTTGTAGAAGGTGAAGGACAGAACACCATAAAGTTATTAAACAAATCATATCTTATTATACATGCCTGTATTTGGGTGCCCAGTTAAGTACCTAATTACGTGAAAAATGCAGTTGCTGTGTAAAGCAATGTTGGTTTTCAAGCACACCTGCTGAGCTTGGGGTTGTCATTCAGGTACCTGCTCAACTTCATGCTCTTGTACCCCACCTTCAGAAAATATCTGTCAGAAGTCTGGCACAGGTTATTAGTGAAGAAAACCAGGGCCTTGCACGTTCAGCAGCAGTCTCATGATCTATCCAACACAGCTGACAAATTTCATTATGGTTCCTAAGTAGAGCTCTGGCAGTGCAGCTTTGTTGTGCTGAGGGGATGTGCAGGGAGAGCCTTCTCTCTCCTCAGACTGTAGATGCTTTTGATTTCTTGGATTTCAGCTCCAGTTGATGAGTTCTCTGCTATGCTTACCTACATCTCTTTTTCTTTACTTCTCTGACACATGCTGCATGCTATTAGAGAGCAAAAAATAGTGCTAGAACTCCTATTCTTAGTGTTGGTCCATTTGCTTTTTTGATTATCATCCTAACTGTCAAAGAAATGAAATGGCATTGCTTTGCAGTACTGTGCTCCCTAGTTCTCGGTTTCACACCGTTCTTTGTTTCCTTGACAGGTAGAAACTGTTTCTGTTTTTCCTCATGAATGCTTTATGTACGATGCTGAACAGCTCACGGTGACAGCTAAAACATAGCAAGCCACCCTAAAGGGCATTTCTCATATGTATTTCTTTGCCCTTTCTTCACATTGGACATGTTAATAAGGCTCAAGACTACCTATGTTTTTCTGCAGAGAATAGGATCTTTACAGCTTAAATATCTCTACACTCTTGTAACTATTACCTAGGTGACAGAACATTTGGACTTCTTCTGGGAAGATTCTCTGATTTCTTTTTCAGGTTTGGCTTTAATATATTGTTTGAAAAGCTTCTTTCTTGAACCAAAAGTAACATTGTCTTACATATTCATCCACTTTACTGTGAATTGCAGACAATGAGGTTGAGGGAATGGAGCACAATGGGACTGGCCTGGGAAGGGACAAATAAATAGTGAAAATATGAGGGCACATAAAGGAACAGGTAAGAATGAAACATATGGTGGAGCAACCATTTATTTCCAACAAGCTGAAGCCTAAGAGCTTTAAAGAGGACTTTGCAGTTGTCCTGTTTCAGTCTAGTTCAATGAAGTACTGGATGTCGGAGAGGATAAAAACTTTACAGAGAAACATAGAGATTTGGCAGACTGTAGATAGTTCTGATGGAATGGTTAAACTTTCATCAGGCACTAGGCATCACGCTGATTCTTGCTGCTTGGTGGTGCACCAAACCCTTGAGCAACTTTCTGGCTTTCTCATCCTCCTCCAACAGAGATTGACTGTGCAGAACCACCAGGGTGGCTGAGAGTCAGCTCTTAAGCTCCCTGAGCAGCTGATTTGTGGCCAGCCCAGCTCCTCCTGTCTCCAGATTGGTGCTCAGAGGCATATGTCTTGTGGTCCAAAAGGTTGAGAGCAAACAAGAAACTTCTGTTCTTAGTCTCCCAGCATTTATTTTTCTCTCACAGATGTTATCTGACTGTTTTATCAATCCCACACTTGAAGGACAGTGGATGTGACAGTGGTGAGAGATGCTCACTACAGCTTTCCAGCACTCTTCACGGAATGAAAGCACAGACCTTGTATGGCCTGTTTCCATCAAGAGTTTTTCCATGTCTCTCTGTCATATGATGTCATTGCCACTAATGGCATTCTTTCATCTTAGCTGGACAAAAAAGAAGCTGTCATCTCTTTAAATGGTGGTTTTCAACTATTCACTTTTTCTTAATCCATTGGCAAAAGCGAGACTTCTCTCCCAAAAGCAGTTCTCTCATGCATTTATAATTTTTTTGACCTCTACAAGTTGAGGACTCTGCCTCCAGCCCTGTTTCTCAGAAGCAGGTTCATGTTGGTTGGCCAGTGCACAACTCTGTGCCATGGCCAGGCTGCTCCCCGCACCTGAGCTGCAGAAAGCAATATTTGCTGTTACAGTGCTTGGTCAGCCTTCTGTTTGTCCTACTGATGCATATTGATCCTTTGGCCATGCTATAGTGAAACAACAGCACGAGAGGATGGCGGTACTGGTGAACAGTCAAGCAGGCATAGATGCTGAAAGACAAGCAGCAGTTTAAAAATGGCTGTGATATCAAAACCTTTCTTCAAATCTACTTTCCAAAAACTGTTCTGCAGAAAATTTAGCATTTCCTGGTGTTGACGCTGTAGTTCTAAATTGCACAGATGATCACAAGGCCACCTCCAAACCAAGGGGCAAACAAATGCAGCAGTTTAGTTCTCAGTTCTGGTCCTCAAAAATCCAGTT
Source organism: Pardalotus punctatus (assembly GCA_013400915.1). NCBI lineage: Eukaryota > Metazoa > Chordata > Aves > Passeriformes > Pardalotidae > Pardalotus > Pardalotus punctatus. The sequence continues at coordinate 336,203 of VZTX01013899.1, forward strand.
TGGGTATCTGACTGAACACACCTGAGCTCCCTCCCAGCTTTTAAACATTTCTTCCCCAAACATCATGGCACTGGAAAAGTGGGGAAAGGGGGAAGGCGTTTCTGCCATGTGGTATGGAAGCACGGATTTGAACTGGGAAGTTGTAAGGTTTGGTATGACTTGCTGGCTCCTAGAGAGTGCGGTGAACTCAGAAACGGTTTTTGCAGAGGATGCTGTTGACACTTTCTAATTTGCCTCTTCTCCTTCACTCTCCTTATGTTATTGCTAGTGCAAAACCAGGCAAAAAAAAATGTTATAAAGGCAAAGAATTTTGCTTTCTCCAACAGTAATTACCTGATTTATATGGGAAGATATATGAAGAGAAAAAAAATTGTGACCATAACTATAAAAGAGTGTCCTGATCAAATATTTCAGACAGTGGTTCTCTCCTTTGAGAAAATAATACAGCCTTTAAAAACTACAAAACCAACAGAGGAGCCCCCACACATCCATGTATACATGTGCAAGTAGAGAACTATAAAATATATTACACATAGAAGCTCAGAATTATTTCAGTATATGCCTGTGGACTACATTTCAACAGGATGGATTAAACAGGAAAATCCTGACCTCATTCAATGGATTCTAGTTTTGTATCTGTATTTGTACACAACAGAATATTTGTGTATTCATAAGAAACAAAAAATCTATCATTCATATGTAAGGTGTATATCAGCTAAATAGCAGAGGCCAAATCATGTTGTTTTGCTGTTTTCAATCTCTTCTCATTATGATAGTATTTTAAATACATTTTTACCCTCCATTTACATACTAACTTCATGAAAAGTGAATAAGTAAGAGGAACTGCATCTGCTGTGTACATATCTAATCCCTTCTCTTTATATTCTTTTCACACAGAGATTGAAAGATTTAAAACAAAGGGAATTTGCTAGAAATGTGGCTTCAAAGTCATGGAAAGATGAGAAGAAACAGGAAAAAGCACTCAAGAGACTCCACCAGCTTGCAGAGTTACGGAAGCAGTCAGAATGGCAAGTTTTAAAAATTCATATTCGGTTTTAATAGCCTCTTTCCTCCCTCCCAGAATATTAATATTTTTACTCCTACACAGTGTAATGTACAGAGATTATGTATACTGTAACCTGTTTTCAGCTGTCTTCAACTCCAAATGTTCCTACTCTGCAAACCATAAATTTAAAACCCCTGACTTAATTACATACTGTTTGAAAGTTTGTCATTTTCTCTCCTGTAGATATTCTCATGACTTCTAAATGGAGTCTTTTGAAGATGCTTTTATAACATCACCATTTTACCTTACCCAAACTGACCTGAAGAGATCAGTATGACTGTCTTAACATTTGATTATAAATTAATAGGAGAGGATAAACCTTTTGTGGATAATTTTTACTGGTTTTAGGGTACTGGGATTATTCTCACAATTTCTCTGTAGAGTAATCATTATTTGAACAAAAAACAAGTAATTATCTGAATTCAGTTTGTCTAATACTGCTAGCTATATTGATGAATATCAAGATACAGGACAAGTATTGCACTAATAAACCTGTAAATTTGAGAAATCTCCTTTGTTTAATGACACTGAATGCTCCAGCAGAATAAATTGCCGTCAAACCAATTGTTTATGTTAATCTATGACTACAATGAGTTAATCAGGTAAATAAACTGGCATTCTTTTAAATTCATCTCAAGACTACTGTACCCTGGAAATAATAGCATTCAGAGTTTATTACAAACTCATTTTGACCTATGTAATTGCTTTTGAGCAATCTGCTGAAATGTAACAGTTTAGTGCTAATATATCACTTTTATGATTACGACTCCATTTTCATACAAATCTGCTGAAACAAATGTAACTGCCTGTGGGAAGCTTCCTTTATGTCCACAAACTCGAAGATGCAGTCTCAGATAGACTGATAATGTCGGTGATAATAAGAAAGTCAGACTGGGAGGAAAAGAGCAGGTTTGCTTTTAGAAAGAGCCACGAGTCCATAATATTTTGCAAAGAGTGTGGAAAGACAGAGCCTGCTATTCCTCTCTGTAATCACTAAGAGGCTCAGGGGAGGCCAAGCGCCATGATTTTGGCGGAGGGGTGGCACTTTCATTTGCTCAGGAAACACAGGAGGTAAGCCTTTGTAAGCAGAAGCCTCCACTCATACAATTGTTACCATCCCTGAGTGCTGTGTCTCAGGTTCCAACACAGTTCCTTACAACAGGCTAATTCAATTTGACAACTAAATCACTGTTAATACTGTGCACAGAAAAATTTTATTTTGCTATTCCAAGAAGACTTTGAAAAGGATCTCTTTATATGTCTTCTGCAAGAGATAATTTCTTCTTATTTTACAAATAGGGGTGAATTTGTATCTCCTGATGCTTAGTTTCTGCCAAATGCAAATATATTCCCTGAAATGTGCACATATTTTCATATGAGTTGACCCTACTCCAGGAAGTCTTTCTGTCTTTCCCATTGCTGAAGATCAATGTACTTTTATAGCATTTATAAAACATGATTGCCAATTACAGATAGCTGATATGAAGATCTAGCAGTTTTAATTTGTTTACATTTAATTAAAATATTTCATATTTTTTTATCAAACTAATCTGGCTCCAATTTTTTTTCTTATTAGTGTAGTGTAGTAATGCATTGATAGCAAGTGTACCTAATTAGTCTGATGAAATGTGTGTTTAAAATATATCTTGGAAAAACACTGCTATGGTGGTTATATATCTCACATGTCTAATGGAAAATGGCAACAGTCATTTCCGTCTCAGTTAATTATCTATTAAATTAATGATTTGCCATTTTTCTTAAGGCCCTAGAATAGGTGATTTTTTTTTTTAATTACAAGAAAACTAAATCAAATTTAAAATCTGAGATATTTCAAAAAGAGGAATAATAAAACTAATGAAAGTAAAATAGAGAAAGAGAAAATGTGGCAAAGTCAAATCATGGTTGATATCAAGACCAGTTGTGATTAATTGATGGATATCTACCTTGCGTCCTTTTTCCCCACCAATGTTTGCCGACAGTTTTAGTATGAATATCTCTTTGAATATTTTGCAAAGTCATTTATTGTGGAATAATTTAAAGATAAAATAAGAAACTACTCTTAAAAAAATCAAACAAACACATTCTTCCCTAAGAAAGCAGAATGTTTTGATTTTTTTTCTTGAGTCTGATTTTGCAGATGCTTCAGGTGGAAACCTCTCATTTTCAACATGGCACAATTTCCTTTGCAGTGGCCTTTCAGAAAACCAAGACTTACTACAGATTAGATTCCCCTAAATATAAGTTTGAAGTAAAACCAATATTTGTTCTGGTTGAACATGGGCATGACTCTGAAAAAGAGCATTCATGTGCTGACATTAAAACATGTAATTTTCTATGTGTAAAACTGTCTTGCCCATATAGAAGCCCAAGCTGATGATAAACTGCATTTACCCTGTTGAAACGGAGCTTTCCCTTGTAAAAACACGGGTGACACCCTCTCACACCAGACAGATGTTGTCAAATGCAAGTTCTGTCATACCTTGGTTGCTTAACACAGCTTTCTTTTTTCTTTATTTTTTTTACCTTAAAGCATCACTGGGAGTGGACCATTGCTTAAAGCCCCCCGATTAGTCCTGGAAAAGCAGCAATCACCAGATGGCATTTTCCTGTACAAGGGTGGCAAGTTCACAGCGAGTTCTCAAAGAGCCATCACAAGTGAAGGACAAGGTTTCTCCAGAAGCTTTCTAGAGAAACAGCAGCTCATTATAAGCAGGCACCACCCCCCGACTGAAAGACACCATGCACTTGGAAATCGCATCTCGCAGATGTTCCCAGATAGCACCAACACCTCTCAAAGGGCAGGAGTGTCTTTCTCGTTCTCTAAAAAGGTCCCTTTGAAGCTGGAGTCCTCGGCATCAGTCTTCAGTGAGAACTCTGAAGAAGGAAATGATTGTAGCGAATCCCCCAACCATAAAAAAAAGCAAGTTATTGAGGGCTGCCATTCTGTCACCCTTTTGGAGGAACACCTGGGAGCAAGTTTGGATAAGGAGTCACCTATTACACAAGACCAAATGAATTTGGATAACAGTGCATCAAATCATGTAGCTGCAAAACCTAAGATGCTAAAGGAAAATGATAAAAGTGGTGATAGGGAATCAGAAGAAAAATTCAGTGCTAATCCTTCATTTTCTAAAGTCAAAATACAGCTTTCAAATTTGAATTTTTCTGCTTCACTGAGAGAAACAGATCAAGAGAGCAAACTGAATGAAACTGAACAATTCTTAGAAACTCCCATTTCATCTTCATGCCAAGCTAGCAGTTTTTGTACACAGCTGAACACCTATAAGCACAGCAATGCCCACCTGCCTGACCAGTTATCTGAGCTCCCACGACAGCCAGCACCTGAGCTGACCTCTTCAAGCAATGATGGTCCTGGAGTGGTAAAAAGAGAAAGATCTTTGGAGGTTTCAGAAACCACAAATAGAAATATGGAAACACTTCCGAAGGAGACCATGGTTAAAGAAGTTAAGCCCCAGGCATTGTCTTTCCTTCATGTAGTGAGCAAAGATGGCACCACTGCTCTGCAGTGGCCCACCGAATTACTTTTGTTTACAAAAACTGAACCCTGTATTTCATATGGTTGTAATCCATTGTATTTTGACTTCAGACTCTCTTTAAATCACAGAGATGGTAAACAGCATGAAACAAACAAAGCAAGCTGTAAAGAGCTCTCTAAAAATAAGACTACAGATGAAAATGAACCCTCAGGTTTAATAAAACACAAGCAAATGTCAAATGAACAAGATGATCAGTTGTTGAAACCAAAGAAGATGAAAGGTTCCCTAAACCCAAGAAAGGCCAAGCAAAATGCTGAGTCAGACATAGGGAAAGAAATGAATGAAAATGGTCAAAAATGCATTGCAGATTATTTGAATGAAAATATACCCAAAGTGCCTGCTTACCTTGATGTCTCACAAAGGGATTATGTGACAGAAAAAAGTCTTTATACAACACTGAGAAGACCTTTAAAGCATCATTTCCATAACTGTGAACGAAAAACTCAGAACATTAGAAAAGAAAGCATTTCCTTTTCTGCTTTTATGTCTAGGATGAAAAAATCTAAATCTGCAAAATGTCATTTAATTGATTCTGAAGAAAAATATAAAAACCAAAATGACTGCAGATCCCTTCAAGATGTGGTCAGCTGCAGCAGTGACATAAGTGACAGTGGAAAAGACTCTAGTGGAAGTTTCTTTAGTTGTAAATCCAGTTCAAACAGCAGGTATTCAGATAATGAAGGATGTGGAAGTTACACAAGATGCTGGAGATTCCCATCTCCTCAAAAGTCCTCGTCTGGCAGACATTCCAGCTATTCTGACACTTCAGTTAGCAGTACGAGCAGCTACATGAGCTACATGAGTTCCACATCAAACAATCACAGCAGAAATCATTTGCTTTGTTGTTGTAAAAGAAAAAGCAAGACAGATGAAAGGCACAAATGTAAACACAGAAAGCACAAGTGTATTTTCACTTCAGATGATACAGATGAGGATTATCTTTGTCATAGTAGAAGTCACAGAACTAGAATTTGTACTCGCAGGGGCACAATTAAGTATCGAAGATGTTCAAGACATAAAGTGCTACAAAACAGAGACAGATCTAAACACAGCAGATGTAGACATCAGCATTTTGGCAAAGCGCATAGTAGGAGTAGAAGCTACCACAGATCCAAAAGTGGTTCTGCCAGTGAATCAAGAAACAGTGAAAGATCATCTAGCAGCAGAATATCAAGAGGAAGCGGTTCAGAATCCTTCTCAAAAGAGGCTGACAATTGTGACAACAAAACAGAAGAGTATGCTGAGAGAGGTTCTAACGCTGAGCCAGGAAAAGCTAAAACTGCACATTACAATTCTCTGAATGTGAATAGTCAGTATAAAAACTTTGCCACCTGCTCTTCCGAAAACCTGGCAAAAGACGTGTGTGGAAAAAGAAAGTCAATGACAGCCAAGTTACTTTTAGAAAGAGTGCAGTCTAAGAAAACCCAGGAAAAAATGCATGATTCAGAGAGATTTTCAAACAGTAGTGGGGTAGAATTAAAGGATCACTCACAAAGTCACTTTGCTCTTCAGTTTTCATCATCAGTAGATGACATTGCAATGTTACCTTTGCCAGAGAAAGTGTTAAGCATGAGTAAAAATGACACGGGACATAATGAAATCAATTTGTTGGAAAACAGTGTGAAGAAAAACAACTCTGAAGCATCAGAGATAACTAATGTTACTCTTTCACCTGGAACTGATTATGATCATTGTGTTCTTAAAGACATAATTCAAATTGAAACAGGCTATCAGAGCCCAAGCATTAAAAGGAGCACAGCAATAAAGGAACAATCCAATCTCTTCATTAGTGAAGTGCAGCCCTTTATACAAAGCTGTGATCCAGTACCAAATGATTTCCCTGGTGCTTTTCCCTGTAATAGATATTCTGTTGTTGCTAATTCAACAGAGACCAAAGAAGAACTACATGATGTAAACATGGACTTGAACCGGGCAGAAGGCAGTTCAGACTCTTTTTGTGACAATGCTATGCAGAAGTATGGTGATACAGTAAATGACCTAGAAGTGTACAGTAAATCCACCTCCCCTCCTTTAACACAGCAGCCTATCACATTCACAGCAGAAGAAGTAGACAAATACAGGTTGCTGCAGCTGCAAGCCCAGCAGCACATGCAGAAACAACTCCTGGCAAAACATCTGAAAGTTTTGCCTGCCCCAGGACCAGCTGCCTTCTCTGCAACACCAGCAGTTCCTGCCCTCCCCGTGCAGCAGCAGGCTACTGTCACCACCATCCACCACACGCTGCTGCAGCGCTTTGCTCTCTCAGCATCTGTGCACCCCCACGGCAGCCATGTGTCCCTGGCCCCCCTCCACCCCCTCTCTCAGGCACATTTTGCCCCCATAGCTCTTTCCCCGTTAGCGCCAGCCCTCATTCCCACCCACCCCGCTTTGCTGACAGGACACCCGCTGCACTTGGTGTCTGCCGCTCCCCTCCACCCTTCCCCGCTGGCCTTCCCTGCGCTGCCACACGCTGCATACATCCCAGCCTTATTTACACCGCACCTGAACGCAGCCACACCCGCTGCTGTACACCCAAATCACTTAGTTCATCCCTTGTTCCAAGGACATGAGCCCCACCACTATTCTTGTTCTATCCAGACCCAACAGTTACCTACAACAAAAGAAGTTTTCAGTGTTTCTAGCTACTTAAACTAGCCCAAATGATTTCACCATGGCTCCAACCCCAAATTTAAATAAAATAAAGCATTCAGCATTCAATCACATGTCTGAGGGGAAATCTGCTATTTTGGTGAGAGCACAACAGCAAAGATTTTAAAGTCCACAATCTGGCTGACAGCATATGAATGTTGATTTTATTCTTGTATCACTGAGGAAAAACTGCTCTAAAGTCTTTCATGATACTATCACAAGAAGGATGGGTGGCCAGTGTCATTCTACAGAATGTTTTAAAAGAATAGCCTGAAGTGAAGTCTATGACTGTCAGTGGGAATAGGACCACAGCACCCAGACAAAATGGGATCAATATCAACACTGATGAGGGATTTAAAGTAGCACAATGTAAGGTTAAGAAATCCTGACACACCTCAAAGGTTTGATTTTCTGAGTGTGTATATGAAACAGTGCCTGGTTTGGTTAAGGTATTGCAGACTGAGCAAAAAAATAAGGTATCTGGGACCAGCAGACCCTGCTGGGGCTGTCTCCTGGCCAAAAGCAAACTGGGGAGGCTCAGAGGGAGGGGTGAGCAGTTAACACTAGAAGAAGAGGATCACAACAACATCTTGAAGATACTTTAGTGATTTCACCCCTGCTTATATTACTTGGACAGTGTGAAGGGTCTGCACTCAGGCCACAGGTACATAACAAAATATTCCCTTAGCGCAGGGAGCTCTGTGCTGGCACAGGCAGGCTGCTACTTTTCTCTCTGAGCCAAGCATCCAAGAAGGCTCACAAAGAAAAAGCCAAGTTCTCTGGCATTGCCTGTGTGTGGCTGTATCACAGGGTGTGTGTGTCAGGGTGAGCTGCAGCAGCCCAGAATTGCCAAGCAGCCAGTGCTGGCTTTGAACCTCAGAGGTCCTTGGCCAAAACTGCAACACCTTTTTCCTACCAAACAGAGTTCTGATGTGAGGAAGAGTCTTTCCCAAAGAATGTGTAAATATTTTTCATCCCTTTCACAAACAACAGAAACAATTGGCTGGTCCTATAAAATCATGCTGATATTCATAGAAATGTAGAAGTAAAATTCTGATCCACTCTTCAAAAACTGGCTCTACAGGTTGAGACTCAGAGAAAAACTTGTCACAGTACTCAGCATTTAAAAGTATATTGAATCTAAACAAATATGCCAAGATTCTCGCATGGCTTCCCAAACTCTCAACAAGTAAATTGAAATTCTGAATCCACAATGTTTGAATGCATGTATCCAACCTTCAGAGTAATGTGTGGTTGAAATTGTTCGTAATAATGTGTATCTGGAAATAGGTGAAGGCTTCAGCATCTCTTTGAATGGCATAGTTTGACTATTTTTATGTTTCTAACTGAACACAGGATATTTAGCATGAAATTAAGTTCATTATTGTGGTTAGACTGCAGGCATGCTTCCCAATATAATTGGACCATGAAGTACCCAACAGACAGTACCTGTTTGTTTGGATTAAAAATATTTGAAATAATTTCAATTCATTTGCAATAAGGTAGTGCACAAAACGTATCTTTCAGAATCAATATAAAACACATTAAAAACTTTTGGAGGCATTTTATTCCATTATATTCAGCTACCTGCAGAAGCTGAAAAATCTAATTGCAAATAAGTTGTGTCTTTAAAATACAACAGGATCAATTTTCTTCATTTTAATCAAAATACATCAATCCATTGCAATAAAGTGGAATTACGTTAACTTCTAAAAGCAGCTTCTTCAGTATAAATTGGTAATATGCCAAACTTTTCCAATCACTTTACAAGTTGTGACTGCTAGTTTTGTATATTCAAAGTTTGTACTTTCAAAGTAGCTTTGACTATTTGATGTTTTAGCTATTGAATTAAAACCATCAGGAAAAAATTATCAAGATTATGCAGAAGCAAAACATTTTGGTGTTGAAAAAGGTTGGTGACACCAGCACTCTCAAATATCTTTTGCTTTTATTCTCATTTTATTTTTTAATCTCACTAACAAGACGGATTGATGCCATTTTGATGTTACTTATCTCTATGTAAGTAGCGTATAAATTATATTTCTTTTTCCCATTTAAATTGTAGAGAATTTTTTTAATTGAAATTATTGCTTCAGAATCAAGAAAGTTAAAAAAAAATATTTGGTGAGGATGCAAAATTAAGTATTTCCACAGTTTAACAATTCTTCCTTTCAATTTTGGCTGAAAATCTTCCCAAAATAAGATCTGAATTTAATATAGTTTCTCTACTTCTGATACTTTATTTTCTGAAACTCAAGCATATTTCACTGACTGTGACTTAGCACCTCTGAAATTTATTACTTGCTTGGATGGAGATCACTCACTCAGTGGACCACTTGGAAACATTAGTCATAACTCTGTAGAAACATTCTGAATTGGATCTCTAAAGCAGCAGGTCAAGCTGTGCCCTAGAAGGGGCTGACTGAGCTGTGTGGCCATCACCAGCAGCTCAGGGATAAAAAATGCACTTCCAGCCCCACAAGATTTTAAATGTATGGGCCCAGTTTCATTTCTATTGAAGTAAACCCAGCTGTTCTCATTGTGTGTAAGAGTTCATTTGTATCCTAAGTAGATAACACCAAAAGGAAAATACGGAACTGAAAGAATGATGGGCTAATCTCATCTTTAATGTGTGTACACATATTTTGTATCCCTGCTTCTTACAGACAGTGTTAATATTGTAGAAAGTTCTGTGGTAAGAAACCTGACCAAATCAAACTTAACCATATCCTACTACACAGATCATTTATGGAAAATAGGTGTATTTGTTTCCCTTAATGTATGCACTAGACAATGGGATCCTAGACGAAATTAAATCATAGGATTTCCATGCATCATTGTACATACCAACATGATAAGGCAAATAAATTGACAATGAAGTTTAAACATTGGAATAATGGAAATTAGGATTTTGAGATGTTTTAATGGGGGGGGGGGAAAGATTAAGAACAGAAACAGCACAACAGGAAAACAGTAATCATTGACTACCAAACAAAGGCAATGTCCAATATCATTCTTAGTGCACAGAAGGAATTTTCTTGGAGAAATGTAATAAAGCTATTGGCACAGCTGAAATTATATATTTTCTCTAATTCCTGCCATATTTTTTTTATCAGTAATGTACTTTAAATAGGTATCATTATAATTATTAAAAGTATTATTGAGCCTGATGTATGGAGCCGTGCTACAGTTTTGATTTTCAAACAGGTTTTTAAAAGAGTCACAGTATCCTTATGGCAGTGATACATACACACCAAGTTAACAACCTGTTTTAACTTGATCATATATTCTTGATACATAATCCAAGGAAACAGGTCACCCACACCTTAAAATTCCAATAAAAAAACTTTCCTGAGTAACAACATGATAAATTTTTTTGTTGTTGTTTGGGACTTTTTTTGTATCTCATGCACTTCTGGAATACATTCAACATGTATATTTGTTGTGCAGATTTGCATAAAAAATGCCATTTGATCAGATTGATTTTAAAAGTGTCAAGTTTGTATTTAAAACTGGATAATACTCTGGCTAGTATAATATGTAAACTAGTAATTTTGTTTTGTATTCTCTGTATAAAGTGTTTTATATTATACAGTAGCTAAGTGAATTGCACTATTGTACATGCAATGCGACTTTTTTTTTAGCTTATTCAAGGAATCCCTGGGAATGTAGTTTAATGCAATAATATTTTTTTTCAATAAAAAGGCTTACTGGTATAAAGAGTGTCAGTCATGTATTTTTAATGTAAAGCATACCAAAATGCAGCAACCTAATAAAATGCAGAATGATGCAAACATATTCTGTATGTTAATCTGCAGAATTGAAATATGTTTCATTCATTCCTGTGGTTATAATCCTGAAATTTCTTAGAATGTTTCCTAAAGATTTTAGTATGTGTTACAAAAGTGGGTTGTTTAAATGGAACTGAAAATAAATATTCCTTACAAAAATTATTCTATCTATGTGGTTTTTCCAAGTAATTTTAAAGAATAAACATCCTTCTGGATATTTTTACGCACTAATCAGTTTAATTAGAATTACATTTATAACTCTCTTGTCAGGTTCCCCAAATAATGTCTCTGAGCTATGATTCCTAATGCTTGTATAGTAGGTTCTTTGGTAAAGAATATAAAAGTGGGATCTACAAATGCGTCATTTATATTTAACCATTCTTTAAATCTTCAAATAGTCATGATAAGTATCACTTCACCATGTTTTCCCTATTACCTTGTATTTTTCCAGTTTGTTTATTGCATCCTTTTCCATCTACTTTTCATTTATACTGTAAGCTTTCTGACACAAGGTTCTGGGTTTGCTCATACAGGTACTCAGCTTCAGGGGTCCCAGAACTGCTGCATTACTATTTGCGAGGCTACTTCACCTTTACTTATAAAACTGGATAGTTTCATAAGTGTCATGACTCCAGGTGAGCGCGAAGACTGAAGCAAAGTAAAAACAAGTGTCTGCATGGGTACATGTAGTAGATAAAACTCTGTATTTTGAGGTGTGATGTGACAGAGGTTATATTCTGTCCAGCCTATCTGCATAGCTGGAAATGCCTTGGCCAATCTCTGAGACCAAATTAATCTACCATGCAGTGATGTGCCATGACTCAGGCATTCTATAAAGTCTTGAAATCACAGCAAAGCAATAGACATAATTGATACAGCGTCTCTAATCCCATTTGATTTTGTTTCTTCTTCTAGTTGTTTCATAATATAAACAAAATTCAGAATTAGGCAAACATACAAAAAGTGTGTGTCTGAAGGAAATCCCCTGCAAATTAATATTTGTGGCGTCACTCTTAATTCTAGTACGCTTCCAGCTGAGATCAGATCCCACCTGTTTGTTGCTGAACAAATTTTGGTACTAGCAGGGGAAAAGAAAAAAAAACAAAAACCAAAACACCCACCTTGTTTTGGCTGGGGTATATTATTTCAATAAATGAAGTAGTCCAGACCTTCCTATTCCTGGTAAAGCTAACTAAAATGCCAGCAAAATCCTTCCTACACTCTGGTGGGAAGTAAATGTATAACCTTATAATGCAAAGAAAAGCATCTTAATATGCATTTTATGCAGAAATATAAAGAATTACTGTGAATGCAGCTCATTACCGTTCTTCTTCTAGACACTAGGCACAATTTGTGTGGGAATAACAGGAATCTGCAAGTCAGTGAACTGCACTGCTGCCATGTTGAGATTGGGCCATACTGTTGTGAGGTGCTTGAATGTTTTTTTGCCCCAGGGTTGAGGAGAATTAACTCATTAAAATTTCAGGTTATGAAAATACTCTCACTGTCTTCAGGACCATCAGGATGAGCCATCAACTCAACATGTTGCTTGTCTATAAAGCATGTGTTAATGTTAAAATACTGTTCATTATTATTCAATGAACACATCATTTTCTTTAAGAGAAAACAAAGAAGCCAAACTGCAACTTGCAGAAATTATAGACAGAAATAAATCTGCAGTTACATTAATGGAAATTTACTTTAAACATGTACAGCTTAACAGTGATCAGTCTGTTTTGTGAATGTGTTTAAAAACACTCTCGGCTGAGATGTCAAGCAGTAGATACACAACTGTCTTAAAAGAAGATGCAGCCCAAACTCATTTTTTATGACCTAGCTATGAAAGCCTCAAAATAAAGATAAGATTGAAAAGCTTGTTATATGTCCACCAAGCTGCATAAGCAGTTCTGCTGCCTCTATCTGCACTCTTAAGTGCACATCGGAAACTTATATTACACACAAAAATCAATATTTCATTCTTACAAACCAATAAAATTTTTAGACCAAATAAATTTGTCATTTGGAAATCAATAAATTAAATGTATTTATCAATTTTATATATAAAAGTGTTTTGTGTACTCCAAGCTGTGTATGAGTAAAATCAGCACCATTACTAAATAAGTCATTGAGAATGGAATGAGATAATTAGTTTCAGACAGCCATAAACCAACTATTTCTATGTAAAGCAACATGTTCTGTACAAAAATGGTTGAATTATAATTTGCTTTCATCTTTTTTGTGAATAATTTATGGGCCGTTTTCTGCCATTCTCAGTGGGAAACCCTACAGAATTTATTCGAAATAATTTTGTGTGTGTGCTGCAGAGGTGGGTGTGTCATTTTAAGGTCGTACGGTTGCATCCCATAGAAACTTGTGCCCCTGGCAGCTGACAGATGCAAACCTCAGCAAGTTCAGCAAGGCCCAGCGAAGGTCGTGTACTTGGGTTGAGACAATTCCAAGCATAAGCCCAGGTTGAGTGGAGAATGGATCAAGAGCATCTGTGGGAAGAAGGACTCGGAGTGCTGGAGGGTGAAAGGATGGACATGACCCAGCCATGTGCACTCTATCCTGGGCTGCATCCAAAGCAGAGAGGGCAGCAGGGCCAAGGAGGGGATTCTGCCCCTCTGCCCTGCTCTGGTGAGACCCCACCTGCAGTGCTGCATTGGCTCTGGGGTTCTCAGCAGAAGAAGAACTTGAACCTCTTCCAAAAGGCATAGAATTTTGTATGTAAATCAAAGATGTATAAGTAGATAATATCATCAATCAATTGCTGCATATTTTCACAGGTGAAATACTTCAGAGTTCTTGAAAGAGGAGAGTTTTTGTCCCTCATGCTTAGAAGGTATAAATTGCTGAGGAAATGCTTGTCTGTCAGCTGTCCAAATGGTTATGAATTGGAAATCCTATCTTCATCAGAGAAAGTCAAAACACTATAAATACTTGCTCCTTGCTTGTACCAGGATTTCTGTCAGGATTCCAGCATTCTTGGGAGTGCACTCTATTTTCAAGTGAGTTTGCTTTCTCCAGAGAGGTGGAGTAGCTACTACAGGTTTGAAGATGTAGATGCAATTTGTCTGTTCTGCTTAAATGTTGATCCTGTTAATTTAGGTTCATGGATCCAGGGATAGATAAACAAATTTGATCCAGGGATAGATAACTAAGTTAACACTGTGTGTTAAGTTGCTAGTTGTCTGCCGGGACAAGTTCCCTTCTCTCATAGGACTGGATTCTTTCTCTCTTATCCTTAGCATGCAAAAAATATCTGATGTACCTAGGAGCATTTTCAGGACTGTTTCCTTCTCTCTCTCTCTCCCTGAGACTCTTGAGAAACTGGCTGTGGAGAAAAGCAGTGACAATAATATGAGATGATCCTTGGTCTACTTCTTAGTTTACTAGTAATTTTTTGAAAGGTCTCTGTGACTTAAAGTACTTAATGCTTTTATTAATATCATCTGTAATTACATATCTACTGCTGACATAAATTTAATCCCTAGCAAAGAGCTTTCCCACCATGAGTCCCCGTCTCTTAGCTCTGCTCTGTGACCACATATTTTCAAATGCTACATTCCCTGATTTTATTTTTCTTAAATGATGTGTTAGATAAGCAGTTCCTATATGACTTTTATTGAAAATTATACGGGTCAGGGTGACATTTAATAATGAATAGTATTACAGATTATGATCAGACCTTATGAGTTGAAAACAACTTTGACTTTCATCTGTGTTGCCAGCCCTCTCTAACTGTTCACAAGAGAGATTCTGAGATGCTCAGGGCCAGTGAGGGTGCTGAAATGGGACAGCAGCAGGAACAAAATAAGCACAAATAATAAAGACAAAAGAGCATGTGCAACGTTTGAAGAGCAATGTCAGATTTGTGACACCTGGAGAAAAGGGTATGTTAATTCCAAAGGGTGCAGAGAACCCTAAGGAAAGGTCAGACTCATGATGGATAAAGCTAAAGAGACTTGCAAGTTCAAATAAGACCTCAGAGTAGCAGCTGTAATTACTGAAGTCAATAAAATTAAGACAAACATTTCTGGTGGGTTTTCTTACTCATAATAGGCTGTAACTTTTGCAAAAATATTTTTTTTTCCATGTCTGTTCCCAGGCAAGTCTAGGAGAAACAACATTAGTTAATAATGAAAAATGATGAATAACTACACGTGTTTCATAATGCACACAAAGACATTTTCAGCTACCAAGTAAATGTTTCTTCAGTTCTTTTTTTCTAAGGTCACTCATCTGTACTTGGAAGCAGAGAAAGAGTTAGACTTTTGGATCTATTTTTGAAGTACCACAGAGAGATTTAGCCCCATAATTCCCATTATAGGCAATACATTTGAAAGACTTTGTGACCTTTAGGTTAGAATACATGGGTTAATGTGGAACTTCATTTTTTCCTAAAGGTTTCTCAGGAAATTTGCTTTAGAAATTCATGGTGGAGACAGGTATGACCAGCAGGATCAGACAGATTCCAACTGAGAAAACCTCCTTGGCAGCTTGGAAAACTGAAAGCATTGGATGAAAATTATAACACAGTCCTATCTGTCAACTCCTGTTAGAAAAACTTCAACTTTCTCTCAGAATTTCTTTGGACTTCAAAAATCCGGGGATTAACTCACCATGTAGCACTCCTGCTGAACAGTTTTCAGGTCTAAGCATGTAAATACTTGGTACTTATGGAGAAACTTGAGTCAAATACTGGCTTGACCTTACATGCCTTGACTGTGGGACACCCAATGTCATTGAGCCTGCACTGAAGTGCACAGTGGCCAACAAACTGCCCCACTGTCTGTGTCTGGTTCCTCACACCTTCACAACCCAGTGCTTAGGGTCTTCCAGAGCAGAAGCCAAGGCCACTCTTGCTTCCTGCAGGTGTGACAGACACACCTCAGTGCTCCCTTGACACTCTGTGCTAACAGATCTGCAACGAAAGTTCTCTGCATTGTGAAAATCACACATAATCAACTCATTACATACACCATGCAAGAATCTTCCCATCTGAATGGAACTGAATAAAATCTAGCTGGCTTCACCCCCTCACATTCCCCAGAAAAAGAGCCCTTAACATGGGCTTATCCCACTTCCCTCAGGATCTCTAGAATCACCCTCGGTAGGTGCTTAGCTCTCCCTGCTGAGTTTAAGAGGTGGCTGCATGGCAACTTCAGCTACATTGTAGAGTTCAAAGCAGATGACCAGTGTAAGATACATATTGCTTTGTTTTGGATGTCTGGAAATTTTTGAAACTGAACACTGGAATCATTAAAGCTAAGTCAGTTCATCATGATGGAGGTACTACTCCTGCTTAAAGAGTAGAAGCGGAAAGCAAGATGGAATTCATATCAAACCTTTATTTTCAGTTATTTATAAAAATATGTCTACGAAATACCTGCCATGACTGAAGTCAGAAGAGGACTGATATTCCAAATATGGGTAGGTTAAACTTTAATGCTTTGCAAGAGTTGTCTAAAATTATTCACCAAAATATTTTGTGAAAAATACAATGTAAGGATTATATTTTTAAGCAACTCATAATCAACTAATGAAATTAAAAAGGTTAAATTAAAATAGGTAATTTGCTTCATAGTATTTGTTCAGGTGAAATGACAATTAAATTCTTATATATGTGTATGCAGTACCATATTCATTTCTTGCTTTTAATTTTTTAATTTATGCATTTTTCTTCTTTTTCCACATGCAGAGATACTTTCTTCATCATCAGATTGTTTGGCTTACAGAGCTATTAATTGGTTTTAAAAAGTCAGTCATTACCATTCTGTATGCCATATAAACATTCTCTACAGTGTTCTTTTTTCATCAACTTTATCTTTATCTTTATCTTTAGAAATGAATGAGATGCCGCTATGGAACATTTTGAAAAGTTTTCTCAAAGAAATGTGTGGGACTATCCTTGAGGTGAGTCCAAAAAAATCCATAGTAACGAACGTAGCTAAAATGACAATCACAGAACGAAAATGACGGACGAAAACCAGGAGCCTTCAAAGACCCTTCTTCTGATAAGATGCAATTATTACAGTAAATAATATTCAGATGATGATCTTCACTCTTTGACAAACCCTTAAAGCATCTTCTACAAATCCTGGGCAAAGGAAATTCCAGAGCATGATAGTCATAAACAGACATGAGATGACGATGTATCATGATCTTCCTCCATGAATCATTGTTGCACAAGTCTGTGGCCCAAGCAACACTGCAAAGGATATTTCCCAACCCACGTTGGTCAACTCTCTGTTCTTCCTGGTGTATTTCAGACCTTAGGGAATAAAGGGAAATACAGACCTGATGCAATGCCTAGACAGCTTCACTGGGGAATGGATAGTTTCAGAAAATGTGAAGGCACGAGGGAAGCAAAAGTCCTGGAACTGAGTTTTCCATGTGGGAGGGGAAGCTGAGGAAAGCTCCCAGGCTGTGGCTAATGAGAGGAATGTGCTAAGAGGGGCAGCTGCACTGCTCAGCTTGCATGGAAAAAGGCTTTAAAGGCTGAGCCTGGCCCAGCTGAGAAAAACACAGCATGGAGATAACCAAGCAGCTTCCAAAAGCAAATTGCCCTTCAAAAGAAAGATGGCTTATGTTAACCCCCTTTAGTTAATGTGAGCTGCTGTGCTTAAATGAGCATGAAGACGCAATCTAAGAGAAGGACAGCTCTCACATCCACATAAATCCCACGGTGGAGGAGGCATGTAATCAGGGCTGATTGCCATAATGTCTGTGCTTTATTGGAGTTTCTGTTCTTTGTATACAGACTTTCTACTGCATAAATTCATTCAACCCCATTTTCTAACCTGGAAATATTACTTTCAGAGTTAAATAACTAGAGGTTTTACCTTTAAACTGTGACATTGGAGTATATAAAAATCCATTTAAGCAACCTACAGAGCTACTTATAAACTGAGTACAGCTGTAGCAGATGGTACCCATGCCAAGGTGGAGAAGACCTTCATACACTACATGGGACTCATTATGCTTGTCTTGGAAGAATAAAAACAGCAGTTGGGTATGGCATGAGCTATAGATATCTTCAAAGCTTAAGCTGCCAAGCCATTATAGTTAGTGCCTGAAGATTAAAGTTTCTCAGGTAGCTCCCATTAAGACCCAACAATTCATTGGAATGTGCTCAGAGCATATATTACACCACATGAAGTCCTATGTTTTGGAATAAATAAGCAGGATAATTTCCAGGCTGCTAATGCAAAGACTTGTAAGCATGATAATTTCTAAGATAAGGTTCAAGCAATAGGTGTGCAAGAGTCCATGTAATTTCCATGAAATTACACTTGTGACTGGAAAACTTCAACACTCATGAATGAGTGTTCACATATATGTCTGTATCTGTCTACAGACATATTTCTGCATCAGCTGAAGAAGATTTCTGTCCTTACCCTGATCTCATAATTTAAATTACACAATCACTAGAGTGCATCCCCAGTCATGCAACTAAATCTACACTTGTCACACACTGAGGAGGAATTGTCTTTTTAGCCATCTTGTGGATGCTGCTGTCCAAACGTGACGGGGAGAACTCATAAACTCTGGTATATGAGTGCTCTGCAACTCCTGGAATGGTCCAGGCTCCCACACTGTGCTGTTTGCATGGTGGCAGCTGGGTCTGCTTTTGCTGCCACTTTAGGTGTGCAGAACAGACTTACTCAGAATTTAGAGATGTTTGAAATCCAAAACCAGATCCAAATTTTGCAGCTCTACTGCAGTTCTACTCTTACCATCTTAATTCATTGTGACCAGTTTAAATCTCTGTCCTCCTTGCTGAGTCCCACAGGAGATCATGTTTTCCTCCTGAATAATCCTTTAACACAGACATCCGCTGATTATGTCTCTCACTTTCTAGGGTAAATTGTCATAATGCAAAAATATACAGTCTTTTAGATCTATGCTTAAAATATAAACTGCCAGCTTGTCACATTGAGGCCCTAAGGGTTTTTTAGGATCAGGCTGCTACAGTCAGAAATAGGATGCTGCAATTGAATCTTTGTTATGTTTTTATATTCTATACTATATCAAACTTCCAAGTTGGGCATATTTACATGTACATTTGATGACATCTAATGTATGCATACAGTGAAAATAAAATTTGCATGATGGTAACTGATCACATGCAGGCTCTGATGAGTTCCTTTCCTTCTGCTAAGCTCCACATATCATATTGAATTTCTCTGTCAGTTCATATCCTGGATCAGAGTGATGCACACATCATATCTCTGTGGGTAAGTACAAATATACACTTCTCTGTGACATCAGCAATAAATCAACTATGTGTGATAGCTAAAATTATGCTGGTTTATATTAGCTGTCAGATGAAAAGAATATTTTCCACTGCTTTTTCATATAATTTCCAATCTCAATTAAACTTAGAGTAATCAAGTTCATCTGTATTGTGTCAGGGATTAGAAATGTTGTTTTAGACAGTGTGTTTGAAGGTATTTGTGTTAAAGACAAGAGGATAGATTGGCAGGAAAAACTCACTGACCTAGTACTAATGCATTATAATGAAACAGCTGTTCATTGACATTAAACAATACATACAAGAAACAATAGAATTAAGAGTTCTTATTGAAAAGCAGAAAAACAAGCTTGACTTTTTCTCTTAAGAACTGTAATAATTTTCCTCTCACTCTAGGTAATCTCTGGATTATGTAGAGACATATGCTGCCAATATAGAGAGACTTTAAGTCAGTTCTGAACCTGCTACTTAAAGGAGGGCAAAAGATCTTCCTTAGATTCTGCAGAAGAATGAATAATTGACACATTTCTGCTTGATAAACAAAACCGTAATGAATTTAAAGGAAATTATAGATTTTATCATCTTCAGCAAAGTCCTCCAATGAGCATCTGGGTTTTGCTGGCATACTGATTATTGATGGCCCAAACTTATTAAGCTTTCTGGTTTCTTTGTTCACAGAAGTAAATCAGCATAGCAAAAGGAATTAAAAATAGCATTACAGTAATTTTTTATTGTTTTACTGAAATTATTTATGAATTCTTGTATCTTATGGGCAGATGGAACAATTCAAAGGTCTTCTTTTCCAAAGGTAGCTCATTATTTTACTGTTTATGAAAACTCCCTTTCACAAGTAGTCAACAAAGGAAGATTTTGCTGTGTGCTGTGAACTACTGAGTATGACTCCCAAGGAGCAGAAAAAGATAGAAATATAAGTACCTTACAATGGTAATGTCTTGATGGCACTTCTGACATTCTTTCGTGGTTCCAGATGAACCAAAGTTTCACCCAAGGCACTTTAAACATTTTTTTTAAAATCTAACACACATGAATACACTGGAAGTTAAGAAAACATGGTGGGGCAGGCAGGGGCTGTGTGTAACCAATTCTGTTTAAGGAGATGCTCCTTAATATAAGTTATTTCATGAGCTGCTCAATAATCACATTCTTCTTTGAGTATTTTCTCAAATATATACAATATTATATCCAAAAATTTTCATTTTCTTCCTTCAAGAACATGGCTAAACTTGGACTTTTTATTTAATTTCCAGAAGATATACTGCTTCAGCAGGAACCTTCCTGTTCAGGTGACAAACACGTGATGAACAATATACCTGAGAGCAGCTGACTGAAGCATGGATTCCTGAAACATGGAAATTAACCACTCAAATACAAGGAGGAGCCTGGAAAATAACTCTGCAGGTCAGAAACAACACTGAAAGCCCATAGGAGTGAAGAGTTTCTCTTACAGAAAAGGCTCCTCACTCAAATAGATTCCATGTTTTCCCTTCCATTATTTCAGCTCTTATACCTGATTTTATTCTATTTTCCTGACCTGTGTCCATCTCTTCTGCCCTTAACTCTGAACCTTCTGTCCTTTATTTCTGATTCTATTACTCTGTGACATTGTGCAGTATATTTTCATTCTCTTTACGTTTCCACCCAGATAGTATGACACCTGACAAAAAGCCTCTCAAGAATTAAACTATTTGTCTTCTCTAGAGAGAAGGCAACTGAGCAAGTGACCAGGTATTGCAAAAACAGTGAAATGTATAAGCAAGAAGATCCTTGGCACGGTAATAGAAAGGTCATAGGAACACACCTCAAGCAGAGCTGTTTCTATACTCAGGAGTCCCATTTAATTTCGTGCATCAGCAGCCAACCCAAGCACACTGCCTAGATTGGGACTTCTGGTTTACTCATATCTGGACCTTTGACATGATTGATGAGAGGATAATCTTTCTGCATTCAGTTTACTCTGATCCCAGAAAAAAAAGTCACTGAGTGGGGTATGTCTCTTAAAATAAAAGGATTAAAAGAGAAACAGAATCAAAGACCTTATTTCTTGAAAAAGAGAAAAGTAATTTATTTTTTTCTTCTGCAGCCTCTTTCTCACCAATAGCACTTTGTATGAAATTATGGGTTATCTGTTTCCTTATTTAGCGAGTACAGGAGTGCATTGAGCTGTTCTGTGTCACACTGGAATGTGCTGTACCTGGAGGATGGCACCACATAAATAATAAGATTCAAAGTGGCACTTTTCTCTAGGCTCACTGCTAGTATTTCAGACAAGCATGCTCTAATCACAGAATATTTAAGCTCTATGCACATGTGATGCAGACTTAGAACTAGTGAGAAATATTGAGAGAGAAGTGAGAAATACTTCTTTGAGACATGAAGAGCATCTGTTTTCATTGAATTTGGATGGCCAATTTGACAGCTTTCTACATGTCTATATTCATGCAGTTTTCCAGTTTCCTAGAAAGTAGCCTACTACAGAACAAGGTGCCATAGAGTGAATCCATAAAATTCTTGCTAAAGACTCAATTTTTGGGATATTAACATGATACACAGGTCAGAGCTGTGGCTCTTGCCTGAGTGGACAGCGGCAACATATTTCCTACAATCCTTCAGATCACACTGAAGGAAAATAGAAATGCTATTTCCTGATTTCCAAATCACTTTTTTTTCCTCCATTTTGGACATGTTTAAGAATTAGCTTTAAAAACCGCTCTAAAGAACTGGACATTTACAGGAGACACTCCTAAATAACGGTCCTGTGCAAGCACAAAGCTGTACCAAGTCATTGGATATGAATTTCAACCTTCTAATTTCCCAGTTTATACCTCAATGCTTGTTGTTTATCCAGAAAGTGCTGCGTCTTCTCAGAAGACCTAATTGCTTAGGAACTGAATAACAATCTGTGGATTTTCTTGGTTTTATCTAGTAGATTTTACTTGCTACTACTCTCTGCTAAACATACAAACAGTCTGACTTTATTCTCTCACTTATTGTCTGTGCTAGGAAATGAGTGCATCAGGTAAAGTAACCAGTTTTGTTTTCTATCACTTTCTGAGAGCAAAGTCATGTATCTTTTAGTTAGAAAAAAAAAAAAAGAGAAGTGTAAGCAGGACAGAAAATAGCAGGTAAGCAAAACACTGCCATGTTTTGAAATGGGATCTATTTCAATGCAGAGCTATAAACCCACTGCAACTCATCAGTCCAGAGCTACCAGCTGAAAGAGGCATATTCCCATGTCTTAGGTTACATGGAAGGTGTAACCAAAAGTATGTATTCTAGTACCATCTCCATTAGTTGTTAAAACAGGTGGGGCAGGGCTCTTTGTGTTCAGCATGACTCAGCCCTGATAGCACCATCAAGGGGGCTATCTCTGCTAATGGGCCATCAAGGTCTCCAGGAATGACTCATCAGCCCACTGTGAGATGCCCCGCCCAAAGGGGAGGAACTGAACATTCCCACCTGCAGATAAGGGACAGACTCTGGAACATTGGGCTACCTTTTCCACTGGACTCCCAGAGAGGAAGAGCTCAAGAGCCACTGCTGAACCTCCAGAGACCGATGAGATTTTTCTACAGGATCACCACTTCAACAAGACTACGTCCATCACTCCAACAGGACTGCAGCCACCATCTTTAACTGGACTGCCAGCACCACTCTAACAGGGTGACAGGTTGTATTCTAACTTTATCTATCTGAACTGTAAGGAGGTCACATTATCCATTCTAAGGGAGGCTCCCACCTTCCTTAGCAAGGCACCTGTCTTTCAAACCAGGACAACCCACTATGTACATTGAGGCAAATATTTCTTTATTTTCAAATATAAATTCCCCATCCAAAGTAACAACTTGTTATATTAAAACATTAAACATTATAAACTGAGGTCATACATCTCTTATGTCCATCATTGAACTTTATTCTTAGGAAGCCAGGGTTAGAGTTTCTCATCTGGCCTTTCTGAAGTGTATCATCCAGAATGTTCTGCAGCTTTCTGGATAGTGCAAATATAATGTGACAACTAGTCACGTTCATATTCTGAGAACATTTTTATCACATGAAAAATACAGAAATCATTCACAGTTTCACGTATAAGAATAAACAATCAATGAGAATATGAGCTCTGTTTGCAACCTAGAGGAGTAATCTGGGCAAGGCCCTGATGCATCTTGCAGAGGTCCCAAAGCAGCCAGCTTGCAGGGCACCTCCATGCTGTAGTACAGGACAAGGCACAAACACCACCTTGGGTCCAGAACAAATCTCTTTGTTCACTTCATTTACACCAAATATCCTAACCAGACAGGAGTAGCAGGAGGAAAAAAAGTGTTTTAAAATAGTTCTGAAGAAGTCAATAGTTCTGTCTGGTTGAACCCCTATGCCTTAGGTTAGGTGGACCATCTAACTGCTTTGGGCCAGCCCACAATGCTGTTCCTAGAAAGGAGTTTAGATATGATCATTTGAGCTTAAAGAGATCAGACAATAGCCTGTCTCTGATGGCAAAGGTTAATTTAACTGAATATGTGAGGGATGAGGATAGGTGATGTCATAGTTCTCAAATAATTACTCTTCTGTTCACCCCTAGGTTAGCCTGCATGTCTAAACTTTGATGATCAAATCATAGTTAGTTTTCTTAGTTAATTTTTTAAAAATTATAACTCATTACAAGATGGATGCATGCACTGAACTTGGCTTGCCAGTCAATTAACTTGGGTGAGTTTTCCGTTTGCTACATATATGAACAGCTGTGTCCTGCAGCAATCAAATTTAAGAACTGAAGCAACACCAAAAGATATTTCATAGCCCTAACACATGAAACAAGTATCTGCACTACTTCTTAATTAACATTTCTGTAATTGTTATGCAAATTTATCTATCTCAAGAAATACAGTGGCAAATAAAATGGGACCAGAATTTGTCTTAGAAAAAAAAAAAAGAGTGGAATTCCATAATGCAAAAAGAAAATAATATATATCCCTGCAAAGTATCCCACCTGCCACTGAGAACTGCTGTGGTTTTGGGGTCTGAACACCATAAGAGTCACTGACCCTTGGCACACACCTGAAAGGCAGGCAGCCAAGAAGAGCAGGCGGATCACAGAATGATAAAATGGTTTGGGTTGGAAGGGAACTTAAAGGTCATCTAGTTCCAGCATCCCTGCCATGGGCAGGCACACCTTCCACTAGACCAGGCTGCTCAGAGCCCCATCCAGCCTGGGTTTGAGCACTTCCAGGGATGGGGAATCCACAACTTCTCTGGGACATCTGTTCCAGTGTCTCACCACCCTCACGGTCAAGAACTTCTTCCTAATATCTAATCTAAATCTGGCACATTCTGTCATGCTGAAGTAATTTACTTCTGACATTACTTCTGTGTTTTAGTGACAACCACAGAGGCGCATTTCCATGCAATCCCCTGCTCCCATCTCTTTTGCCAGCCTCCTCTGGACTTCAAACTGTGTATGGGGGCTCCTTGAGAACTCATTTCCATTCCATTTTGGGAAGATTATAAGCACCCTTACATGCAGTTTGACGCAGCGTGTGGATTACTTATGGCTATGACAAAAACTAGGGGCACATGATTTTCTAGGGACAGTAGCTGCTCCCACCTCTAGTTGATTTGACTGAGAGATGCAAGAGTGGGTGGAAAATTAAGGGTCCAGTAAGCCCTTCTGTACTGAATGGCTAGAGGTTGGCTGCCTGCAAAGTTGACATTAAATAAATTATACATGCAGGCCTTTATCTGGAAATGAACGTAAGTGGCATATTTGCTACATGCTGCTGCCGTCTAGATTTGCAAGCAGTTGTTTCTGAAGCTGTCAGGTAGAACACATTTAATATATGACTAAACCTCATTCATGCAGTTTTAGATCAGTTTGATTTCTGTGAACACTTTCCTACTGCAGTGATGTTCAGTCCTCTGGGCTACAACAGAGTGGGCACGGTCATTTCAGTGCTCACTGGCACCAGGGCAACAGAGCCAGCACTCACTTCTGCACAAATCAGCCTTTCAAAGGCCACGCATTGTCTCCAGGACTCTCAAAAGAACACAGGATCAGACACTAGAATTAATCAGACAGTGAGGAAGACATGTGACTTCAAGTGGAAATGAAAAAGGAAAATCTAATGGCCAGAGAGTCAGAAGCTCAGTGATATAATGGTATTCTCCAAGTGCCCATCTCGTTAGAGATGGGTAATTGCTGTTAGAACAACAAGGCTAACACTTTATTTTCCTACAGGAAATAATTACTTTGATTGAAAACACTGGCTGTCTGACAACAGAATACCTACTGCAAAACCTGCTGACCAGGAATGGACAGCTGCATGTCTTGTAGCACTGCTAATCAGGTTCCTGCAACTGCCAGATCTTTGACTGAGGTTGAGGGGACAGGTTGCCATCATGCTTTTGAAGACTGTTTTCCTCTTTACTGATTGCAGTAGTCTCAGTTCCTCCCTCACCTTTTACGACTCCAAAATATGGTACTGGCAGTAACAGCAAATACAGAGAAGAGAAACTGCCAGATAATCAACTGATATAAATTAATGTGCTATTATGGTGAGCTGAACTCTTTCAATATATGCAAGATGAAAATTAACCCCAAATCTAATTGAATGCTAATTAGTATTTGATATTATCCACAATGATTATGTGAGAAACTAAATCCACAAAGGAAATTGCAGACTAGACTAACCTATCATGCTCAGGTTAGTAGCTGTCAGCTACACAGTGCCCATTCGCAGCTAAGATAGACATTTAAACATGCTCTTATTTCTGGCTGAGTTCACTGCATTTTCAAGAATGATAAAAGAACTGATACTTTTTATAAACTAGGTGGAAATAATGAAAAAAAGAAATAACTTTATAAATAATCTGTGTTGTACTGAAGAATTTTGTAATATAAAGAAAATGGACCAACATCAAGGGCAAAAATAATCTCACCTTAATCAATACAGAGACAAGCCAAATTTGGTGGAAACAGCCTTCACAGAGGCTGTCCTCAAAATGAACAGTAAATTTTCTCTAAAGGCCTTGTGGAAATACGGGCTTATTCAGTGTACATAATTGTTTCCCTAGAATAGAAATCTCCAGGGAGGATTAGCTTTATCAACTGTACACACAGCTATATAGCTTTACGTCACTTTCTTCTACACATAGGTGGAGTGCTGTTTAAATTCATATAGTTTGGCCCTATAGTATAATGACGACTCATGCTTATAAATAAGTATGTGTGCTGGTATTGACTGGGATAGAGTTAATTTTCTTCCCAGTAGCTGGTATGGGGCTGTCTTTTGGATTTGTGCTAGTAACAGTGGGATGTTTTCATTATTGCTGAGCAGCACCTGCACCAAGCCAAGGATGTTTCTGCTCTGCACCCCACCCCAGCAGCCAGTGCACTGAGGGTGCACAAGAAGTTGCGAAGGGACACAGCTGAGACAGCTTGACCTCAACTGAACCAGGGGATATTACAGATCATATAGCGTCATGCTCAGCATATAAAGCGTGGGGAAGAAGAAGGCAGCGGGATGTTAAGAGTGATGGAGTTTGTCTTCCCAAGTCACCATTACATGTGATGGAGCTGGGCTTACCTGGGGATGGCTTAACAAGCACCTGCCCATGTGAAGTGCTGAATGAATGAATTCCTTGTTTTGTTTTGCTTGCATATGCAATTCTTGCTTTCCCTATTAAAGTGTCTTTATCTCAACCCACGAGTTTTCTTGCTTTTAGTCTTCCAGTTCTATCTACCATACCAACGCAGGGTGGGGGGAGCAAGCACCTGCATAGGGTTGAGCTGGTATCTGGGGTTAAACCTTGAGAGCAAGAGAATTCATAAGGACAGGCAATTTGTACTCTGAGAACTTTATAGAAATGTTTCCCTTATCATAGACTCAGCAATCAGAATGATTTTTATTGTTTTAAAATTCAGTATGGATCGAGATTGGAAGACAGGCAGTCAAATAATCATTTGTAGGGAACTGAAGAGGAACCTTGAGGAGTCAGTTAAGATTTGCTGTAGATGACCATAAAGTTATCAATTTATTAAAGTTAAACTGCATTTCACAGCATCCTAGACATTGCAAAAAGACAGATATGACACTTGAAATGTGTTTTAACCTGGTGGCAATTACATTACTGTAGCACAACCAGGAAGGTACATATTTACTATTTGCCCTGCGCTCTACTATTCTGTTTCTTTCTTACCCAGCTGCCTCCAAAACTTTGAGGCCCTTGTACAGTCAACAGCGAAGAGTAGGTGTTTCTTCGCTGTGATTCTAACATGATTGTCATCCACTTTAGAGGACTTCTTTGCCTCATTCTCTTCTGAGATTCCTAAAAATCCTGAATGACAACTTTATGGAACAGGTCCTGAGGGAGGTGACTCCAAAAGATGCCCTCCTTGATCTCCTGCTTGTCAACAGAGTGGATCTTGTGAGCAAAGTGGAGATTGGCAGCTGTCTCGGCCACAGTGACCACAAAGCAATTGACTTTAAAATCTCTGTTAACAGAAGGAAAAGTGCCAGCAAAAACCTCAGCCCTGGATATGAGGAGAACAGACTTCAGACTTCTCAGGCAATTAGTAAGTAATGTCCCGTGGGAAAATGTTTCTGCAGGTCCTGGAGTCCATCAGTGGTGGTCACTTTTTAAACATCACCTCCTAAGCACACAGGAGCAGGCAATTTCCAAAAGTCAGAAGTCAAACAGGAGAGGCAGAAAGCCAGTTTGGCTGAATAGGAATCTTCTCTTGGAAATAAGGCAAAAAGGAAGGTGTACACCTAGTGGAAGCAGTTCCAGGTGACATGGTAAAGATACAGGTATACTATAGAGAGGGAATTCAAGCAGCCAAATGTGGTACTGAAGCTGGCCAGAACTGTGGAGGAGAAGAAAAATAGTATTTTCAAATACATTAATGGCAATAGGCAGTGTAAAACTATCAGCTTATTACAGGATGAGGATGGTCTCCTCACGATCAGGGACCTGAGCAAAGCAGAGGTGTTTAACACACTGTTTGCCTCTGTCTCCAGCACCAGATGGACTGAGGGGGTCTCAGTGTTCTGAGCTGGAGAACCATGACTGTAGAATGATCAATCTCCAGTTGATCTGGGGGCTCCAGCTGGGTCATCGGGCACAGCATCGCCTGCTGAGCAAGGGAGGGCATTGTCCCACTCTGCTCTGACCTTGGGCGGCCTCACCTCAAGTCCTGTGCACAGTTTTGGGTGCCACAATATAAAAAAGATATCAAGCAATTAAAGAGTGTCCAAAGGAGTGCTAAGATGCCCTGTGAGGAACAGCTGAGGTCACTTGGTCTGTTCAGCCTGGAGGAGACTGAGGGGAGACTTCATTGCAGTTACAACTTCCTTGTTAGGGGAAGAGGAGAAGCATGCACTGATCTCTTTTCTGTGGTGCAGAGTGACAGGACCTGAGGGAATGGTCTGAGGTTGTGTCAGGAGAGGTTTGGATTGGATGCTACAAAAAGGTTCTTCACCCAGAGTGTGGCTGGGCACTGGAACAGCTCCCCAGGGAAGTGGTCACAGCACCAAGCCTGACAGAGTTCAAGGAGGGTTTGGACAATGCTCTTGAGCACATGGTGTGACTCTTGAGGATGGTGCTGTACAGGGCCAGGGGTTGGACTCAATGATCTGAGGCCCTTCCAGCTCAGCATATTCTATGATTCTGTGAGATCTAATCCAATATGAAGCAAAATCCTGCTGCATGACACTGTGAGTGGAGCATGCGTTAACCTAAACTAGCCCTTGGGATTATGTAGCAGAGAAATAAAGATACACAAGTTTAATTATCCTTCCTCCTTCTTACAAATAATTTAAAAACCAATTCATAGAGCATATTACTGTCATATGGCCCTTGGGACACTTTCCTTGTTCCTCATTTCTTTGTCATTATATTATTTTATAATTACAGCAGGAAGCTGCCACTACTGCTCAACAACAGCTCTCCATTAGAAATGTAAAATTAGGCCCATCAAGAGAGGAGAACAAGAAGGATTCAGACAGATATTTAAGTATGTTTACTTAATAAAGGCATATGTTGGTGCACCCATGTGTATCCCACTATAGGGTAAGGACACAGATAGCAAAATTTCACCAAGCAATGCCTATTTTAGATCTCCCTCTTCCTGTTAAAACATTAAATTTCTCTGTAAAAGGTCAAATGAGACCCAATATAATACCCTGATCAGAGATCAGGACAGAAAAGAAAATCAAATTCTCACTTGCAAACAGTGGGATGAGTGGCACAGCTATCTAAATTGTGCATCAAAGTATGCAGGTCAAAGTTACCTATCAGAAACACCTATTTTAATTAATAGCACATGTTACATGTAATAATGGAACCCAAAAACAGATTTACATGTTGTTAAACATTTTGGTATGCTTCTAAATTAACAACCAATCTTGTTTATAATCTCTTCCAACACAGTATTTTGCTTCATTTACACAGTGGTAGATACCAAAGGATTTAGAAACAGTGATTTAAACACCACTTTATTTGGTTATGTAAAGATATTAATTTGGGGTTTAGAACTAATTAGAAAACTCTTTTTTCCCATAAAATTTAAGTTTTTATGAAAAAATGAAAATATGAAAAGACTAAAGCTAATAAAGCAAATCTTTTGATTCAAAATGGAGCTGTGATTGTCTTGTCTTCCTCTTCCATCAGCAAAGTTCTTCATTTCATATAGGTGGTGATCATAGGTATTTGTTTTCCTCTATCTAGAAGCTTGGGCAAAGGACTTATGCTTCTTAAGTGAGCATCCTTTTGGTTCTTCATATATTACTTCTTTATTAAACACAGATTCCACCAATCTGTGATATGATCAAGCAAAACGATCACATAGTTTATAAGGCAGCCTTTGAGATTCATCAGATAATATATTTGAAAAATAGGCTCTCCTAAGCTAAGGCCAATATTAGTCAAACACTGCTTCTTCCAAAGACAGCTGCGCAACAGAAAAGATCAAATATTTTTCTGGGCTGGTATGAGCGCGCTATCTTGCTTCAATTTACACATATTATCATTGGAAGGGGTAGAAGTTTTGGCATGGGGATTTGAAATGCCTCTCTTTTGAAACCAGCTTTTTGAAATTCACAAATTGAGACAGCTTCTACTCTCTTGCCAGCACACAAGGAAATGTGCAGGAGGTCTGAAACTCTGAAAGAGCTGAGAAAGACAAACATTTTGTTCAAGCTGTACATACAAAATGACAATATGCAGCATGCTTAAAATAAAACAAGGGGCTCTAACCACAGCACATCCAGCTGACTGGTGGCCAATAAAGTTCCTAGTCCTGGCTATATCACCCATCTATTATGAAGCAAGTTCTCCGGCCCATGGCTTCTCAGGTTTCTCACTGGTGATTTGTACAGACATTGTCTGAAAGAGCATGGTCTAAGGTGCTTCAGTGCTACATGTGGGTGTGCAGAAAAATTCTGTGACACTGAAAAGCCAGTGCAGACACCTCAGAGAGGGCAGCAAGTACAGAGTGAAGTCCAAATGATCTATCACAGCAGAGTCTGGTCAGGATAAGGGTACTACATGCTATCAGCAAAAAACAGAGGCAAATAATAACTTTTCTGAAGCAGGTAATATATGCTGGAAGAATTAGAATATATTTACCAAGACTTGCAAAGTCAGTCCAAATGTTTTTTGCTACATATTGAAGAAGGGAAACTTCAGGCACCGATAGCACTGTCACTGAATCTGAAAATAATAATTTTCTGCTCAACGATGCTCCTGATTAGGTGGCATGTCACAAATGGAAGTTTTGAAACTTTGAGTAATATTTAAGATTATGTAGAAAAATGCTAAGTATTCAAAATAATTTTCTTTTGCTTTCAGTGCTTTTCTCTGTTTGACTTTGTAGTTTCACATAAAAGATGTGCTCTCAAGTAGAGCTACAGGAATAATGGTGATTTTTGCTGTTCATAACTTCAGTGATGTAAAATTTTACACTCACAGCAGTATGGAAAGCAAAATGTTCTGCTTTTGTTCTTTATGCTTTCTTTTTTTTTTTTTTTTGTTGTTGGATATTGGTGGTGTTCAATGGGAATGGACCACATGGTGGCCAGACTCTTGTGTTGTCCCTAAAATAGGTCTCCTAGTGCCACTGTCAGAGGTAGAGCACACCTGATGGTGGATCAAGGTCCAGCCCAACAGACTATTAGTTATATTCTTAAGCCTAGGACAGGTCTCATTCCTACTGCCTGTCCTGTTGCAGTGGACATGCAGGAACCTAAATTTTCTTCCTTTCTTTGATTCATAAGAATGTGGTACATATGGTCATTTGGAGAATCCAATAATGAAGGAAGTCAAATACAAACTAAAACTGCAAATATTCCCAAAGAACATAATTACTGTCAAGCACAGTCCTAGAGTTCAAACTACATTTTAAGAACCTTTATAATCTCTCCAAACACCAGCCTACTGTATATCAGAAAGTTATTTTAAAAAGCTTCTCTGCCTTTGATGTGCTAACAAATTGACAAACAACAATAGATATGAAGAAAGAAGTGGTGGGTCACTCAGGAATTCAAGAGCATTACTGTGAAAATCATATAAAAGAAGAGCTGGAAAGTTTAGCTGAGAAACTACAAATACTATTTTATTTGCACAATAACTTTAAAAGTAACAAGGGGCAGGGGAAAAAAGGTACTTGTGATATGCAGGAAAGGAAAATCACCACTTTCTATTTTCTGTGGGAGAGGGCAGAGCATTAAAAAAGTGTGCATATTCAAATCCAGTATTAAGTCTGAAAAGGTATCTGGAGTTTACTGGCAGGAAGGCATCCAAGTGAACAGAAGGCATTTCTACTACCACTGGGAAATATTTAACCCAAATATCTTCAGCTCAAGTTTATGCTCTCTCTGCACAAAATATCTGAGTGTTTGCAGGAAATCATGCTCTGCCCAAACCTGAGTTGCCAGAGGAGTGCCTCTGGATGGGAGTGAAACACAGGATGGCTTTGAGCACTCTCAACCTCTCCAGACTAAGAAATCAGCCCTTGGTGTAAAGTGCATTCCATTTCCAAAGTTTTACAGAAAAATATAACTATAGATGAGATTGTACTAATAGCACCTCATCAGACAGTTCTAATCAGCTATATAAAATTAAAAGCATGCATTCATTCACAATTTAAAAACTAAGGGGCCAAGATTCCAATACAAAGAAAAGCTAATAGTCAAGCTGTAAGCCTTGGAAAATATGATTATGTTATTGAAACAATAAAAACATCTGTAACTATTAAATCATAAACAATTCTGCTATAACCACAAATATTGGGAACAGTAAGAGACTGCATTAAGCGAAGAACTAAGAGAACAGGTATTACAACCCCTGCTGTTTCTGCAAACATTTTTATTAGCTCAAGAAGCAATGGAATGAGGCCAAAGGGAATGAGTTTCCAGAAGCTATTTACCAACCATAAACTAGCAAAGGAACAGGGAATTCTAGTTACCTTGCAAGATGTTAAAGTATTTTTTTCTCTTTCTCTTTTCTCCTCCAAATAGCTGTTCAGTATGAAAAATGACTCTCTGTCAGCAGACACTCTTCACAACCCACCCTGATCAGCAGCCTTTGTTGTTTTATTGAGACAAACAGGCAAGAATTAACTAAAACATTTCACATACATGAAGCAAAAAATGCAGAAACAATGTTTTGCCATGTGGGAACAGAAACCAAAGAAAAAATTGGGATCCACCCTTGCTAAACCAATTAGCTATGAGCAGTCCGTTCTGAACTATTCCTTGATTTAAGTCCCCTGAGGTGTTGTGCAAAATGATTTACAGATTAAATAAAAGTTTTCATTGCTTTAGTCAGTGATTATTGTTATTATAAACACTAATTATTCCTACAATTGTCTAGTATAAACACTATTTCTTGGTTGTATATGATAAACAGGGAATGATGATTACCTTTTTTTAATGTTCTGCTTTCCTCTCATGAAGGAGGCAAAAAAGCTTATTCTGCTCATTTAAACCTTTTAAAAATTGTTTGCAGGATGTTTATTTAATAAGTTTTCTTGTTCTTGAAAAATAAGACTTTCTCAAAACTAAAACATTTTACAACACAGCATCAAGTGTTACAAAATGTTTAAATAGTAATAATGTGAAATGCGGTTTATGCCAATTTTTTTCTAATTTTGCTTAATATTTTCTAATTTAAAAAGAAGTCACACACTGCCCATAATATTTTGTTTCCTCATAATAAAAACTTCAATAGCTCACATTTTATACAATTTGACAAAATTTCTTTCCATGACATTTAAACAATTAAGTCTTTCAGCTATAACCATCTCCATCATATATCTCTAAAACACTCAGAGCTCTGGGCTTAGTGATGTCTCAACAGATTCCCAAATCCTTGCTGTCCAAGGTAGGACCCATTATACTGCTGACTTTCCACTTTTTCCTTAATTTATTCTGTTCCTTTAACAAGGATTAAAAACAATTAATGCTTTGCTTAAATACTTTGAGGCTGGCAGAGTAACAATGAACCTGTATTCTCAGCTTCCAGCACAATGGTGGATCTCACTCGTATGTCACCAGCCACCAGCCCAATGCTGCATCTTAGTCATTTGTCACCAGCCATCACACCTTTTGAATTTTGTTATTCCTTCTGGCTATTTTTGAACGTGGTTTTTTCTTCTCCCTTCATAATCAGTTTAAAATTTCATGTCAGGTTAAATGGTGGGAGGGTTTGCTTCAGAAGAAGAAAAATCAGGAAGTTTTATAGTCTATTTAAGTCTATTTTTTCCCCTCAAATGAACAGAAAAAAATCAATTATTAGCAAGCAGTATACAACAATTTGTGCTTTTCTACTGATCCAGGCTCTCCACAGACAAAGAAATAAAACAATAACCTGCTAAGCTACACACAGTAGAGCAGAGCAGTAATCATTAGTTCCAGAAGCACTGAACCTTCCCAGCTGGGCTTAATGGAGAATCTCCATTAGTTGTCACTGGGGAGGTACATATAGTCTTTGCAGAACAGCAAATTCAAATGCAATAACTACAAAAACATGAGAAGGACTGAAACTGCATGCAGAGAAAGGTACTAAGTCTGTTTTCTATCTTCCTTATTTCCCATCTTCCCATTAGGGACTTTCATTAAAGAGTATGTGTTCTGGATGGAAAAAAAGTCCTTTTCACCTTGTGGGAAGATTGCTGAAAAGTTTATTTGTGTCAGTTTGCTGTCAACACCTTCTTTCCAGAGCCCTTCTTCCACCAGCTATTCTCCCCACAGACCAAAGATTTCCAGTCCCCTATTAACCACAGGAAAGGATAGCCATGAACATTTGTGCCTCCATGTAAGTTCATTGCTCATTGTGTCATACAAGTTTCACTAGAAACACATAAAAATTTATAGCTTGCATAGGAAGAACGTATTTTTAACCCTTTAAAAAAGAGTGTTGTACTGGAATAAAGCTTTTTCATTATTAAAACCTTTTACTTAAGAAGATCTGCTGTGTCATAACCAGTGAAGTAACACCAGTGTGCCATAGACAATCAAAACTATTCCTTGCCCAGCTGAATCTGTGTGAAAATCAGAACAGCTAATCCCCAGAGGGACAGAAGTGTCAGTGCACCCAGTGTGCTATGCTGAGGTCTCTAATGGCAGATTTGCATCCTGTACAGGTGGACACAGCCCCTTGCACATCTCCCCACCACATCTTGCCCCTGCTGCTCCTTCCTCTCTGGGTTCTGACTCTGAGCTCTGCCTTCTCCACTGCTGAGCCAGCCCTGCCCCAGTGGTTCCCTTTGCCCATCCCTCATGCCACCAGGCACTAACCAGCCTGTCCTTCCCTGCCATGAGTTTCCTCCCTGCTTCCATTTCCATTCCCCATAGCCTCAGATTTCTTCTCTTAGTCCTCACCCATTCCTTCTGTTAGTCCTCACCCGTTCTCTTCCCCACATGTGAACATGGGATTTGTATTTTTGGCACGCCAGTGGCTACATTCCATTTTTTTCACCAGATTTCAGTTCATCAGTCATAACTATAGAATCAGAGCACATTATTCAACAAAGCATACTAGTTCTGGCTGCTTTCCAGCATATAAAAATACTAATTTCCAGTAAATTATATACCCCTGTAGGAAAGTTGCAACACCCTGTAGGGAATCCAACATGGCTTCTCTCTACATCATTTTTGTCCCTGCCTGCAATAAATTGCATTATGTGAAAAAATATAGAGCTCTCCAGTATTTTGATATAAATCTACCTGAAGAAAGTTAACACACATCTGACAACACATACACCAGCTGCATTTAGAGCAAAGTTAAAGAGATTGAAACTGTGGACACTTGCTCCTTAGGAATGAGAAATTAAAATTACATGAGTAAAGAAACAGATCACAACTTTAATTATATGCTTCCAGATTTATTTGTGCTTACTTATTCTGTAAGTAGTATTTTCTACAAGAAATGGGATATTTTGACAGATGCAAATGTTTATGGGAGGGCATCCAGAAGTGAATTGGGCAAAGGATTTTGCTGATTTTAGTACATGCAGTTTCAGCCTTCATGTTTTCCTGACCTTTATTTTCATCACCTACTGCTAGTGATTTGCAAACTTGCTTTACCTTTACTTTAATTACATACACCAAATCCATGAACAGTCACAAACATTGTCAGAAATGTAAACCTTCCAGAACAATTTTGGGTGTGGGAGTTAGCTAGCATGAGTGCTCTGCTAACAGAAGTCACTGCTTCTGTCTAGCTGTAGTTTACATGTTTTCTGGTTTGCGTTTGATGGGGAATAAAGATATGAAATTTGCTAGCAACGGTACCTGTTATTAATAGCACT
The DNA here is from genome assembly GCA_013400915.1 of Pardalotus punctatus. Taxonomy (NCBI): domain Eukaryota; kingdom Metazoa; phylum Chordata; class Aves; order Passeriformes; family Pardalotidae; genus Pardalotus; species Pardalotus punctatus. Next base: position 372,342 of record VZTX01013899.1, read on the forward strand.
GTCTCTCTGGAAGGTGCTGGCAATTTTATTATCAGCATTTTCTCACAGTTATCCCTGTGAAGGACTGTGCAGCACACTTTGCAGTTATGCACACTACAGCTTTGTTCTTGGAACCATCCTCAAATGTCAGAATTTTACATACCTTTGTTGCAAACTTTACAGTGGCAATTTAGCCTAACTTTCTGAATATCATTGTTTTTAACATCCTCTTGAATGCAGCAATCTGTCACAGTTTCTAAGTCTCTTCCCTCCCCAACCACAATACAACCTACCATGCATTATTAAAGGTCCAGTCATTACTGTTTAAGCCACAGCATCTGTGTCCACTGATTAAAACTCCTTGGGAAAAAAACAGAGAAAGGAATTCTTCACAGCTGCAGGACGGCAAGCTGACAGTGTTGACAAAGAAGATGCAACCAGCAATTCTCAGTTCCTGCTTCCTTCAACATGAGAAAATATGCTATAAGATCCACAGGCATGGTTTTCCACTCTTGTATTGGGGAGCCACTGAAATTCCTTACACTCATTGGGGAAATGTGTGTCTGTAGCTAGTCTGTAATGCCCTGGATTAAATTGCTTGTTCAGCGTTGCTCTCCCTCTTCCCTCTGCTTCTCAGCCAAAAGAAGGAGCTCTCAATGTACCATGTGCATGGAACATTCACTCTTGTCCATATGGACACACATAAGCTCCAAAAATTAGCCAGGGGCCCTGGTCGCTGGATGGGACTATGCTGGTTTCCATCACAGCTTCTCCACAGTACTGCATTTTGTCACATAGATATACCTTCAGTGCTGGTAAATGATTAATGTGATAAAAATGAGAACATCCTTGTGGGAATTATTTCCTTGAAAACATGAAATCATACAATAATGCTTTGACAAGGCTCTATCACAAACACTTCCCATCTCTCTCCTCATAATGTCAGTCGGAAAAGCCAGCCAAAAACATTCTGACAGTATTTCCCTGTTCAGAAATAGCAGTTCAAGCCTGACCAATTATCCCATATGCACTGACCAGCTTCAGGTGAAGATGTAGGTACTGATCTGGCAGCATGTGGTGTCATCCCCTGCCTTGCTAATGGGCTCTCTACCATTTCTCTTGCATGCTGGGTGGCCTCTGAGGCTGGCAGGTACCATCTCCATCCCAGAACCAGGCTCAGAAGTTCAGGCCTGACAGGTGCTCTTCAGTTACCTCAGAGCCAAGTGGTCCCAAGCCCCAGAGCACCCCACCTGGAACCAGGACTCCCAGGTACTTCCAGAAACAGGTTTTTCCCTGTCCAGAGAAGGAAGAAGGTAGGAATTCCCACCTCTCATTCAGCCAGCCTTGCAGTCTGGGTTTTACTGGGAATTTTCCTGTGCCTCCTAGGGGCAGGCTCTGACTAGGAGCAGCCCCAACAGACTGAAGACCTTCTAGAAAGCGGAGATGTTGTATGTTCCTGAATTTTGTTATTCCTTTTTCTGAAAAACTGCAATTACTCTGGTTTGAAATGAAACAGAGTCTCACGTGATTGAATAATCTAAATGAAACAGAGTCTCATGTGATTGAATATTCTTGCAGAAGAGAAGTTTGTTTCCTACTGTTCTCTGTAAAAAGAGAGCATAATATATTGAGGTCTCACAGGTATGATAGGGTGACTGAAAACTGTTTCGACAAAATTATTCTCAAGAGAAACACCTTTTCCTTTCTTTTCTAAACAAAACTGGTGTTTTCTCTTGCAAAACCAAACATCCAAACCATTTCTAGTTTTGCCTCTGGCTTATCAGGTTTTCTGGACCATGCATTTCATCTGGTTTTCCTCTTCCCAAGCTGAGCATCTTCTTCCATATCTCCAATGCTTTTGACCAAAAGTTTTAGTACCTGAGGGGCCTGGCAGGTGCTCTCCTGCATTGCTGGTGCTTATTCACATGGCTCATGACACCAGCATTCATACTATGACACTGCTATGCTGCATAATCACTTTTGATACTGTGGGTGCTGCCATGGCACATGGAGCTACTGGCCCTGTGAGTCACAGGGGCTTACTTGGGTCCATTATTCCCATCAGACACCTTTGCTTTGTTAGCTCGTCATCAATAAGGTTGATGCCAGATACAAAATGTCAGGTTCATTGTGGGTCGCTGTGCATTTGCCACTGAATTAAAAGGGGAAGGTTATGCTGCCAGTCCAAGTGCTCCAGCCAGGCTGGACATTACCATGCATCTTGCCTGGCCCAAGGCTAGAGACAGCAGGGAAAGAAGGCTATGAATGGGGCCATCTGTGTCTACCTTGGCAAGACTGCCTGGTGTCCAAGCACTTTGGTTATTTAAATGTCTGGGTTTGGCTCCCCTAAAATTCTTAAATCTTTACTCTCTTTACAAAGTCATATTTCTTTTCCACTGCAAGAAATCATCTCCTACATTTTGTCTTCCAGCCTTATAGCCAACTTACCTTTCTAACCACCTCCAAATGCCAGATTGTCCTGTCACCTTTTGTCATAAATATCAATTATTTGGGAAAAAAGAAATAAAACCTTCTGGGATTTTGGACTTCTTATTTTTTTCCTTCCATGTGGCCAAAGTGATAGAATAGCCTCTCTCTATGCACCCCTAACAGTATAACTAAAATATGTAAGAAGCCAGTCTTCCTCCTGTGATGAAATCAAAATATGCCTGTATAGTGAGGCACTATCTTCAAAGAGGCCACCCCTGTTATCCAGGATAAGCTTTTCACTGTTACAGAACACTGACAGAAAGCTGACAGGGAATGGTACTAGACCCTCCAATGTCCACTCAGAATAAAAGTATTTTTATAAAGACATTTTCTTAGGAGTTCCCTGGCACTGATGGCTCAGAGAAATATCGTTAAAAAACCAGCTGAAACAGTTGTTGTTACAGTAAACATGAATTAAGTTTAATAGCCATCTGCCCTCCATTTCAGGCCTCAAGTGCTCTCAAAAGGTCAATAAAACATCCCTTTTATTATAGTCTGTCAAATAATGCAGACAATGCAGGTGAAAGGTTGTCAAATAAGTAAAGAGAAATGTTGTGCTAAGCAAATAGACAGAAGCAAACCAAAGGCACATGACCATATGTGCTCCTGAGAGCCTGCTTCCCAAGCACTGGGCAAAGCTGCCATGGTTCCTCCTGCCCTGGTGATGGAGTCATCCTCTCAGACTGTGTCCCACAGCCGCAAACCACTCACCTGGGATCCACATCACATTCACAGGCCAGTGAAGCACTGCCCAGGCAATTCCTGTGGCTATCATGTTGGTACCTAATGGAATCCTTGAGCTGTGAGCTGCCCGCCTGTGCCTGGGGCAGTATCACAGGATGGCTCAGGCTGGAAGGGGCTGGAAAGACACCTCTAGTCCAACCTCCTGCTCAAAACCAAGGTCCTTCTGCAGGACCTCCCTGCCTTCAAGGGAGTCAACAGCTCTCCCCAGTTTTGTCTCTTGCAAATTTGCTAAATATCCCTTCCAGTCCTGCAGCCAAGTTATTTATGAAGATGTTAAAGAGCACAGGACCTAAGCCATTAAAACGGTAAGTTCTTAGTTTTATACATTTAAGATGGCCTTTGTCTTGTACTTTTGTTTCAATTTGATAAACCAGAAACTACTTATTGGAAACTTATATTGAAGTTTTTCATCAGACTGACTCCAGCAGGATTTTATTAGGAAGCAGGAGAAAAAAAGAGGTCCTATAAAGCAGAGAGTGTTGTAAAATCATGAATTTAAATGGTTTTGAAGGAATTAATAGACTTTGTCAACCCAAGCAGTGGTAGAATGATAAATGAGGAAAAAAAATCAAATAGTCAGCAGCCTTCAGAAAAAAAAAAAAAAGTAATAATATTATGATTTAAACTGTACATGTGCACTTGAAGTCGCTGGGGAAATTCTGCCTCTGCTTTATGACAGTATAGTATTTCCAAACATTCCCTTCCTTGTGAAAAGGCATTTTTTTCTGAATTACTGCATGAGTGGCTCCTGGGGTATGAGTATAAGCCTCTATGATTCAGCAGAAATGTTCAGGCAATATAAGAGTAAATGCAACAGAAAACTGACTTCCATCCAGCACGGCTGCTTTGATTTCACCATAAACTGGAACAATGTTCAAGTAGAAACTCCTTCCTTCTGCTGCTTCCACTAATATTGTTGTCTGAGAGGGTGGGTTATCTGAGGACTTAGTCTCAAGGAATGATACTTTTAGAGTTTTGGATTATCTAAGTGTGTTTTTTATGCCTGGAAACAACCATTACTTTAAGGAAAATTAGTTCCTCTGCATAGTGCTAGAGTAGCTATAGTGCATTGTCAGCTGGAGTGAGCGGTATGCTGATTTACACCTACTGAGTCCTTCATTTGCCAGAATACTCATAGAATCATGCCCAGAAGCCCTACAGACTTTTAAAAATCTGATATAAACTGATTTCCAAATAGTTACTCTTCCTGCCACAGTTCTCTCTGGGTGTCACCAACACAGTTCCCTTTACAAAATAAAAAGATCGTCCACAGGATAAATTTTTCCCAGGAGTCAGATCTTTTCTCTGCTCAACGGTGCTGTACCATGTATATGTTGCAAATGATTTTCACTATTTTCTCTTTGCATAACATCATTGGACTCTGGCAAATAAAATCTACTGAAAAGTAATCAAAGTTCATATGAAGGATGAAATGTGCAATCAAACTAAAGAACAAAGGTTGTACTTAATTACATTAACAGGCAGTAGGACAGAAAATATTAGTTTCTGAATTAGCCTGGACAGGAAAAGTTCCTGGATTTGTACCCTGGAAAACGCTTTGAAATCCACCATTTTATTAAGGTATTCTGTCTGTTTGTTGGAAAACCAGGTGAGGTTGCACAGCCAGAGCTAAGATTGTCCTTGAAACCATTCTATCAACAATTTGCAAAGCAGAGCTGTACAAATTCCTTTCTTGACTGGTCCTCTCTCTCTTTGCAGTAGACATTTCAAGCCTCATGCCCATATAAAACTAGGCAAAGCAGGACTTACATTAGGATAACCATGAATTGAAACACATGCATCTGCCAGACATCCCTCAGTATTTTTCTACAGGAGAGCAAAGATAGTTTCCATAATTTAAGTGACTTGAAGCCAATATGATGTTGATGATTTTTCAGACTCCAAAGAGAGTTAAATTGAATTGGGTGATACCTATAACTGTGGTGACACGATAACACAATTCCAAGAAATGCCTCATATAAAGATTTCTTCAACACAGTTAACACTTACAGAAAGTGTCAGGCAAAGCTTCAATGGAAAATACTTCATTTTATCCTAATCCAATGAAACAATGGACTGGAAGAGTTATATTAGACACTGACAAAATAATAAAACACTTAATTTGCTAGACTGGAAAACACTGAAAATATCCAGAATCATTCACTTGCCTGGAAAAAAATAGCATATTTGTACCAAAATTATAATTTCAAAGACAGTTTTCTTTGGAGATTTTTTAAAATATATTGAATACAATCTGAAGTTCACAGGGATGGACCCGATCAAACTGGAAATGCTACTAATCAGAATGCTTTTCTTTCTCCCCACAGAACACAACTAACCAATGCAAACAATTGACCTATTTAACTTCTTGCCAAGACATTATTAAGATTCCCAAAGACTGCAATGTTTGCACAGGTAGAAAGAAAATTCAGTTACACTGACCAAAAAAAAAACAAACCAGAGAAATGGATGGATATACAAATATCCCACTGTGAGACAAAGCCAATAAAAATTGTATAAGGTTAGGGAAAACTTTTCAGCAAAAACTTTTCTTTGCATGTCCAAAATATCCATTCATCTGCTCTGAAGCATCTGGTGTTGCTCATTATTAGAGACAGAATGCCAGCCTAGATGGTCTATGTTTTCATTTGTACTTCAACTCTTATGTGCATTCCAATATTTCATGACTTTTCTTCTATAGGGACATTAAAACTTTACAGTCATTTTAATTAATTATTTTTATTAACTTATTATTTTTTATTTTTTCATTATTTCTTTTTGATAAGCTACTTGGAAGTACAGGATGAAAAGAGGTAAGTGTTTCCTCCTACTGTCAGTATGCCTTCATCTAATGCATTGAATGAATAGACACATTATACATATCTTAATCTTATGCTGAAAAATATAAGCTTATTAATAATGCTTAGTTTATTATCTCAGTAACAAACTAGAGTAACTCAATTAACTGGCTACTGCATTCATCTAAATTAATTCTGCAAACTGAAATATATCAAAATGCTTATAACTGGAAAATCCTTTTGTTACTCTTCACTGAGTGGCTGCAACTGCAGAAGAACACCTCACTACATCCCAATCTGAAATCTCAACAAACAATCCACTGCCCATACCACTGGGCATAAAAACTGGATTAATACAGCTGGATTAATGCCATCAGGTACTGTAGCTGTCTCTAATATGTAAAGTCTCCTAAGCGACTGGAGCATAAATTCTCGTAACAAAAGAGAAGCCAAATACATCTTTCACAAGAAAAGGTTCATAAGATTTTGACCTTGGTGCTGACAGAAAGTATTTCAGTAATAAGGAGATAGGTTTTCCTCTGTGTGCCATAATCGTGGCTCACATCCACTCTGGTTCTTGCTAAGGCACTGTCTTTGAACCCAAAATCCTTCAGCAATTTCATGCAAAATTGGACCAATTTAAGAGAATATGGTAGGAGCTCTTCTTCTGAGGAATGGGGAATCTGGGTTTGACTTTGCTCTGGCAAAGAAAGTGATCATATGTTACATTCTGAATCCTGCAAAGTTTAAAGAAACTAGATTTCCATGGACAAACTGGGAAGGTCCTTTCATAGATTATTTTAATAGGAGTAAAAAATTTTAAATTGAGAGATATTAAAATACAGGCCTAGTCTGAAACCTGGGCAGTATGAATTGAACATCAAACAGAACCTGTAAAGAGTTTTTCAGTAGATTTAGTAACTGGTCTTTCCAGCATAAAATAACCCAGTTTGCCCAAGGTCTGCTTTGAAATTTGCTATTACCAAGCAGGAAATAAAAACTAAAATTATTGTTTTCTGAAATCTCCACCCATTAACGGCATGCTCAGTGGCTGGGAAATAGAAGAGTAGGAATGATTATGAAATACGCAGAGAATGAAACAGAAAGCAAAAAGGAAACAGTGTTACTGCAATGTGCCCACATCTTAAATGTTCTGAAAACTTATTAGTGGAGTTAGAAAAGGACAGAGAAAGACTATCAGATTTGTGGAATACCTTCCATGTTAGATGAGTGTGTAAATAAGAGGACTTTATGGCTTTAAAAAGTCAGTGAAGAGAATATGATATTGCTTAACAGAATTAGGAATTCTAGGGAGAAGAGCATTTACTGTTCATCAGAGTACATGGAAGAAACAGAAATCAGCCCCTGCAAAATCGTCAGGTAGCATATTTAAAATAAGAACTATGTTTTTCATATGAATCTATTTAAATTGGAAACACATTGCTAGTGAATATTCACAGAATTTCACAAAGAGTCATAGGATAAATGGTTCCAAATATATAAAACAAATTTAGTGAAGTTAAGGCCATTAGTAGCTTCTGAAAACAGTGTTCTAAATGCTCTCAAGCAGGTCTCTAACTGCTGATTGCTGTAAATACATTTTTAAAACATGTAAAGGTCACCTTATTATTACTGGAGTGCTCTGATCTGATAATGTTCTCTAAAAGTGTGAACTTTATTGATCTTACCATTCCAAAGATACATATTAATCACTGAGTCATGACAACACTGAGTTACTTCTGAGCATTCACAGCTACCTGAAGAACTTTAATGTGAAAAATAGAGACAGTTCCTCGATAAAACAGTATTTTATTTACTAAGCCTCTTCATACACTCATTTGAAGTGCCCTAGTCATACATTAGGTATCACAGGTCCTTTTAATAGTGAGATTGGGGGAGCATATTTTATTTCAAAAGAAATCTGCAAACTCTCCATGAGAGAAAAAAAAACCAAAAAACCCCAAACAATCTACCCCAAAAAGCACACAGGAAAAGGTAACAGTCTTAGATATTTCTATTGAACAGGCTAACCATATGCATAGTTTCACAATTTTTGTGCAAATGCCATAGTTTCTTTAACAAATATTAAGTACAGTGACAGCCATCAATGCCAAATTTATAAGTGTATTCATTCCTCCACTTTCCACTGATGCCACCCCTGTAATGAACTTACAAAAGCTTATTCCCTGTGAAAAATTGTAATTTTCTCCATCGCTGGATTTTTCTCTCTTTACTTGAAGGAAATCCAGTCTTTAAAATCTTTTCACGGGAAATTAAAAATAAAGCATCTCACTAATCAAAGTTCATATACTACCTCTGCAGTTGAAGCTGATATTAATTTTTACATAACAGAAGGACCCCTCCTCCAGGCACATGACACAGCATCCTGAAACACAATTTAAACACATGCTCATCTAGAAAATGAAATATATATTGGAAGAGGCATTTATGTATTTTATTAAAGACAACACATAATCTTGGAATCACAGCAACTCTTTGCTCAAGTAGGTTCAACTAGAGCCAGTTGCCCAGTACCTTATGCAGGTTTTGAATATCTCCAAGGGTTAAGACCCTCCTGCCTTTCTGGGCAACATGTGCCAGTTCCTGATCACCCTCAGCAAAAAAAAATTTTGCCTTATGTTTAACCATTCTCCTTTGTTTCCATTTGTGACCACTGCCTCTTGTCCTGTCACTGGACACCACTGAGAGGAGGATCTCTCTTCTTCTGTACTCTCCTTCAGCAGGTATCTATACAAATCCGAATTTGCATCTCATACTGTTAATTTCTTACCAGCTTCTGCTTTATTCATGTATTTGCAGATGTTTCATGTATTCAGATCATGTCTGCCTGCTACACATTCATTCCTCATTTACTATTTCCTCTTCCACTACATTTCCCTGCTAGTTTTATTTTCCTTCCCAAGTTGCAGACTGAGTTCTGTATTTCTGTGATCAAGTCTAATAGTTTTCCTTCCTGTGTTTTTTTTCATTCTCATTAATACTATACTATAGTAGCACTGGTCTGTGCCTCCCTGCCCCTTTATGTGGTGCTCTGGCAATGGACATTCCATCTACAATCCAGGTTATTTACTAAAATGCTTTTTCTTCCTTTCTTAAAGCATCTAAGACTGGATTTTGCCAGGAAAAAATTATGTTGAAAAAATGTTATATGTTGTGTTTAAAAAAGCTTGTGGTTTAGTGTGTTTCTTTCTTTCTTTCTCTTTTTTTCTCTTTCTTTCTTTCTTTCCTTTTCTTTTTCTTTCTTTTTCTTTTTCTTTTTCTTTTTCTTTTTCTTTTTCTTTTTCTTTTTCTTTTTCTTTTTCTTTTTCTTTTTCTTTTTCTTTTTCTTTTTCTTTTTCTTTCTTTCTTTTCTTTCTTTCTTTTCCCTCCCTTCCTTCTTCTTTTCTCTTTTCTTTTCTTTTCTTTTCTTTTCTTTTCTTTTCTTTTCTTTTCTTTTCTTTTCTTTTCTTTTTTCTTCTCATAGGTAGGTAGCAATGACTATAAACTTCTCCAAAATATTTTATTCTGTCACAGTCTCCCCCAACTGTACATGTCCTTATGTTCCTTCAGTCCCTATAGTTCTCTCCTCAACGTGTTGTTCTCAGGATTGCCCTTTTCACCATCCAGTTCTGTGGGGTGAAGCCAGAGGAGAAGGGTCTGTTATACGTCTGTTTCTTTGCTTCAGACCTAACTCCTGTGTTCACATGGACTGTCTCTCCAAACCATCCAGTGCTGACGAGGAACCAAAATGTTCTCCTTTCTCTCCATGAAAACCTGGCAGGACTCGGGCCAGAATGTCTTGCAGTCAATCTGTAGATCACCATATCTTCTAGTGAAAATAATAAATTCTGACTATTTCCAACAAATTTTACCACAAAACAGCTGAGCTTTGTTTCCCCTTTACTCCTTTACATAATACAAGCATTCTGGAAAGCATAGTTTCCAATAGTATTGAAAAGAAAAGATGGATTAATGACATTTTCGCTTCATTGATGCGAATGCTCATGGCCATGACTGTAAAAATCTCCATGGAAGTGACCAGCTAGAGGACAGTCAGGGAACCAGCCCTCTGAGACACAGGTTGGGAAATTATCTGAAGTCATACAATAAACCTGTCAGAAGATGAAGATATGCAGACACTAACCCCTTAGAGGTTCTTTCTTAGTATAGAAAATAACGAAATAAACTCAGTCACAGAGACTTGTCGGCTATCACATCTCATCCATATGAGTGCCATACGTCTGTGGGAGATCCAGTTGTGTCAGAGAACAGTCCTGCAAATGCCACTGCATTCAGAATATTACACTTGAAAAATTATCGGTTGAGAGCATCTTAAATCATGCACAGACATGCACTATTTTTTTCCTAATCTGGTTTCTTCATTTCCTTCTCTTTTTTTCCCCTAATGGAGTTAGACAGGAAATATACTTACTGAAAATTTGGGAGAGAGAAATACAAGGTTAGATATAATTCAGAATACAATGGATAAATGGTTTGAAATCTCTCACTTAAGATTATAAATGGCTTACAGAGAAATTGAAAAAAGTTGAGATAACACTTGATGAACATTGTGCTATCCATATGATGATTCTTAGATTGCTATCTAACAAATAAAGCTGATGAACTGGAAATAAGTTCATAATAGAAAATATTATATAGGTTCTGGCTCCTGAAGGCAAAATAACCAGAGGTTGAAATATAATCACCTGCAAAAGATTGTAGATGGGCCAGGCATAGACAACTTTGAAATACATTTACAGTATTTCTTGGCTTATCAGATTTTCTGTTACGAATATAAATTATACATCTCAACCAATGGTAGAAAATCTTAGTCTTAAAAAATGTAGTCTGTAAGGCTGATGAATCACATTTTGTTTTGATGATTTTGATAATCAATATTGATTGCATAAAAATTAGGCTTTGATAAATAGGACAGGGACAATAATTATGCCTTATATTTTAATTCTGAAATCTATGTAAAACTTAGAAATCACAAAATACTACACTTCTGCCAGTAACTTCTACGCCTATCACTAGTGATTATTGTTATCACTACCTTTATAAATCCTTACAGCATTATGTGTACTATGGTACTTCATCTCTTAGCCTTTGAACAGTGCAGGAAAAATGATTTAATGCACACAGGCACACACATGCACATTTGAAAAATCTGCAGGCACCCTGAGAAATCGCCAGGAAATCCTGAACTGCAGTGAGGTGAGACCTGCTCCTTGGATGGAGTCCAGCAGAGTTCTCGTGTGGTCTGAGCTGCTCTCATGTGGCTACAGCAAACTGCACCTGACCTTTACTTGAGAAAAAAGCAAATATAACCCATTTATGCCCTCTCAGTCTTCTCTCCCATACACCACACTCAATGCTCCATGCCTTGGGCACAGCACCGTGCAGCTTGGAATGGATCATGTTGTCCTGGGCATTCACACCAAAGACATCAGCACTGTAGGGTCCCAATTCCAGTCAGTGGGGTTTGACTCTAAAATACTTCCTTTTTTTTTTTTTTTTTTTTTTGCCAAAAGCTAAAGAGTTTTAGAAAACTTTATTATTTACTGATCTCCTTCTTGCCTCTCAGAATTCTGAAGCTAAAATAATTTATAACATTGACATTTCACCATCCATAATTTTCCAGCCAATTTCCATTTGCCCTTTGCATTACATTTATGAATAGTTGTTGGATTAAGTTTGATTCTTGCCTACTCCACTAACTGCATGAGCAAAACTGTGTTGAGCTGTAATTTGACTCACTGTTAATTGCTGACATATGGCATATTGAATAAGGAGGGGAGGGAAAAGCACTCCTGGGGGGTAAGTGATTAGCAGTCTAAACATGAGCATTACTGACATTCCATGACTTTACATTTTCTGACCATTCCTTCTCAAATCCTAGATTTCAGGATGTGCAGATTCTCTGTTTATTTCAAAAGGAGGGTGCAGGAGACACTATGGTGAATTATTCTACAATAGAGAAGTCAAAAAACTCATAAATCCTGCAAGTAAAGCAATCTGCCAGAGATGATCATGCATATTTAAAACTATTTACAAATGGGGCAAAGCATGAGCAGCTGCATCCAGTACTTTAAAGCTCTCAGATGAAGAACAGATCATTTAGAAATGCCAACGAGCATTGCCTGGGAAACATGCTGTATATACACAGTGGACACCTGGAGGAGAAACTCCTCATTTACCACTCACATATTCTTTAATGAGGAGATTATTTGGAAATGAGAAAATAGTATATAACCTACACTCTCATAATCAAATGGGTTCTGTTTGAAACATCCACCCACTACTAGTCACATCAAGAGTGCAATAATGTGAAAAGATGAAGAGCGATCCTTCTCTTAACCAAGAAAGTCAGTCATTGGAGTATTTTAAGAAATTACTATTTGCTCAGACATTGCTTATACTTTTGGTGATACAGTTTAAACAGTAAAAAAATAGCAGAATCCTTGCAAGCTACTTCTGTATCTTGAGCAATTCAGTCTTTAAGAGATGGGCTATATCCATTCAGAAAGGATCAGATATACCCATTATTAGGCAGATTCCTGTTACATGAAGTCGGCCCTGCCTCCTTACTGTCCTTTACTTTCCATAGTCTGAGGAAAAAAATGATGTGAGAATGTAGGAGAAGAAAAAGTGCACAGGTGTGAAGACTGGACATTCAGATCTAGAGCTAGGCTCTACTAAATTTCATTAGCTTTAGTTCAAAAAGGGTGATAAGAAGAAGCCAGGTGTTTACTCAAAATGACAAAGCCAGTTCTGCAGGTGTAAGAGGCAATAGGCAGGACTCCTTTTCAGAAAGAGACCTCAGGGTCTTGGGGAAGAGAGGTATTGATATTTTGTTCATCTGCACATATAAAGGAAATGAAAAATAAAGGCAAAATAGAGACAAACAGAGAAATATATTAAATTAATATAAGGCAGTCATTAAATGCTTCTTACACTTATAAAGTGACAGGTTTTTATCTCATGTGAACACAGACAGACTTCTGGGAACTTTTCAGATTCTCCTAGAATGGGATTTTTTAAACTGGGAGGAAAAAATGTATTGCCAGACTTGTCCCTATACAGCTGTTCCATCAAAAAAGAATTGGCAAAAGAACCTGGCCCTACTGAAATATATTTGTTGGTGAGCTGCAGTGCCATCACCTGTAGACAGGGACAGACACCAGTATTATCTAAATGCAGGGGACCTGCAGTCACTTGCCTGAAATCAGACCTTTAAGGAAGAGCATGTCCTAGGCCAGATTTTGGAGGATGAATTCACCCTTACCCCAGATAATAAATCTGTGCCTATGAATGATTAAAGAACACAAAAGAGCTTACAAAGGAAATGCAAAAACATATATACTTTCTTGTGTGCAATTCCTCCAAATTTCACAGAAAAAATAACTTTTCTCTGGAAGATAAAATATGGTTTTGGAATCATTCTTATTTCCTGGACTAAAAAATATTTCTAGCCAAAGCATTCCTCAAGTTTACTGTTTTCTCATGAACAATTTCAAAGACTCCAAACACAAATTTATAATACCATGGTCTCGCAAATATTGTCTTTTTTTTAAATCCCACTTGTATGAAAAAATCTGCATGAGATCACAAATTTTTAGGGTTTATTGCATCATGTCCCAAGCGCCAACATAACATGGTGGTAGTGTTGACAGGACAGCAGCAGTCACCTGCAGACCTTGTAGGCACAGGTTGTGCCCTGCTGCTGCTCAAGAGGTGTCACCAGGGAAGGCACAAAGAGCTGGAGCAGCTGGAAAAGCCTCCAGCCCATGTGAGCCAGATGAGCTCATTTCTGGGAAGATGTCTAGCGAGCCATAATCTTGGAATATGGACATAAACTTTATATTTTGTACAGTGTGGATCCCCTTAAATATGTTATTCAATAAGAGGATTCAGAATCCATAAACCAGAATATAACCATTTTTCTGACTGGAATTCAACTGGAAATACTAAACCTACTCCTATACATTTGACACAGCCTGAGTAGGATTTATTTACCCTTTCAGCCAAAAAGCTACATCCAATATATAATAATATGACTACCCTGTCCTAAGCCTTCAGATGCAAAACGTGAGTTTCTGCTCAGTGGCTTTCCTACACACACACGGGAGAAAAGGGAGCATCTGCATCTAACCCATTGTAGAGCTGAACCTGCCTCTTTCAACCAAGAAAATTTAGAATAAAATAGAAAGCAATATCGGGGAAGGGGGATAAAGCAAAACAGGCAAATAAATGTCCCAGATCTATTAAATAAGCAACTGAAAGGAAACGAGTTAACTGAAAGGAGATAAAGGTAATGGTAACTGACAGCTCTGTGCCAGGCACAGTCAAACTAAAACATCATTCCCAGTCTTCTTGGATTGCAATAAAGGACTCAGATGCTGGGCTTTGAAAGATATCTCTTTAGCAGCAGGATCTGACTCACTGACAGTCTTGTTGAACAGTTCAGCTGGCAACCTTGAAGCTCCCTCTGTGCAGCAACACACAGCACAGGGCAGGCTTATTTCCCTATACAATAATTCCTTGGACAATGATTGCTCTTTCTGATGACGCTGAGGCATCAAATTAATTTCCAGTGTGGGCTTTTTTTTTTAAAGAGTAAAAGCTATTCTTTTGTTAAAGTTTTTTTTTCCAAAAGTAGACATGATTTTTCTCCGGTCTCCTCACATATGACATGTTGAGTTGTACACATGGTGACATAACATGTAGTAAATGGACATGAAGTAAATACTGCAAAGTATTGTTCTTTAACATTATTTTGGTAACAACCAATAAATGATGCAAGTAATAGTTGTGTCAGCTGCAAATTGCATGGAGAGCGACTTCAAGCAAATCCATTACTCTTTTACTTACTGCAAATAGGGAAGAATATGTATTATATCATGCCAGGTGTCCCCAGATAACACTGCAGGTCTAATTTACTTGGTTTTCTAACATCAAAGAGCATATTTAGCTTTATGAAGACAAAGTGTGCAGCTGATTTGACTTTACTAGAGGTGTGAGTTGGCAAAGAGAAAAACATGTAATCAGCAAAAAAAAATTGCAGTCTTTTCTGTTCTTTGACTGTGATCAGAATTGAAATTATTCCTTACATTAAAAAAACCAAACAGCAACTCCTTTACATTTCTGTTTAGATAACGTAAGCAGAACACAAATGTAAAGAAAGTGAACTCCATTTTGAATACACTGGTTCTCTTTCACATGTCTCCTGTGCTGCAAAGCTGCAGACTGACAGACTCTAAATATCATGCAGGATTAATTGCACAGCATTATAGCTGGCTAAAAGTTAATTGCCTAGTCTAAGCTGGGCAGTCAGTCTAGTTATCTCTGCTCCCCACAGAGTTATCAGTGAAAGACAGGTACATATCTGAGTTCCATTCTGCTGTCTCTCCAGTGCTTCACCTGGAATGGAGTGTCTCCTTCTCAGAGGTGACTGTAGAGGAAGGCCATGGAACTTAGGACAGACATCTACATTTTATTCAGGCAGTCCTACTCAGATGAGGCAGCCACTAACTTCCCCTCCCCATGTGGTGAGCTGACTGGGGTGCTGATATCAGAGGTACAGATACAAGAAAGGGTCTCATTTAGTTGTGAGGCTGTGTGGGAGGAAAGTTCATCTCTCCACGTGGTCAGGTATTTCCCCCTGCAAAATCCTGTCCCAGCTACCTGCCATTTTATGAAGTGGGAAGTGTTTGGAGTGCCCGATGCTAGCCTCAGGCTGGTTGGTAATTTGGTTTTGAAAACAGTAAGCAACTGCACTGCCTGCTTCCAAATGCAGAAAAAATCTGCATGCAGTTGGGATGGAAAGGCACTCACACATGGGTTTGGGCAGGTATCAAACCATTATTAAAAAAACCTATCAATTACTCATTATTAGGTAGTGCACTCTTTCTTGCTGCACTCCTTCCAAAAGGCTCAGCGAGACACAGCCACAAGGCAGCCCCTCCTAACAGCCCAGTGTTAGGACTGCCACAGAAATCATCAGATTGAAATCCTCAGTCCCGAGCACTGGTTGCTAACAACCATGTAGGAACAGGCTGCAAACCTTTTCATGTGCCCTAAGTTTTGGGGTTTTTTAAATTTCCGTTGCAGTTTGGGCTCAGGGTGGTTATCATCCTGTGAATTCCTTGTATAATCAAATCTCAGAGGGAAACTTCTATGTAACTGAATTTTATTTTTACATTGGCTGTTTGTAAAGCAATGTGATCAACCATCTGAAACAGGAAGGCATTCAACAATCATTTTATAATGATATTTCTTAAATAAATGGGTTTTAGGGAAAAAAAAAAAAGGTCAAGAGAGGATTCTGGAACAAAAGCCAAAAGTGAAGCAGCATCCTCCAACAAATAAACAAGAAAAAAGAAAAAAAAAAGTAAAAAAAAAAAAGGAGGCAAACAGGCACAGAGAATAAGGATGAGAAAAAAATTTCCTTCCAGCTTTGCACTTGGTCCTGCAAGGATCTTCTGCTAGACAGACACACCTGGCTACAATCTGTGCATTAAGACAATTTGTCATCCACCAGGTAAAAAGCAGCAGGAGAATTAATATTTACCCCGGTCTTGAACAAGGATCAACAGGAGTTGTGGAAAATACCTCTAAGTGGTGAAGTGCTTCTTCCAACTTCACAAAATCAACAATAAAAACATAACCATGAAGTCTAAACTGTAGTACAATCCCAGGTAATTAACAACCTGAATAACCCAAGTCAAACCGGTAACCAGAAGATATTTCTGCAAAAGGGTAAAATTAAAATGGATCACTTGGATAAAGAAATATAGATTTTGAAAATACCCATCTACTTCAGAGAAAATAGGTTATTCTGTAGCAGATTTCCTGGACAGACAATGTATTCAATGGCTTAAAGAACCTTCACTAGGAAAGACCATAAAATCTTGCTGCTTTGACAGGAAAACCTGCAAAGTGGTTGGGAACTGCCCAGACTGTCACAGCATGGAGGACTTGCTATACATTATGCAGTGTCTATAGAAGACTTTAAATAGGTCACCTCCAAATATAAAAAGAAAAGCAAGGGCCTGTGCAACTGAATTTTCACTGAATACAGTAAGGAACATAATACATTTCTGGATCTCTAGCTACTCAATTTGATGAAACATTCACTCTAAGTTATTTTGTATAAAAACTATATGTTGTTGTTTTTGTTTTTTTTAATGTTGTAGTTTTTCTTCGCATTTATGAGAAGATTTTACTTTTAAAAGCCATCCCAAACTAAATGCTCCCATGTTAGTATTTTAAAAACAACACTGATTTTTATCTGTCCTGTGTACTCACTTTTCCACAAAAAGATTTCTTCCCTGGTCAAAGTGTCTGTATCACCATTCACCTGACACACACTCAGCACGTTACCTAGAATTGTTTAAAGGAACATTTAGCTAGGAAGTGAACAAATCCACAAGTCAGCTTGGAAGGTATTATGAGATGTTCTTAAAACACTAATAATTAAAACAGCTAGTGAGGGATTTTACATCAGTCCTTCTGCGTCTCCAATTTCAAGCTCTTTTCCCTGTCAGAAGAAATAAAAATGTTGTGATGCTGAAAATTAAATCCAAAACTGACGTGTTATCACTTGGCTCCAGAACCTTTTAGAAAAGCTGAGTATGAGAAAACTCTTTATAAAATCATGAGAGTTTGCAATATCAACAGTGAACCTTCTGCCCCTTGAACATGGGGCAGGTCTTTGATAACTGATGGCCAAGTGAGATGTCTCAAGCCTATCCCTGTAAGAAAGAATTTATAAGTCTTGGGCTTTTCAGAGACACGTTGGTTGCTGGAGAGCCTTGAAGCAAGTCCAGTATGTTTTGGGTTGAAAAGGACTGAAGTAATTTTCCTAACTGCCTCATTAGGCAATGAGCAACCAGCAACTGAGGTTGTTTGTCTTGGCTCCCTACGTCATCTTGGTGCTCTCAAACCCCGCCCAACTTTAAAGGGACAACTCAGAGAAATTCTTCTTGTTTCCAGGTTCAAATATTTTGTCAACTTATAACGATTTGTCTCAAGGCAAACTATGTGTGTAGAGAATATGGGATGAGCGTGAGGAACAGAAAGAGTTTGAAGAGTATCCTCCCTGTTTTAAAGCTGTAGCTTTAGTCATGACATGAGATTGGCAGATGTGAGATACATCCACTGCTGCAGAATCAGCTCCTTTTCTTCACATTTCCTGCTCAGCGACTCTACAGTGCAGAATTAACAGACAACCTGGTTAGATTGTACTTAGATAAGAAACTCAGGTTCCTTTACTCACATGGCAGATAGGGGTCAAACAGTTCTAGTAGCTGGTGCAGAAGTTTGTTGCCATGCTGGAGCCATCCCACTATTTTGTTTGTTTGCTTTTCTAGCTGGCAGGAACAGAACAAATTGGTAGGTGATACACTTTCTATCCAGACAGGGATGATTATGGTCATCCATCATTACTCTGTCAGACCAGCTCCTACCACATCTTCTGCTGTGCCAGCTACAGAGAAAAATTATCTGACTGCTTTGTTGCAAGCAATAGATGCTGTGAAAGAAAGACGCCAGGTGGCAAAATGCTTTAATGCACAATGGCCATTAATGGAGTCAAGCTGACACTACGGCATTAGTAACAGGAGTGGCATCATGTGAACTCAGCAAAAGTGGCAGAACAAATCACACTCCCCACTGACACTGCAATATGGGGAAGCATTTAAAAATGAAAATAAAATATCCCAGACCTCAAAGAACTGAGAGAAAAATTCTCATTTGCCATTCCTTCCAAAATAGATCTGATTCCTTATTGATGAAAGAACTGTATTCTTTTTCTAGTTAGAGGTACATCTTTATTTTCTGTTTGGTTCAAAGCAGTAGAATGTTTTCATAGTCTCCAACAGAAAATTTTGTATCAAAAATCTCTCATCTTTACTGCAGCAAGAATCATCAGGCATTGGACACAGCAGTTATCTTCCCTTTGGAAAGGAGGGTTATTTTCTGCTTCATCTGCCAATTATGCATCCTCCAGATTAACCCAAACACCAGCAATTAAATAGAAGTAGCAGCACCTTTGCCTATATATCACAAAATCACAAAATAAGCTGTTGGAAGCGACCCACAAGGATCATTGAGTCCAGCTCCCAGGCCTGCTCAGCACCATCCCCAAGAGTCACACTAAGTGTGTGAGAGCATTGTCCAAACACTTTTTGAACTCTGTCAGGCTCGGTGCTGTGACCACTTCCCCAGGGAGCCTGGTGTATGTACCTTCACACAGTATTTATTGAATCACAAATAAAAGTTTTCTGTTCTTGGCCTCTTAAACCAGTGAGACTTGAGCTGAAAAGTCTGTTAGCTGACCCAGGAATTTTGTTTCCGAAACAAAGCCTATCAAAACATCTGTGGTTCTGCAGTGGTTGGCAGAGCAGGCAGTTCTAATGGCACTGCTTGTTTCATGTCAGCTCCTCATCCACACTCACCTGCAGCTTAGGGTTCTAGTCTATGTGCCATTCCAACAGCAATGTTGGGCCAGGATTACAAAACATCAAGGCTTCCAGAATTTTTCTTTTTAATTAAACTAAACTTTTCCATTCTACTTTACTTTCTTTTCATGGCTATTAATGGAGTCTAGCTGACACTGGCTCAGTAAAAATCTTGTCTAGTCCAAGCTGATCACCTTGACTCTATTCATGAATGGACCTAGATTCACCCTAGCCCTTCACCCTGGTCCTAGACACCCAAGGAAAGCTGGGACATACTGGCTTGCTGAGCCTTCTTGCTCTTGGCCTAAACCCTTCTACTGCTGACCAGAGAAAAAGCACAGAATTAGCTTAGATTGCAATACACATTTTAATTTGTTAAAAGAAGCATGATTGACTCTACCTATTGTTTGCAACCTGCTTCAATCTGTTTTCAGCAGAGACTTTAAAACTGAGAGGATTGTTGAGGGAAGCGGTAGGAACAGAGCTAGAAAGGAAACAAAAAATTTCTGGTAAAGACCGAGTCTTGAGTCTGCTGGGGGACCAGCTTGAGGAAAAAAGAAAAACCCAACCTTCTCTGCTTCTACCCCTTCCGGTCTTCAATTATTCATGAACAGTCCTGAGTTAACTCACTAAAACACATCTATTGAGCAGGGCAGCATATGGTAACATAATTAAATATGCCTGGAGTTCACCAGAGGTGGTATGTGGAGTAAGAAGAACAACTTAGTAAAGGATAGCCTCTGCTATATTATTTTTCATCTCAAGAGTTACTCTGAACTGGGAAAATATTTATAGATATAGCCTTCCTTCTGTTTCAGCAAATCTGCACCAACTGTGTCAGCTGAAGATCTCACCCATGCTGTTATTTTCCTTAGGCTGTAAGGAAGACAAACTTACCATAATCACCTAATGTGCAGCATTTTGTTATTTTGCATCAGAACCATTTAGCCTCCTCTTTCGTTTGCTTTTCACACAAGAATAAGGGTGTGTTTGATGCTCTCCTCTCTGGTGCAACCACTAGAAACTTTGAGGAAACCACGTTAATAAAATCGTACAGAGTTACTTTACCTCCAAAAAACATATTACATACCTATACATCCTTGTGCATAGGTATGCCATTTCTTCTGCACTGCTTAACATGTCATGGCTCAAGTGTCATCTAGTCTTAGAAAAACATGGATATAATTGTCACAGACTGTCAACAATGATGTTCTACTTGGGTCTAGCTCTCACTTGCCAGCACAGCCAATCCCACCATCCATACACCTGCATAGGTTACCTGAAGTCAGAAGTGTCAGGAATCTGCTCTAAGTCTAGAATCTCTTGAGAGCAGAGACAGTGACACATCCAGTACTATTTAACATGGGTGGAAATTAAGATGCACAGGTGCCTTTGTAACTGCCTTTAGAGTGCAGAGGGAACACATCAACAGACAGCAGTCTTTGAGACAACTAGCAGTAGGATGATGGACTCCAAGCATGGGGACCTTCACAGACAAGCATTTCTCAGGAATATGACAGGTGAGGATCAGTAATTTAATTGTGACACCTCTCTCTCTGCTGCAACATGCAAATCCCACAGCTTTTCCTTGTAGTACCCTGCTGCATTGCTGGCAGGTGAGATGCAGCATTCCCCTGGATTGCTGCCCCTGCAAGCGACAAAAGCCTTCATATCTCATCTGAGTATTTGAATAAGAGGTAGCTATCATTTTATAATCATTTGCTCTTACCCTCACACAAACTGTGCTATCCTTTTTCAACTCTATTTCCACATTTCTTTCTTGTTTTCCTTGTGATCGTTTTGCAATGTTCTAACAGAACTGTACCTGCCTAGCATACCAGTGAAATTCAGCAGACTGAATATTCTGCATAAAACAGTTGTTGATTGTGCCTAAGTAATAAAGGTAACCGATTTAAGACAAAATTATAGTTTATACATTAATAAAAATAGCACTGTAATATGTAAAATCAGCTTCAACCACTTACATAAAATGCAAATATATTTAATATGCAAGTTAAACTATTGAAATAAAAACAAATTCTCAGACCATGCTCTTTTTAGAAGGTGAAAGAAAGTCTTATTTCAAGCAGCCTGAGTTCACCATTTCAGTAGAGGACAAAAAATGTTTTTTAAAATTTGATGTAAGGAACAACAGTTTTTCTGCTGCTTATGAACCTTAAAAACTAGATGGCAGCAAGAGAGAGAAAGAGACTTTTGAAAAATTAGTTTGATGATTTTGGCATCATCCTTCAAATTGCTGTTCTCACAACAAAGACTTAAACTATAACTCCAGGATGTTACAGAGTGGAATGAGAAAGAACTATTACCCGCTCAATAAATCAAAGACAAGTCTCTCGAGTTCTCTACTGGCTCTGCTAAAACATTAATTTTAGTCATCTATGACTCTTTGCTTAAAAACTCCATGTTAAGAAGGCTGGTGCATTTTGAGATGTTTAGATGAGAATATAAATTTTGCTGGTAGAATGAATAATAATGATATTGAAAGTTTCTCTAGGACATGTAGTTTCGTATCGTGCAAATGCTTTGACCAAGAAATTAGGGGAACACAAAATCAACAGGCCAGATATTAATTTATTAAAATCTGATTAATTAGTTTTAAAATAAAATTATGAATTATTATCAAGCATAAAGACTGTAATAATCTATTTTCTTCTATATGTTCTTTTCTTCTATTTCTAGAAAGAAATTCATAGCATCACAGGATTGTATATGTTGAAAAGGACCACAGTAGGTCATCTGCTCCAATCTTCTATTTAAAGATGAGTGGGTGCATGGATGGATGGATGGATGGATGGATGGATGGATAGATGGATGGATGGATGAAAGGAAGTTCAGTGGAGTTTTATAGTGGAGTGGTTGATACACCTGGGGGCTGTGCTTCTATTCAGCAGGACGTTGAGAGCCTGGAGGGCTGAGAAGTGCAGGGTCCTGCACCCAGAGAGGAATAACCCCAAGTACCAGAACAGGTTGGGGGCTGACCTGCTGGAGAGCAGCTGTGCTGAGAAGGACCTCACAGTACTGGTGGGTGAGAAGCTGACCATGAGCCAGCCATGTGTGTCTGTGGTCAGGTGGGCTCCTGAATGCATCAGGAAGAGTGTGGCCAGCAGGTCCAGGGAGGTGAGGCCACATCTGGATTGCTTTGTCCAGTTCTGGACTCTGCAGTGCAAGGAAGACAAGGAACTATTGGAGAAGGTCCAGTGGAGGCCACAAAGATGATGAGGGATCTGGAGCATCTCTCTTACGACGAGAGACTCCTTATGAGGAGCTGGGCCTGTTTACTCTGGAGAAGACTTAAAGAGGATCTCATCAATGCATATAAATATTTCAAAGGCAAGTGGCAAGAGGATGGTGCCAGGCTTTTTTCAGTGGTGCTCAGAGACAGGATGAGGAGCAATGGCCATAAACCAAAACACAAAAAGTTCTGCCCCAACCTGAGGAAGAACTTCTTTACATTGAGGGCAGAAGAGCACTGGCACAGGCTGCACAGGGAGGTTACAGACTCTCCCCCTATGGGGACATTCAAAACCTACCTGGACACATTCCTGTATCACCTTGCTCCAGGTGACCCTGCCTTGGCAGGGAAATTGGACTGGATGATCTACAGAGGTCCCTTTCAACCCTAAAAATTCTGGGATTCTGTGAATTTTTCCCAATAAACAAAATTACATGCTCTTATATAAGAAAATATTTCACTATATAAAAGATTCAGCAGAGGATTTTAGCCAGGTCTTTCAGACTTATCATCTATTATTCCAATGGTTAAGAAACGAGGCTTTCATTAATTTTAAAATCTACTAGCTAAACAGGTATCAAAAACTATTTCTGCAGATGATTTGGAATTAGTTCTTTCATTCCCCAAGGAATTCTGGAATTTCGTAACACACAGGAAAAACTGAGAACAAATAAATGTCTGTGAATATTTTGATTAATTAACAAAAGGCAGGAATCTAGACAGTATCTGATGTGGGGGCAGCCGCCAACCCTGAGCTGTAATTGTTCAAAGTGTAAAATTAGCCAGAAAGGCCAACCATCACCTCATAAGTGTAGACATCAAAATACTGATTATTACAAACTCTGTATTTGCTACCAAGATATCAAATGCTCTGCTGACTTATGGCATCAGGGAAAGTTAAATGATGACATAAACCTGGTTTATAACACTGACATGAAGAACAATTTTATTTTTTTTTTAATCTAGCATACAAAACCAGAATAAAACACAGTGGCTGGAGACTGAGGGAAACTAGATTTGCATTGGCAATGAGGCATAAGTTT
The DNA here is from genome assembly GCA_013400915.1 of Pardalotus punctatus. NCBI lineage: Eukaryota > Metazoa > Chordata > Aves > Passeriformes > Pardalotidae > Pardalotus > Pardalotus punctatus. Next base: position 396,112 of record VZTX01013899.1, read on the forward strand.
GCAACACTGAAAGTAATTATACAGGGCAATATAGCATGATTTACAGTGGGTTTGCTATGTTAAACCACATTCTAAGCACTAGGCTTTTGTTAAAACAGGAATTGCTCAAGTGACATTCTATTATGTAAAAGACTCAGCTAGAGGATTGTAGCCAGCTCTTTCTAATTTGTAATCTCTTACTTCAGTATTTAAGAAATTGAGTTATTAATTTTTAAATCAACTAAGAAAGTATTAGAAGCTATTTCTGTACATGACTTGGAATCAGTTCTCTCATTCCACAAGGAATTCTGAAATTTCATATTGTTCAGTAAAAACCTGAAGACAAATACACATCTCAGAAGAATTCAATTAATTAACAAAACCTTTCATTCCAATATTGTCAAAGTATCTCAGATTTCAGCATTCTGGCTCAATTCACTTAAACTCTTGTATTAAAATGTTAAAGAGACTATATTATCTTTACTAAGTAAGTCAAATAAAATTGATATAAATATTTCAACACTGTAAAAGAGAAACATTAGACATGCCCATGTTCCCATCACAGAAAGTTGCATGAAACATTAGATTTCAAAAGAACTATTGTTCTGGAGAAAGCCATTCTTCATCAATCCTGTCTGATGCAGTTAGTTAACAGCTTCTTGTCAAATTAATATTTTCCAAATCTAACCATTGCTACTGCAGTAAGAGACACCACGTCTAAGAAGAAATTAAAATATCAGCAGGAAAACAGGAAAGCAATAGACTGGCCCATGACTAAAGTGAACTGAGAAATTCTAGTTTCCCTTAGTAATTTTCCCTATTTCTCAATTTTTTTCTTTTTCCATATTCTAGTATTTTTCTTTGATCTGTAATTTTGTCTTGTCATTTCTCTATTGTCTAATTATGCAATAAGTCCTAATATATCCTATATATTTGTCTTGCCTTCTTGTCTTCCACAAACTTCTTTGCCATTCCTCCCTTTTCCAAATCTTCCAGGATAAATAAAATACTCCTGCAGCACAGCAGCCTGAATGAGTAATTTGGTACATATTTACAAGCTGACAAGCAGCACAAGAACAAAGAGACAAATGGCCTATTTTCAGGGGCATTAGACAACAGTTTTATTGGAGGGTTTTTGTTGGTCTGGGGTTTTTTATGTGGTGTTGAATGTGAGCGCTGTTCTTGCTGTGTAATTAGTACCTATAGCCCCCCCACAAGACCTTGCAGAGCAGCGTGAGAAGGGCAGCATCAGCTGAGAACACACCAGACTGCTTGTGAGAAGGACAGTAACAGAGTCAGAAATTACTCCAGAAGACACACTGTATAGGTATAAGCAGAAAGGAAGCCTCTGCCATTGTCTCAGAAGCACCTAAGGAATGAGAGGCTCAGCAAGGCTTGAGATTGGAAGTGCAGAGAGCTCTTGGACAGTACAGGAAAGACCTGGCACTTGTCTTTTGGAGGAGGAAGCTACAATCCATATCTACAATGCTATAATCACACTGCACTGTGGTATTTGGGTGGAGACCAACCTGTGCCACAGGACACACAAATACATGGAGGGAGCTGCAGCCCAAGTTCTAGTATTGAGAGCAAAACCTGAGCTGTGTGATGTGAGTGTTTCTGAGGTTCTTTGTAGCTACTAAGCAACCAGCAGGGTCTTAAGGTTTGGTGGTAGCTTGCCTTAGAGGCAGAATGTTTGAAAGGGACTGACACTAAACTTCAAAAGAGCACAACCACAGCCCAAACAGCTGTTTGTGATGGTCTGACATTAACTGGTAGAGACCTATAAGCAAGTGATAGGTATCACCAAAAAGAAGAAGGAAGAGCAGGAGCTGAACCATTGTCCTGCTGCTCCTCCCTCAAAGGTGGGGAAGCAGGGCCAGCATAGGAGCAATTGCAGTTGCATTACTGTTAAAGTGAGCTAAAGGTTAGGCAGCAGGTCAAACCAGAACACACTATTTGACTGCCTTACACTGCTCTTTGGCACAAAAAAAAAAATGATATAACAGCATTTATTTATGTCTAGGGAGCCTGTGTTTTAATCCAAAGCTTGGATAAAGCTTCTTATTAATAAAGCAGAGGAATACAGTGAAATAAACTATAAATAATGCCTTGGGCTTCCCTCCCCTCTAATTCATTTCCTGAGCTTGCTCCTAGGAATTGGCACTCCATGGTCCCCAAAGACCTTACCAGAAGAAAAGAGAATAGATGAAAGTTAAAACCAGAAGTCAAGACAATGGTTTCATGATAGGAGCTCAGGCCATTGTCACGTATTGACGCTGGTCAAATGCCATGTACCCATAAAAAACACTCACTCAGTGCCCTCCACAAACTGGACAGAGGAGAGAAAATTTAACCAAGGGGTCATGGGTTGAGATAGGGACTGGGAGAGAGATCACCCACCAAATACCATCAAGGGCAAAACAGGCTCTAATTAGAGATATGCATTGAATTTATTACTAACAAAATCAGAGCAGGATAATGAGAAGTAAAATAAGCCCTTAAAAACACCTTCCCACCACCCTTCCCTCCTTCCAGCTCTGCCTCCTACTCCAGCAGCACAAGGAGACAGGGAATGGGGGCTGTGGTCAGTTCATCACCTGAGGTTTCTCCTGCTGCTCAGGGAGAGGATTTGCTCCCCTGCCGCTCTCTGGGGTCCCTCCCACAGGAGCCAGTTCTCCATGAACTTCTCCAATGTGAGTCCATCCCATGGGCACCAGTTCCCTGCAAACTGCTGCAACATGAGTCCATCCCGTGGGCACCAGTCCTCCCCAGCTCCAGTCTGGGAGCCCCACACTCCAGCATGTGGCTCCTCCAAAGCCTGCGGGTGGACTTCTGCATCTCGGTGCACTTCCATGGGCTGGGCTGCAGGGACACAGCTGCCTCACCATGATCCTCACCACAGGCTGCAGGGGAATCTTGGCTCTGGCACCTGGAGCACCTCCTCCCCCTCCTTGTTCACTGACCTTGGTGTCTGCAGAGTTGTTCTTCTCACAGGTTCTCACTCTGCTCTTCTCTGGACACAATTAGAACTGCCCCACAACCTTTGTTAAGATTTCTTCTTAAATCTGTTATCACAGAGACTTTACCACCATTTCTGATAGACCCAGCCTTGGCCAGCAGCACATCCATCTTTGGAACCATCAGGGATTGGGTCTTCCAGACATGGTGGAAGCTTCTGGAAGCTTCTCACAGAAACCACCTCTGTAACCCCCCCACTACCATAAACCAGGCCATACAAAACCAATAGAGCCATTAAATCCAGACCCCAAATTATTTCACAGGTGTTCATGCCCTCCCCTTGCAGCTAGCAAAGAGAAGCTGTCTTAGTTAATTTCTTCATTAATGAATTTCAATTTTCATGTAAAGTTATTGAGTAATTTCATATTTCAAAGCAAGACTTAAAACACAATGTATTTTTTTAATGGAAGAGTTTCTTCCACCTCCCACTCAGGCCCCCTGGCAGACAACTAATGTTACTTACAAAAAATTTCGCTTCAAAGAAAATAATAAGAAAAAAAGATGGCCATAAGCCAATGTATCATTAATAATATCCTTTAAGCTTTTTCAAATTTCTTTCTTTTACTAAGTAGTACCATTTCTAATGGAATATATTCATATTTCAGGCAGAAATAAACATGGAGGACAGCTAATAAATTATGTCCTCTAAAAAAAAGTTTATAAAATTCTAGATATGCTTTATAAGTGAAGGCAATAGATAAAAGTATGATACTATTATCTAGTTTCTAGCTGATACTTATTGCTTTCCAATGGCTTAGGTAGCATATTTTACTCAATATAATTTTTTTCCTTAAATAATTTGATTATTTCTCATAAACTAGATGCAAAATATATCTTTCTTAATTTTACTTTTTGCTATTAGGTAGCTCTATGGCACTCACTTTTTAAAAGGTTGATTAAAATAAAATGGGCAATGAATTGGCCTCCTGGAAATAAATCTCAGTATAGAAACCCACAGAACAAGACATCTTTAGAAGACAAGGTCAAGCAAATTGAAGGCTTCCCATTTCACAGTCTTGATCCAGTTGACCTCTATTAACCAAGAACTGGAATTTAGCCATAGAAAATCTATTTTTCATATTTCTGAAACAAACTACAAGCTGATGGATTTTAACAAACTAGACTAGTGGTACCAGCTGTACTTTTGGACCCAGAAAAGACCAAAAGAGAGGGCATTTCTGCATGTACAAGCTGTAGAATTTTTTTAAGAATCTGGATTAAAGTATATTCATTAGAAAGCAGTGGAAGAAAATAAAGTTAAAAAAAAAAGGCATTAATTTTTAATTGTAAATCATATAATATTTCAAAATGTGATTAGTGAAATTTAAATTTTCAGACATTTAAATCAGTCATATCCTCCTGTAGAGAGCTGAAAAGTCTCTTTATCACTTCAAATTTCTTTTCTCTGTGCAGCAACTATATGAAACCACCAGCCTCCTGCAGCCAGTTTCCAGTATCTTTTCAGCAAACTGGTTAGGCTGAACTCTGTAAATTTCACAAGCCATCACAAGGCTTATTTCCCTGGTCCTCAATCCTTTCTTTACCTGACTATTTACTGAGTGTTCTCCAGTATTTATGTGTCTTTCAAAAGAGCTGGTAAAAACACTTGGTCTTATTAAGGTTGGGTGCAATAGGTATGAATCATTTCAGAATTAAATCCCATACTGCTTTGTGGAGGTTACAGGGCTGATAGTGCAAGCCAATCTTTCTGCTTGAGCACTATGTTTCATGATGCAATATTTTTCTCCCCTTTGATCCAAGGGCATGACAGAGACTAGTATTCACATTATTGTTTGCCTCCATTACTTTAGAGAAGGTAAAAGCATCCAGAAATCCAACTCCAAATGCCAGGAGGTCAAATGCAGGGATGCTGGTGTTCAGTTTTGATGCTCAGCTGGATGAACTAGGCTGTTTGGTAATCTCTAGACAAACATAAAATTTATGTTCTGAGATTTTAAAATGCTGACTTTTAAAGGCAACATTGTAAGCACAATCTACCATGAATACTTTTAGATTTTAAATCAAATTCTAAAGCTTTTGTGGTTCTTTTTTTTTTTTTTTCCTCTTATCAAAACAAGAAAAGTACCAGACATTTCCTTCTGAATGAAGGGGCTGATTTCTGTTTATGGCTTGTTCCAGCCAAAGATAGTTTAAAGTGAAAGCTACAGTAAATTACATGCTGTGCCCTTTACACAGCTGGGATGAAGCAGCGCTCCTGTGGGTAACTGGTGCAGGAAAGCCACAGAACCAATGGGCATAGACACTGAATTTCTGCTCTGTCTCCAAAGAATCTCACCTGAAGACACCTATGGGTGGCCAGATCTGCCAGATGTAAAATGAGGATAGCTGAGTAGCTTGGCACAACACAGAATGCAATTCTAGAGCCAGTGCCATGGAACACGGACACACCAGTATCTTCTTAGGACAAGGCAACTGGTCTTAATTTATCTCTTTTCCCCATTCCTGTGGTTTTCTGGTTTTTTACATAACAAAATGATGCGATGCTTTCCATTGAAAATGTGCTGAAAAGATTTGGAAATGCTGGTACTCAGAAGACTGTGGTGCTCCTTTTCTCCAGCCAGTTTTCTCTCCTCTCTCACACTGCCTCAAGGATTTTAGCCTGGATATTTGTGATCCAGGACGAGGGATGTGCTAGAAATAAGGCCAAGCAAAGCACAACTGGGCAAACTTGCAATTTGAGAATAAAAAGGTGTGAGAAAATGATAAAGCCCATGAAAATCAAGCAAACATTGAAAGTTTAAGTAAAAGCTAACAAAAAAATTTTTAGCAAATACAGTTAACTTCAAATACTGCATTCTGTGAAGAGAAATTTTATTCACACAGGAGCATTTTATTTAATTTGTCCAACTAAAATTGCATTCACACATTAGAAATACAGTTTTATCAATATTTACTAACCAGAAACATTTTAATGTTGTTTCAGAGACTTACAAAGAGGGAATGCATACACAAATTCACATATATATCATAGTATTTAACTCTACAGTATTTCATATCCAGCCAAGTTTTTCCCAGCACTCGCTGAGAAAAGAAGGGGAAAGGAAGATAAAATAGGTAAAATGAGTTTTAAAAAGGCTATTAACCAGACAGCTTACACCCCAGAGTTCAAAAGCTCACATATATATGCCATTTTTTCCCTTAGTAAAGGGAGAAGTTGGGGTGACTTTGCTGCTGCCCTGTCCAGGTGTGAGGCCGGAGGTCAGGACACATCCCTGGGATCAGTTCTCTGGACATGTCAGGCAGACTCACTGCAGGAAATAAGGATGTTCCAAGTGGACCACACTGTGAGGCTTAAACAAATAAACAAATAAAAAAGCCAAATTTCAGCCTCTGGCCCATCACTTCATGCAGCTTGGAAGCAGATACCAAGTAATTTTGCAGTCCCCATGGGCAGATCTCCCTTATATGACACAGGTATGCAGGTCTGCTGGGGAAAATGCTGGGCTTGGCATGGCTCTGTGGATTCTCACTACTGGGGATGGGCCCGCATTATTAGTGCAGCTTTTCACTGATGAGAAAAACAAAATATGGAGAACTCTCCACAGCACATTTTTTAAAATAGCAAATAAAGAAGCACTTCAATTTAGGATAGTATATATCTGGCTTTTTCATAATCTGCTTTAGCCCACTGAGACACATAGAACCTTTTGCTTTGTAAATAACAACATTAAAAAATGAAATATTAACTCAAACTTTCATTCCGAAGAGAACTAAAAGCTTTATTTTATATGCAGATGGTATATCTAAAGGAAGGTCTTATCTATTTATGTTTCCTGACCTTTAAGCTGAGTTACCATTTTGTTTTTAAAAAATCTTGTAATAATGATGATAAAACAGCAAGCAATTTCAAAGAAATTATTTAGACATTGGCAATGCAAATAAGGTTTTTTTTCATACAGAATTTTCAGAACACCATTGTTTCTCAATAAGCTTTATCTTATGTGTTATTATATTATCTTTCATGGTTGGTTTTTATTAGTTACCTTAGTCATTTATACTTAGAACTAGCCTTGGATTGCTTGCAGTTTTATCTCTGACATTTTTACTGAGAGAGAAAATCTGTTACTCTGATTAGTTATATTCATGTAAGCAGACTCATAGAAACAGTATAATGTTAACGATGATTATAACTATTTTAATGACTGCTGAGATGTGTCTTTCATATCCTGATTGATCAAAAATTGATAGTGATTGATAATGAACAGTAACTTGTTTATAAACAAAAGAAAATAGTATCTCCAGAAATCCACTATTGTTTTCTTATATTGCAGAGATGATGAATATAAACACTATAGTGTCCTACCTCATTGCAAAGAATGATGAAAAACAAAATCTCAATACTCATGCTTTCATTATTCCACCAAACACTCAGTTGCAAAACAAATGCCTCTCTGGTTTATGGCTAGATTAAGGGCCCACTAGGGCAAGTTTTCCATGCTCAGAACACCCATTGATTTCAATGGCAGCTCCATACACAAAGTATTTCCAGGATTAGCCCTTAATTATTTATCAAAACCATGTCCTGGAGCTCTGAGTGCATTGCAAAGACAAATGGAAGGATTCAAGCAGTAAATAATAGGGTGCATTTTTCTGCTCTCACAAAATATGTGGATGCTTTTATATAAGCAACTCACCTGCAGCCTGGTGAAAAAGGAGTTTGTTGCTGAATAAATTGACCGGGGAAGGTGGAGTGGGCTAGCAAGAGCAGTGTGAAGTTTAAAAAAAATGAGTGCTAAGTCCTGAACTTGGAATGAAATAACCAAAGGTCTCAGTGCAGGTTAGGATCTGTGTGTTTCAGCCTTGCTGAAAGGGAGCTGTGGGTGGACAGCAAGCTGAGCAGGAGTGAGCAGGGCACGCCTGCAGAACAAGGGCAATTGGATCCTGGGCTGCACCTACAGGAGGGCTGCCAGAGAGGCTAGAAATGCGAAACCCCGACTCTAACCAACATTTGTTGGGCTGTGCTGGGAGTACTGTGTCCATTTCTGATCCCCAGAATTCAAGAAAGATGCAGACTGACTAGAGAAGGTCCAAGTGAGGGCCCCAAAGGTGATCCAAGGGATGGGAGATCAGAGGGATGGGGAACCTGAGGAAACACTGAAGACATCCAGTCTTTTCTCCCTAAGGAAGGAAAACCTCAGTCTTGGTCACAGTTTTCTTGTACATAAATGGCAGTGCCAGAGAAGACAGATGCTTTATTTTTATGAGGAGCCACATGGAGAAGACAAGGAGGAAGCACAGGCTGCACCAGGAGAGGTTTCATCTCAATATATGAATTTTTTTTTATCATGAGAACATTTGATCACTGGTGCGACCTCCCCAGGGATGGGGTAGAGTCCCCCCACCAGTGTGGGTTTTCATGATGCAATTGTACAGGATACCAGAGATCCTCATGTGGGCTCCCTTTCCCAAGAAAGATTGGACCAGACAATCTTTTGAGGTCCCTCCCAACTTGGGCAGTTCTTCAGTTCTGTGAATCTTATTTCATTGAATATGCAAAACACAGCGATGTGCCAGGAATTTGAAGATGCCAGTCAAGGTTCATACCTCCCTCCAATGTGTTTACAGTGATAAGGCAGGTTTTTAACTTTTTTTAATTCTACAACTGGTTTTTTATTTTTCATTCAGTGCTCTGCCAGAGCACAGTTTAAAATAACAGGACAAGAAGGAACATTTAAAGAAGGGTTTGAATGCTCTCATATGGACAGAGGAAGATTTTCTTTAGTCAAACACTTCATTAGCTCCCTCAGAGCAGCACCTTTCTTGAAAAGCAGCTGCAACTGCAACTTAGACAAACTTTGCTTTTCCGGAGTATTTAAACAAAACATACAATGTTATTATGAAATTTGCATTCAGCATTTGCCTGAGGATGCACTGTTGATGTCTGTAATACATAAAACTAAAACATTGCAATCAACAAATCTTTCCAGTTTATTTTAAAATAATGCCTTTCCTTAATGAATACAAGGAAATGTAAATTACATAGGCCTTAGTCCCTTGATTCTCTTTTGTTTCCATGGAAATTGAGAGTATTCAGGAGAGCACACAACTCATCAACACCAGGCAGGAATGGGTCACCAGCACCCAATCATCAAAGGCTATTATTGTCACTTGGTCTTTGGAGCAATGGTAAAGACGTCTGCATCTTTTGGTAGTTAAAGATGTCAGAGATGTCAAAGCAATTTAAAATCTTTTGAACCAGATTACAGACCCTGCACGTTTTCAGCTTCATTTGAAGGACTCATGTACAGTCAGGGATGTACATAAAGAACTGGCTTGTGGATTTGTAAGAGGAAGAAGGGAATCCCCAGGGATGCTCTCCATAAAACAGCAAATAATAGCAGTAGGCAGAGCTGTATACCCAAGATGTAGAAAACAAAGCATCATTCCCAGCTGTCCATCATGCCAGAGTATTCAAGTATGAAAAGTACAGCCTGCTCAGTTCATTTGTCTCAGGGGAAAAGTTATTTGTCAATACACAGCAGCCAGACCAGCTGTGTCTCCTTTTGCTGAATTACACATTTTAAACAGAGAACAGTAACTTCCATTTACACCTTATTCTTACTTTACTGGACTAGTATATAGAGTGGGTAACACTAACCCATGGATACTGACACACTACATAGTACACTAGGATAGAAATACACCCTTCTTTACTTAGCCATTGAGAAGAAATCAACCCTCACAATGATTTATGGGTCTGTATCTTGTGAATTGTAAAGATCTTCCTTTCTAGACAAGAGAAATTAGATTTAAGTTTTCTAACTTAGACCAATCTCTTTTCTGCTTATTTTGGTGATTCACAGTGCACACCCACAGAGGAAATTCTGATTCCTTCTCTATTTGACCTTTCTCAAAGATGCTCCCCTCTCTGACATTAGCCGTGATAGATTTTTTTAAGTCAGATTCTTTTGGAGACAGTCTCATCTCTCCAGGCTGTCATGCACTTCATAAAGTCAGGCTGACACGATGTCCTGCACTCCCATTTACATCTGTAGATGTGGTCCCAGTCAAAACATAGGTGAAGTAAAAGGAAATCTCTAATTTGCCCTCAGTGGATATTGGATCAGATCCCACCTACAGTACTTCACTTTTCCAGCAAAGGTCACTGAGCTCAAAGAGACTACACGAGCTACCAAATGTCAGGTCAGATTACTTGTGCAGAACCATCTAAGATCCTGCTGCTGCTGCTCTTTCTTTCTTTCTTTAATAAAGTCAGCGTCTCTAGACTTATTAGCCAAAGGAAGAGAAGAACCCATGAGCTCCATTCCCCAGGGATGTCTTGAAAGCTACATTCATTAGCAGCAGCAGCAAGGGCAGTTAATATTTACTTGACACGTGCAGGAAAGCAGTAGCATGAAGAAACCAGTCTTAGAATGGTTTACTGTGAGAATTTGAGAAGAATTTGTTCTTCGTTCTTCATTTATCTCCATGGATCAGTTGTGAAGTGATCAGCTGTAGGACTTGAAAATTGCCTTTATGGTCATCAGAGGAGCTATCAGTCTGTTGGTTTAGCAATTAAGGTATTTAATTCTAACATGGATTTTGCAGGAACCAAAGCCAAGGCCTTACAAATTACTTATTCAGCTTTTATGTAACATACAACTATCTCCAGGGTTTGATTCTGTTTATCAATAGTTTCATGCAAAGAAGGACCACAGAAATGCACATATTTAAGTAAAAGTCTATGGATCTTTTGCACCTATTCATAAATTATTCTAATGCCAGCATAAACCAAACATCTAATTCAGAGCAATAACCTATGCCCTTTCTACTGTTAATCAAGTATTTTTGCAAGACATTAAATCATGCAGAAACAATTTTCAGGTTCTAGTGATATAAGCTGTTTGTTGTCCAATGGCTAAATCCTACATGTTAACAAAACCACAAGCCCTTTGATACAAATTTTACTCACTGAACTGGGATTTTCTTCTCCCAGAAATCAGCCCTTTCTCAGGAAAAGCGCAGGTTTGGCTTGTTTTGGAAGGGACAGTTCTCTCTGGGAATAATTTTCCCTTCATGCATTGAAGATTTCCAACCAAAGAGGTACAGCTGAGCACATCTTTTTTGTGCATTCCTCAAAAAATGGCAATATGGCCTGAAGACAATTTACTTTGCATCTTGTCCTCTCTAGAATCATTTATCTGGGAACCGCAAAAGAGGTTGAAACCTGAGAAATTTCCTGTCAGCAGAGCTCTCATTAGGTTCAATGCAGAGGCAGAGATCCTTAGACAATTTCTGCCAGCAGCCATTTAATATCTTTAGCCTTTGTAAAAAAAGTCATTTTGTTGTTCTCTGAAGAGGAGGGAAGCAGAAGATTATATAAGTATAAATATGTTATATTTAGTTACAAAGTGCATGAAGGGGAAAACAGAGGAAAAGATAAGAGAGTGATGGTAATGATAATTATTCTAACATCAGGTTGCCAAGTCAAAATGACTGCATGCTAAATATTAATTTTTGAACTGATTTGATATGGACTTCATCTTTATCTGTGCCATTTATACTAAATGAGGCAGATATTTTTATGCTGGGCAATCTCTATTAGGAGGCATCACTGAAAAGACTCTGTTTAGCCTTGTGTAATTATAACACTTATACCCCAAACACAACACCAGAAGTTCTGAAGGAAAAAAAGAAAAGAACAGAAAAAAATATAATGTCTTTCTATGCACCAGAAGAATTTGAATGAATTCCAGGGAGAATGAAGCATGTTTTCTGAATAGCGTGCAATCCTGAAAAACATTTTCTTAGATAACTGATGGATATATCACTACTAGACCAAGGAATAATGATTCTGGTATGAATTAGGTGATTTTAATAACAAACACATGTTACTGCTCTTGATATGCTGGTAACACAATGCAAATGAGACTAGAGAAAACCTACATAAATTTATTAAAAACGAGAAAAAGGTATTGCATTGGAGGGATACAGGCATCCTTTTGCAAACAGGCTGATACACTTTCAGATGCTCCCATCCTTAGACATCTGTCTCAAAAACTGGTTGCTGACCCCTGGCGCAGGCTGCAGGGGGGATTTACATCTGTGCATGCTCACTTACATTTCCCTTATAGGGAGTTTGTGCCAATATGGGAAAGGATGAACTAAAAAGGCTACAAAGGGTAACTGAATGGACTAGGGAAGCTTCAAGGAGCGAGACACTTTCTTATTGCTAAGTCTGCTGGACTAGCACCACTTTGGGTGGAGGGATAGAGCAGGAAGCAGGGAATACAATGTTAAACAACTTCATACACCTTCACCATATTCCCTCTGTCACTGCTCATCCTCACCTGCTTGCTCACCTCCCTGATGAGTAACTGTGCTGCCCATGAGTAACCAGAACCATACTGCTTTCCATGGAAAAAGTTCTATCACCACCTAACGGAACTGTGCCTGGATCTTCAGCTATGAGCAAATTCAGCAGCAGTTCACTGATGGTTGATACAAGTAAAAATACAGCAGCTAGTCTCCTGGTCATCCAGTATTTCATAATTGTTTTCCTAACTCCATAAAAGAGTATGCCATAAAAATCCATGCCATGAGAACATCTATTTCCAGTTCCCAAAAGGAACAGAAGAGAAATAACATAGGACTTACAAGTATTCACCAGAAAAACAAATGCAGCCAGGGAGCACTCAAATTAAATAGATAACACTTGGGACTGGGGGGGGAAGTGGAAAATGAAAGTGGGGGCAGCATCAAACAGCCTTCACTCTTGTCTTGAAAATAAAATATAAGTAACTAGAAATGCAGAATAAGGGAAAAATCCTCTAAGAGAGCTAAAGGGTCTCAGTCAGAACTGTGACAATTCTGCCTCTCTTTTTTCAAATTCATTGAGAACTACTCACAGAAAATTGAATTCACCATACACATTCATTTGCAACCCTCAAAATATGAATTATTCTGTAGATTACAAAAACAGGTAATATAAAACATAACTACTATTTACCAACACCACCTCCCCATTCGTTATCTGTGCAATGTCACTTGATTCCTTGCTTGCCTAGGAAAGCTTCAGCCTTTATAGTTAACAATTGACAAAATGAATAACAGATGTAAATTAATAAAAAATTACGTTAAATCCAGGCAGGTTAACTAATCACCCAAATTTAGAGTTAAGAAGAGATTTTTCTCCCAGCGCAGATTGACATTATTTTCAATGACTGTTCACAATCTGCAGTCCAACTGGTGTAGAAATTGCCCAAATCCTGTAATTTCAAGGCTTTGAACCCTTGTGATACAACGTCCATTACATGCTTTAGCCTTCTAGCACCACTTAATCTAATCTAGTGATAAACAAAATGGATAAATATCATTGGATTTATACAGGGCCCGAATACAGAGCTGTAGAGCTGTGCTATTCTCCCCCAGCTGAGGTATCTAAGTGTCAATTCAAAAAAAAAAAAAGGTAAAAAAGAGGAAATCTGTGGCTATCAGCAAATGCTCCCATCAAATACTAAAACATCATTTCAAAATCAAAATATTTTCTAATTAAACAGCAAAATTTGGTTTATTGGGATTGGCCTTTGTTTCCTCTTCCCATCATTTTTTAGCAGAAAGAATTTTGGTAGAAAGTATTTGACCAACCAGTCTCTAGAATGGCACTTTCATCACTGAGAACTCTTTTTTTTCCTCATCACTTCGGTTTCCTGATATCCACTATTGAGCTTTGAAAAGATGCTCAGGTCTTATTTCATACACACATGAAGCAATTTCTCATCATAGTAAATGCACCCAGCTTATGAAAGGCTTAAAGTTTTAAATTTTAAGACAGGTCATGCTAATCAGGCATGTATTTTCTGGTAGAAGTGAGGGCATCATTGTGTTCTGCTTCCTCAGAAGGCAGGAACTATTCAGAAAAGCTCCTCAGGACACTGGATGGTTGAAAAATGTTGATATCACTGAACTGGCACCTTTTATGGAATTTTTTTTCCCCCAGACTTTTGTATTTTTCCCTAGGCAAATTATGGAACAGATTTTTCCCTCCCAGAACAGATGACCGTCTAGAATAAAGGGTATGCATTTAGGACACAAAAGCCTCACGCTCACCTACAACAGTCCAAGCAAAGGCTGAAACTTGCTTTACCTATATCTCAGTATCCCTTAAGCAGCACAACACTAATCATTCCTAGGAATGCTTATTATCCGCAAGAAAGCTGATATTGTCCGCTCACTATGTTATCTAGGAAGCATACGTTACCCACAGATTAAAGAAAATGTGATTTTGTGCCACTCTGGAATAGCCACTGATGATGAAAGCTCTGTATTTTGTGGAAAATGGTAGATCGGCATAGCTCGTAACACTGAGCTCTCACAGGCCCATCCAACCCCAAAGCCAAATCCACCACTCAGCAGAGTTCATGCAGCCTTTCAAGCTAGAACAAACCATATGCAGGTTTTTATAAAGGTCCTACCACAGTGAGCCAACATCTCACATACAGACCCCTCCAAAACAGCTGTGGCTGCTCTGTATTGCTGCCTCTACAATTGGCTTGAGCTAGAAACCAGGACATTTAACTCTGGTTCAGTTCTTCCTTTTTATTCACACCCCTGATTTCTACTGACAGAATTTAAATTCCTTCCTTTTAACATTTCCTCATGAATTAGTTTCATTGCATAAGACTCAAATTTTCTGTCCACTTACTCTAGAATGCTGAATGCTTCAGAGGAAACCAGATAATTTTCCAGGCACTTCTGAGCATGTTCTTCAAGACTGTAACATTGTAATTATGATGCTGGAAAAAACACCCGTAAGAGGAAGCTTTGTCAGCACTGTGAGGCAACAGAGGAACAATTTTGTTAAATGTCCTTCTCAATTCAAATTAGGAAATTAAACTTCCCAGCATCAATTTGAAACACAAAATGCCAACATAGATAAGCATGAACATATGTGCACACATGCACAGAAGTTTACATACCAATTTATTTATATGTGTCCATGTTCATGCATATTATTCTAAATGCGTGTATAAAGATGTAACGCTGTCTGCTGGACTGCCCGGTCATCCGCAGGTGTCAAGACACGTGTACCTGGGTAGGCAAGGCCACTTGTGTCCTTAAAATCCCGGTGTTCGGTTTGCCCAGGACCCCAGCTGGGGCTGGCAGCAGATGATGTTACCAGAGCGAGCATGCTGGAGGTAAAGAAGGAGAGAGGGGCTCAAATGTTCCTGCAGTTTGTGTCTTTATTCCATGTCCCCACAGGAACCGGAGAAGCCCACGACACGGGGCACGATACAAAGAGTCAGAGGTGTTAGTTGGTGAAGGGGTTTTAAGGGAGACAGAAGTGGGAGGATCCAACAGGGAAGGTCCAATAGGGAAAGATTACATAACCGCAAATGCCCAATGGAATGAAACACGGGGAGGAGTACATGCAAACAAACCAATGAGGATACAGAGAACACAGAACTTTCCAGAACTTAATGCACATTAAAACAACCTAATGCATAGGGAAATAGCTGGGAGGGGAAAGGGCTGTAACCAAAGTCTTAATGTACAAATCAAAGGGCGGGGAGTGTGGAGAATTCCCCAGCCTCGCCTTTTCCCGCTCCTCAGGCTCACTGTTCGGGGGGGGGGTGGAATCATATCCGCCCAACTGATCCCATTGGTCTCCATAGAGAGAGAAGTTTGGGTCACCGCCAGGAATATGTATTTTATATTTATGTGTATACACACACGAATATTTGTGTTTGTAGTGAGGTCGTTAAGGATGGATCTATTCCTGCCTGGCCAACTCCTTCAGAAAAAGCCATAGAGCTGTGGCCTTCATTCCCTGAGATGTGCATATATCTCTTAGTGTGCGACAGTCCTCCACATCCCACATGGCTTTTGTAGTGGGAATTCCATATCCAATAACTGTCAAGAGCTGTTAGGGAGGGCATGAAATCCTTGCTGCATCTGACAGCACAGCAGTCTTCAGATAGCTGGAATTGCAATCGATAGCTAACAAATGGCCATTCCACTTACAGTATAATGAGCCCTGTCTGAGCCTGCTTTTCCCACAGAGATGCAGGCACTAATTCTAAGACCATTATCTCCTTCAGCTAGTCATAATGACAGTTAAAACATGTAATAACATATAAAACACAGACTGTAATTTCTTTTTCTCTGTTCAGAATTTGTACTTGGCCAGCAAATGGCTTAATGAACCAGTTTTGGAAACTTTCTAATTACCAGCTGTCCCTGGAGGATTTATTTTTTGTTTGATTTTATTATGCTAAAAGTCATTAGACTAGCATCTCTTTTGTTAGATAGGATTTCTTAGAAGGATTCTTCCTTCTGCAGCTGAAATGGATTGCACCTTACACTAGGTACTAAGACAGCACTCTAAACAGATTCAAAGTCACTCTCACTGGCTTTCTCATAAGTTTCTGCAGCTCTGTCAGAGTGTAGCTGGGTCAGTTCACTAGGCTGGACTAATTGTTTTTCTTTGGTAGTATTTTACTTCTGGGTCAAAAAACATACTTGCAATCTCCAGTTTTTCTGGTTTCAACTACAGTGCTTTAAATTCTGAGAGAGAGAAGAGGAATCACTACATATGGTACATTAGGTTTATTAGATACTTGACTCCCCAGGGTCAGACTCAACCCTGGATTTTAATCTGAGCCTGTTTTTTGTGGATTTGTTTGTTTGTTTGTTTGTTGTTTTGTATTTGTTTCTTTGATTTTTTTTGTTTTGTTTTGTTTGGGTTTTTTTAGTTAGTTGCTGTTTTTCCATCACATATAAAAAGTAGAATTAAAATCCAAAACTCTTTGTGATTAGGATCAAATCAGAATCCTTTTATGAGTGACAGCAGTTTTCTTTTTATCACTTCCCATGTGATGGTGACAATCCACTTGCTCTTGGGATGCAGGCTCTGCTCCTTCCAGGCTGCAGAGGGCTGGAGCACAGGTCTGCACCCTTCTCCTAGGCAAGGACTTTTTCAGACCGCTAGAGGAAGCCTTTTGCTCTCAGGCTCTTTTTCTTATGGGAAGCTTTAACCACTCCAATGTCAGCAAAAGGTCAGCACTGCAGGACACAGGCAGTCCAGGAGGTCTCTGGATGCTGTTGATGGGAACTTCCTCACTTACACAGGTGATTCAGAAGCTGTTGAGTGGAGATGCTCTGCTAAACCGCATAAATAAGGAAGAACTAGTTAGAGATGTGGAGGCTGGGGGTGGCCTTAGCTGCAGTGGCTATGAAACGATGGAGTTTAGGATCCTAAGAGCAGAGAACAAAAGGGGGGAAAAAAGCATCACACTCTATGCTTCAGGAGAGTAAATTTCATGAATCTTCTTAGAACCACCATGACATACAGCCTCAGAAAGATGAGGGGTTCAGTACAGCTGGTTGATTTTCAAAGAAGCCTGTTCACGGCTCAGGAACTGTCTATCCCAATGAGCAGGAAATCAAGCAGTGAAGCCAGGAGGCCTGGGTGGATGAACAAGGAGCTTCTGACTACAGTGAAACTTTAAAAGCTAGAGCACAAGACACAAGGTCAGATCACCCAGAAGGAATATAAAGATACAGTCTGAGTGGGCAGGAAACTGTAATTGCTCCCAGCTAGGACTTAGTAAGGAGTTTGCTTCTGCCTGAACTGAACAGTGTATCATCATTAGTATTAACTATAGGTCTGTATCCTCACTATTTTTCTGCAGCGTATTGTAGCCTTGAAACAGGAACCTGCAACTGCTGCCTTGGCTAACACAGGTGACCTGAGTTGTCTCAGGTACCTAATCACGCTCAAATGCTGTGGCTGGAATAACCAGAGCATATCCACAGTGTATTATTTCAACTGCTCCTTTGCAAAGCTACAGTAGCTTTTTAATTTCATATTCTACCTAAACCTACAACCTTTCCTGCCTGAGTTCAAATACCTCATCAACTATCACTATAAACATTATCTAATTAAATTATTTTGGCGATAAGTAGTGAGAGGTAAGTGCTGAGCATCATTAACACTATTTTCAAGGGGTGTGACAGACTGGAGAAATGTCCCTGTTAAACTGTGAACTTGTTTTGGTTATATACTTCATGGTATTGTAATCCTAAATTGGACTAGGATTTGTAGTATTTGTTCGACTGACTGATATAGATAAAAAAATTGCAAGCTTTGCAGCAGACAGGACTGCTGTCTTCCACTCCAGTAAATTCTGCCACTGTTTGGAATATCTTACAATGCAGGAAAATCAAACAGTTCCACTTCGCTGCTTCATTAAGGCAGCAAAACTCCCCTTGATTAAAATTGGGTAGTGTCAAATAAACTAGAAGTAATCATTCCCAGCATGTACTCAAGTATGAAGACTACTGCTTATATTTCAGACTTATAAAAATATGCCACAAACAGCCTGGCTTCTGCTGGTTCTATGTATTGATCTAATAAAAGATTAAATTTCTTTTTAGAAACCTGAAGCCACTTATTCTTAGAGAGTCATGTCTAGGAAGACATCTTGGTTTTATCAAAGTGTCTGCATTCTTCATGCTACTCTGAATCCTCTTTATATCTCAAATTAAACTCTCCTTACCCTCTTGTATTAATTCTTTCACTAATCTACTCATTGGAGAGTGGAGCTGAAAAAAGAACTCTGCCTGAATGCCTGGACTTGGAAATCAGGATCTCCATGAGGCAAGACACAAGATCATCTTCGTTTCCAAGTGCTCCTCATAACTTCTGAAACACCCAAAAATTTTTCAGCAAAATTAAATTAAGGTGGAGATTGCAAATGTCCTGAACTTTGCACATTTTGTGAAAGCTGGGAGGGGAACTGAAGACCTTTGTGAGCATCACACTGAGGGACAGGCATTTGTGAACAACTTTTCAAGAAGCAGCAGCCACCTGTCACAGGCTCCTTTTTGCAGAATTAAACTTGTAGAGCTAATGGAAGGATCTAGGACAAATGGAAGAAAGGCAGTGGAAATGATTCAGAGGTCTTGCAGCAAAAAACCTGTGAGAATTTGATGACCATGCAGACAGAATCTTCAGATTTTTATCACAGGATCTCTTGTTCTGACTGGTAGTGGCTGCTCTGTGCAAACACAAGGGCAAGTCTGTGTCCCAAACGCTGCAAATAGCCCAGAGAGGCTTCTTTGGCTCTGCTTGTGGCAAGAAATATTGTGAAGTCAGTATTTTACACTCTGATAAATAATTTGTGGCCAGACACGCGTTGTAGCTGTTTCTGAATTTCAGTTTGCGTTTTGAGTGTCAGACCACTGGGTGAGCTTGGAGAATGTCATGTATTAGGCCGTGTTAATAATTATACAAGAAGAATCACAGTCAACAGCTTGGACTGTGTCTCTGGCAATTGCCTTGTGATACTAAAGAAGAAAGATGGCAGGGAGGTCAAGAGACATTCCCCAAACTCTAATACCTCCAGATTATTTTCAATAGGACAATTTATTTATGGCTGTTGATCTTTGTTTAGAGGGCCAATTTTTTACAAAGTGGGGAATTTCCTTTTTATTCATGGTCTCTACTCTTCAGCAAGGCTGAAGCTGAGTACCTGCAACATAACAAGCATAAATTTAAAGACAATATTTAGAAGCCTGTAAAAAGGTGACCCTGAGACTCTCTCATGACCCATGAATAACAAGTTAGTGTTTGTACCATATTTAATATGAAGATTGTGACCAAGCCATTAACCTTAGTAGCGGGCACTGAGTAAATGTGTCACATCATACAGAAGGCGCAGTAAATCTGTGCAAACAGTGCACAGTATGTGGAGTGGCTTCTCAGCTGCAAGCTAAGATAAATGAAAAAATGTCTATCCATTTATCTCTATTCCTTCCAAGTTTGGGGCTTTATAAAGCACACTCTCTGAATTCTACCTCCTATCTTTACCCTTACAGTGGCTTTAATTTTTTGATTGGCAATATTTTATATCAAATGTTGTGGGGGTTTATCATTATATTTTAACTTACTTTTTTTCTGCCCGCTCAATATAACTATAATGGCTATAGCTCAAGTACTGATTGCTGTTGAAAAGCACACTAAAGTAGAGCTGAAAATTGAGCATTTAATATGCAAATATTCATTCTAACACCTTGGCCTAGGAAATCTGGTGTTATATGGTTTGATGTCCAACTCCCACAGTTTCTTCTCTCTCTGTTATATATATGTTTACAAACTCTCCATCCCCACTCCTGTTTCTAAACTGGGGTCTGAAGGTAGCCTCAGATCCAGCTTTCTTTTAAATATATAGTGCACTAATTTCATTGACAAGATAATCAGTCACTTTAGGTACTGCACATTTCCATGTGAAAGATTATTGTCAAACATTTAGGAAACATTAAGAAGCATAACACTGCAATTCAGCTGTGTTGTTCTGAGACTTATACTTGCATCTCAGAAAATGTAGCAGAAGTGTCCTCTTGTAGCCTATAGGCAGGTCTCAAAAATTTCCTTTTTGTGTCCATCTAATTTCCCTGCATGACAACACTTCAAAAATTTTTCTTCCGCAAAATGGATTAATTAATGCATTTCATAATGTATGAACTCACTTAAATGAGCAAGTTATAATGCTGAATTGCAGGCTTTATAGTTTCCTATGTTGCAGGAACATTGCATTTCTAATTCACCTTTTTTCAGGAAGCAGACAGATTATTGCTCCTTTTTCAAATCTTTTTGCTTATACTCCCCAAAGGCTGTGTCTCACCACTCACCAACATTTGTTAAACACAGAAGTCTATTTTGACTGTGACTTTTACTCATAAAAAGATGGAAAACCTTTTAAAACTGTATTTAGTTCTAGCAAATCTTAAGTACATCATCATAGACAAGGTACTTTTGCTGGAAAGATGAAGTAAACTTATTTAGAGAGAAAAAAGCTATGTTTAGATGCAGAAGGACACTCCTATGTTTGCAGCATTAAACGGAAGGGGATCAGTGGTCTGGCTCATCAAATGTGTTCACTGCCTACAACACTTTTCTGAAGGTGTCAGTCTGATTTAAGGGATGTGGAGTTCCAGAGTGGGTGTTTGTCAGGTTCCAGGGCAATGTCAGCAGACACATGTCTGGGTAGAAAAGGGAGTTTCTCCTCCTGGGTAAGATCCTATGTGCAACATCTGCTGCATACAGCTTTGCTCCATTTCCTCCATTAGGTCATTCTTAGATGAAACCTGAGAACTACAGAAAGACTTTTGTTTATCAAATCTGAGCTTTGACTGTCACTACCTCATAAAATCCATAACTCCAAACCAGGCCACTAAATTCATATAGTGGTTAAAACACTATAGGATGTATAAAATACATTTATACATAGGATGTATAAAAGCACATACATGAAGTATGGGGCATGTAAGTTAATTATTAGAAAGAAACCTCTGGCTGAGGTGACAAATCCTTGTGATTCTTTCCTTGGACAGAACAGTGGGAACAAACATTTATAAAATCCAGATTCAAAGATCAGGCAATTCATCTCAAACAAAGATCTTTTCTTGCTCCCCCTTGGGAAGCAATAGTGTCTTTATAGTCCTTGCTCAAGTCTGATGTATTTCCAAGTTTGAAAAACCAACTTTTCATGCAAGAAATGAAAACTCCACATGGTATGGTATGAAGATCAAATGATGAAATTCAATGTTCATTACCATAAATTATTCAAATGCATGTTATGTTTTAAGTTGGATTTTACATTATTTTATTCTGTAATTAGCTATTTGCTATTTTGTAATTGTTATTATTTTATAGTCAAACTAGTGGCAAATGATCCTATTGCTTAAGTCCTTCATAACAGAAAGTTTAGCATGAAATTTAGGTTCTGTTTCCTACAAAGCACTTGTGAACATTGCATCATACAATAGGCATGTGCAAAAACTGGGAACTTAAAAGTATATTGTGGACCTAAAGTATATATGCAGCTAAAATGTTGTAAAGGCCACATCACAACCTTTGAACCACTTCTAAATTTATATGAGATTACACAATTTGAAAATGCAAAAAATTAAAAATTCTATACATCTCATCTAGTATTATTGCTCAGCTGAGAAGGCTTGTAAAAGAAAGAAGTATTAGAAGGTCAATTATAATACAGAAAGATTAAATTAAAAAAACACAATAAACCAGACATCTGCACTTTCTAAAGTGGTTCACTAAAACAGTAGAAAGTAAAGGAATGAAAGAAATGCCATGAGATACACTTGTCTAGATTTCACACTCTACTACCATTTAATATCATCTAAATGCCACAAATTCATTTTCTGAAATGAAATTGAGTCAGCAGGAACAGGAGAAAATAATTACATTGACGAGGAGTCCCCAAATTAAATGTAGACAATTAAGGAAGACCTTAACCTGAGGTCAGACAGAACTTCACATTAAAAATTATAAAAACTGGATCATAACTAAAAAGGTACCTTTAATAGATGCTCTATTAATAATATTAATAGAATTGTTGAAGATAGGAATATCACAGTTAATCATAATGTCAAGGAAGTGGTTTCTTAGAACATGTTATTTCCATTGTGCAACCTGAATAGGCAAAAAGTATCCACTAGGAAACACTAAGTTAAAAATATAAAAATAGGAATACGTGGCCAGATATAACACTCCCTGTCTAGCAACACAGGTTTATCAGAAGTTAGGAATATTAGATGAGCATCTGCTGGTTGTATAACCCACCATCCAGCAATGTATGATTTCAGGTCCCTGATCCAAAGATTCAATCTGGACACAATCTAGCCATTTATTTTTAGTGATTCCTGATGGATTGGTCTTTGTGAATTTGTTTCATTCTTTGCTGAGCTTATGTACATTTTCAGTATCAAAACCTTTAGGTTCATCTGCTTAATGACATTTTATGTGGAAAAACACTCTTTTTCTGCTTGGTTTTGACAAGCCTACTAATTTTTTCATAAAATGCTGTCTTCTTAATACTTCCACCTTCTCCATGGAAATAGTAACTTTAGAGTTTTCAAAATTAAAAAATGCTAGCCTGTTTTGGTTTTCCTTGCTTCATGTTTCTGATCACATTTTCCAACCTTTATTAATCTTTTTTTGATAAGCAGTATATATATATATGTTCATTATTCAATTTTTAATCCACAAGTGAACAGTCTCTCTTCTCTATTTACAGCTCAATTTCCTTAAGTATTCAGTAAGTGAAGACTATTTTAAATCCAAAAATCCAAATCTCCTGAATTCCTTCTCCTTATCTAATTCTTCACCTCAAATAATGCTAAGATTCATGGGTGACATCTCTTTATGAAAAGAAACAAAACTTTCTTAATTATATTTCTCTGTATTTTTTATTGTCTCTGTTTTCTGCTATAATTTGATTTATAGATTAAAAAAAATTCCATTGTGGAAACATAACTTATGCAGAGCAGAAATGTCTTTCATAATTTCTTTTTAAAATGTTATGAATTTGGAACATTTTTATATCAGTTTCCTTAGAACTCTTTAGGAAAAGCTACTTGGCCCTGCAGTCTATCATCCATTTTATCAGTTTGCACTTAAGATTCTTCTACTGAAAATTCAATTTGAAACAAATCCTTAAATTCACCTGTGAATATAAGTTTCAATATGGGAACCTCCCTTTATCGCCTTTGCAGGAAATGCTGGCACAAAGGATTCATATAGGTTTTATGGGGCTTTTTGAGGTTTTTTTCAGCACCCTCAGCAAGATAGCTGACTACACCAGTCTGTGCAGTGCTGCTGACAAGCTGGAGGGAAGGGACACATCCAGAGGGACCTTGACACACTTGAGAGGTGGGTCTGTGGGAACATCATCAAGTTCAGCAGCACAAAGTACAAGGTCCTGAATGTGGGCTGGGGCAATCCCAGGAGCACCCTGGGAAGCTGGGCTGAGAAGTGACTGAGAGCAGCCCTGCGGAGAAAGACTTGGGGGTGTTGGTTGATGAAAAACTCACCATGAGGCAGCAGTGTGCACTCACAGCCCAGACAGCCAAAGGAATCCTGGGCTGCATCCAAAGGACTGTGGCAGCAGATTGAGGGAGGGGGTTCTGTCCCTCTCTTCTGCTCTTGTGAGAGAGACCCCATCTGGAACACCATGCACAGTTCTGGTGCCCCAAGGTATGAAGGACATGGAGCTGTTGGAGCAAGCCCAGAGGATGAAGTTTCTGAAGGGACTGGAGCACCTCCCCTTCGAGGACAGGCTGAGAAAGTTGGGGCTGCTCAGCCTGGAGAAGAGAAGGTTGAGTGGAGACCTCATGGCAACTTTCCAGTGTCTGAAGGGGCACTGCAGAGAAGCTGGAGACAGGCCCTTTATCAGGAACGGTAGTGACAGGACACGGGGGAATGGGTAGAAACTGAAAGAGGGGCAATTTAACTCAGGAACAAATTCTTGACTGTGAGGGTGGTGAGGCCCTGGCCCAGGTGCCCAGGGAGGCTGTGGATGCCCCATCCCTGGCAGTGTTGGATAACCAGGCTGGATAAGGCCTTGAACAGCCTGGGCTATTGGGAAGTGCTATTGGCAGGGCGGTTGGAACTAGATGATCTTTAAGGTCCCTTCTAACCCTTGATTCTATGAGTTTTTGCTATGACCTTATTTTTGTCTTTATATCTCAACAAGAAATCCCCAATACAAGCCAGAAAGATTCCTTCATTTGTTGTTTCTGAGGAACTTTCAGTGTTTGTTAATGTTTTAAACAAGTTCTGCATCAAAATAATTTTTGTCCTCCCCTATTATGGCCTTCTGTTCAATTAAAGAGTATTTATGCTCCTTTCAAATTTTCTAATTTGAACAAGCCTTCCATTTATTTCTGAAGCATGACTTAATTCTAACAGACTCTGTGGTTAACGATGCTAGAATTTTACTTACCGTTTTGGTTTTATATGGTTCTTTCAGAATCTTTTCTTTTGATAAGCAATACATATTTACTCAACACTTCCACTGTGATATCTGAAATCTTCATTACACTTACAAGAATTTTATGCTTTTCCACACTCTTATTCAGTCCCTTTAAATCAAACCATGTACTTTTTCTTCTCTTCCAATAATGCTGTTGAATTTTGGTGTATTTTTATACTAATGTTGAAGAAACTACTTTTGTGATTATGCCTTGAAATTTGTTCTAGGCATAATCACAAAAACTTCTGATTATGAACTTTGTTCCTGTTGTTCAGGACTTCAACAAAGGTAAGCAGCTTTTCTGTTGTAGATTTTTGAAATAATTGTTCCAAGAAACAGGTGTTTATGGTGCCTAAAATTGTTCTCTGTAACACACTCCATTGTGATGAGTATACTACTTGTGCATGGCAAAAATGAAACTTCCTGCTATTAGTCAGGTTTCTGCTCTCCAAGCACACAGATTTCTTTTAATGTACTGTATGTATTGCCCCAATTATGATTGGGTTCTCCTGGCTAATACTGCAGTCTAATACTATATTCATTCTCTTTATATCTGAGAATTCAATCCTGGCAATTCAGTTGGTAAAGAATCTGTATTTATAATGTTACTCAGATTTGTTTTCTCTAAGGTGTAATATCGCTTTTGTGGAGAATGAGGCTTCACTTTAAAATTTTTAAAAGATTTATTAAGGAAAAACTTAACAATAGGGGAGGCCCACAACACAAAGTGCAGCGCTGGGTGCGTGGCTGGTCTGGCCAGGGGCACACCCACTGGAGCCCCTGCAGCCGCGTTTATGCTGCCCTGGCGTCAGTCAAGGGTCCTGGATACTTTTGTCCAATCCGGGATTTGGCCGTCCCCTTCCCACCCCTCTGCCCACCTGTTCAGGGCAGTCTGCCCTAGCTCTTCCCTTATGGGATGTGGGTATCTTTGGGTTGGCACCTTGATTGATGCCTGGAGAGATCTTTCAGGAAATGTTCTCGGTGGCCCCTGTCGGCCATCTTTCCCCTATGTCCAACAGTTTATTGTTTTCAAACATTACAAACATTTAAGAAAACCATCCAATTAACAGCCAGCAGGACCTTATATATATGATAACAGTTGTCACTGTAAGTAATTTATATAATGGGGGGGTACAAGGAAGGGGGTCATGATAATAATATTATAACTTATTAAAGTAATTAACCAATCAACTTATTAACAGTCATAACAAGTAATTACAAAACCAATTAACTCATTAACTCCTTTTTAACACACGAAAGTCAACCTCACCCTTGGCCGTTTATAACACTTTGTCATCAGTAGGATTTATTTTATCATTTGATTGAAAGGTTTAAAACAACCAGTCAGACATAATGAGGAATTACAATGGATCGAGCTGAAGATTAAAGCTGATCTGAAATTAGATGAATTCTAATATAAACTTCAATTTTTTTGTCATTTATTTAATTAGAATGTTAAATTAACTGTTTTTTGAAAGAAAGTTCTCAATTTCTAAACTTCTGATGAGATTCAGGTGAAAAAAGGAAAAATGCGAGTTCACAAGAATTAAGACAAGCACAAAAATCTGGCTATTCTAAACTGGATCTAATAAATCTTGCTGCATCCAATAAATCTCACCATACCTACTTCAGACCCCATTCATACACAGTGGTGTTCTGTAACTCACATGTCTTTATTTTACCTTTTGATTGTTCTATTGCACCTCTATACAGAAGGGGAAAAAATGAAATGTCAGAAGATGGCAGGACTTGAAAATTGGTTCTGACTTTGGTCTTTCTAGGGTTTGATTCCTAGATACTCTACTGACTCCCTATGCCTTTTCCCCTTGCTGCTGTCTTTCAGGCCTTTGAACCAGACTCTATATATATGAGGTAGAGAGAGCAGGAAACTGCTTAGAGGGAATAATAAGTAGCATGAGTCACAAGAACTGTCAACTTAACACTCTATGTTTGTGGAGAGGGTTTTGGAGGTTGGCTTAATAGGCTTAACTAGTTATTACTGTAAAAGAAAGTAGTGACAATGTTTACTTGGGCAAAATTAAGTTCTGTTCTATTTCTTGTATATGACTCATCTAGGTATTAATATTATTCAGCCCCTCATTTCTGCAGGTGATCTATTTTAAAAAAATTAATACATCAATATGCATTAAGGAAAATATTCCTGTAATTCATTCCTATCAGGAAGAACATGATCCTGCTTAGTCATTGTCCTAGATTTTCCCTAGATATTTTGAAAAACTGTAAAATGTAAAGTGTTCCTAAGTCAGAATTAACTCTGCCTTGTATTCATTTGGTGGTAAGGAAATCATCAATTTTGTTTCTTGACTAGAAATTTTACAGAGAGTAAAATACAATGGATGGTGGCAGATCTAGAAGGAATTGAGTCATCATTTTTGATTGGTACAGGGTCTCCATGAATAGACCCAGGAAAGGTCAAGATTGCCTTGAAACCAAAAAAAAACAAAACATGAAGCATATGCTCTGATCATTAAATCTACTGTGGGTGATGCTGGCAGTTTGATGCTATGTAAAATGTAATATTTAACACAGGCACAGAGGAGGATCAAGATTGCTTTTTACATATTTCCTTGGAATCGATTGTGATGTGGTTGTTCTTGTAAGCTCTGCCCAGAATATTTTTCACTGTAATAAATAAAAATAAATTTATAAGGTATCATGCGGTTAATTTCAGCCAATAATATGACATTAACATGACACAATTCATTTTGTACATGAGCTCTAAATCAGCAAATTTTGTAAGTGTCGTTCTGTGTATATGCCCATTCAGGAAAATTCTTGAGCATATGCTTAGGCATAAATATGCAGTACGATCCCTTATAGCAGTAGGAAGTGAATATATGCCATATGCTTTCCTGAAAAAGATTGAATTTCCAAATTTGACCCTGTAACATCTTACTCAAGATAAATAAGTATCAGGTCTGTAGATGTCTATGTAAAAAATGTCTATGTTGACAAGTAATAAATGGAGAAGTGAAGTTCCTCTGCAAGTATAATATTTATTTTTAAAATCATTATTAGGAAAAAACCCAAACTTTATTATTTGCCTGCTATGAAGTGTTCCAAATCCTGTGATGTTTAATTTTCTCTTAAGGAACATTAATCCAAACCCAAGAATTACAGCAATTAATCTTAACTTTTGCTCATCTAAAACCAAGAAATTAAATACCCAATCTTTCTCTAATGTAATTTTAGTCATCAGTCCTGTTCTGTGCAGGTTTGGGGTTTTTTTGCTAGAGACATGTGGGACCAGGTGAGGCTATTTTTTTTAAGCCTCAGGGTGAGAAGGCTGCTCTCTGCTGTTTGCACAACTGGGCAGACGCTCTTTCTGCCCAGACCCTGGTGGGTTTCTGCATGGGAAGGCTCTGAAGACTGCCTTCCACCTTGGTTCTCATCTGCAGGCAATCTCAGACCTCAATAAAACTTTCCAAAGTGTTTGGCACCTTTAGGTACAAGGAGGAACTAGGCTTACTCTTTGTACACTCTTTGTAAAATCATCAGCACCAAGGAAAATGCCCAGCTTGTGTTACCACCTTCTCAAGGACGACAAGCTGGCAAGATCCCAGCTAGTGACCAGGTAATTCAGGTTCCTCAGGTCAGAAACATCAGCACACCAATATTGTAGCTTTTGAAAATGCTTACAAGTCAACAAACTAAAGTGAGATTTTGACAATTCATGTTTATGTGCTAAAGTGTAGTAAGGCACAAAGAGAAACCAGCTCCTTGGAAAGAAAGCAGCTTTGAGAGCAAGAAGTGATTTCTCCATTTAATATTTAGCAGTTATGACAGAAAACACAACAAACTGAGGAAAAGTGAATGACTGCTTGAGAGGCTATAGTTTCCCAAGATTAAGTTTTTTGGTGGCAATACTGACTTTAAATGTTCCTGCCTTCAGTATCTCCCTTTCAGCTATACTGGCACTATGGACTTGATTTGAGAAGTGTCATGGCTAACACTAAATAGGAAAAGTAATCTTTTTGTCTGAAAATTTTCATGCCAGAAATTTTCTGTTCCTTAGTCCAGGTCAAAGAACTCAGTTCCTACATACCAGGAGGGCACAAAATTGTCATTTACAGTACATCAAGTGCAAACTGTAGAAGGTTCCACACTGAAAAAACACCTATACTGCACCTTAAAGTGCCAACGTAGATGCACTTAGAATGGCTGAGCTAGATTCTCTGTCAGATCTCTCCAAATTCATGCAAATCCAGCTGGCTTACTTTGAGCAGAGATCCTTTACCCCAAATATTATTTTGATCAATGAAGAAATTAATGCATTAAATACCCCAATGTGTTTTATTACTAAATGGTTAATAGGTATACTGACTGTAAGGCTCAGTGTTAATCTATAGCTGCCTGATGTCCCATGAGACAAAAACATCATGAAAATAAGAGTTTGCATTACATATTAGAAATTCTTTACTGGCAATAAAGGAAAGTTATATTCTCCTATATTTTATGTTTTATATATTCTATATGCATTTCATCTTAAATGCCTTATAACACATAAACCATGGAAAGAGCAAGTTATTGCAATGCCAGCACTGATTCTTTTTCATTGCAGATTGAAACAATACAATAATTTCAGGGAATGCTGTACCAAACAATGTTATGTGAAGGACATCTGAATTCCAAGAACACTGCTTGTGAAAAATTCATCTATGTCACTTCTATCAAATCACTGACTTGATTTGTTGGTTTGAATTTGGGACAGATCACAGTGTGAGTAAAGAGAGAATAGCTCCATCAATGAACAAGTGGAAGAGGAATTAAGGTTTAAAGCCTTCAAGTTAAAAAAAAATAAGTTTTAAAAGACACCTTGAAAATGCAATCCCAGTTGAATGTCTAAGGTGCCTTCTGCTGAGTGGCTGGAGTGGGAGAGGAGGAGGCCGAAACAGTGATCTAGAAGATGGCATTTGTGACCTGATACTCTGTTGTTCCTAAAACCTTAAATAAAGTTTAGGAGATCCAACTGGGAAATATTAACCAGTTTTTTCAATTCTGTATTGCAAGATGGTAAGCAATCTTACTGCAGAACAGTGGTAGGAAAATGTCAGCCAGGAGGAGACTATTACCTGGCTCCCATCCTGGGTCCAAGGGAATGAAAACCTTCCACGTTGAGAAACTAAATTCAGCTGTGCTGGTGGCCTGAAAATGTTTTGTAACAGTGCTGTTAACATTATTGCTAAAATCCCCCTAAAATCTTAACAATTAGGCAATTTTTAATAACTTCAGACCAGTAGCAAGACCAGCACCACCTCTCAGTATGGTTACTCAGCTCTTTTGCATTCTGTCTTCTAAGGTATTTGGGCTGCTTATGCTGCAGTGCCACGGTAGGCTTTTTTTAGTCTGAATCATCTTTTATGTTAACATCAAAATGTTTCTACATAAATCAGTTTTAATCTTTACTCCTAAAAGAACATAAATTTGGAAGGCAAGATATCTAAAACCAAGAAACTAAACACAGATTCCTGAAAATAGACATGAAGGAACCACTCCGCATTTTATAGCTTAGAGTTCACATTTAGCACCAAAACATAGGTTTTAGCTCTTATGAAGTGGAAAATTATGTGCTTCTACATAGCAAAAATCACCTATAAACAGTTTGCCTTTTTGCCACAATTTGGCTTTTCATAAATATTTTTGATAGTAAATTTCCTGTTCCAAAGAGCAAAAAGTTACTTTTGCAGAATAGTTTTTTATTAGCTAATTTTTTATGTGATCTCTGATTCAAATCAATACTTTCATAAGGTCTTATAGTGTTTGCAATACAAAAAACTGATTGATGAACAAGCCAGTCACGTAATGCCAAAAAAAGTGGAGTAAATGGAAGATAGGAAATATCATTATTTATAACTTGGAAATAATACTTTTCACTTACTATTTTCTCTCAGTGTGCAATACCCTTGAAATCAGAAATATTGATTGCATTTTGCAAGTGAGACTGAAAAACTGGTTTCTTTCTAAGTTGTTCAGGGCTATTACAGGTTCAGACTACAGGAGTAATCCATATTGGACATCCTAAGGATATGAGTTCTCTGATCAGAGCAGTGTACCTGGGTGATGTGAGCAGGGTGGGTCTGGGGGTCATGACAGACTCCGACAATCCAGTAACCACCAGAGAAATGTGAGGTGGCAGGTGAAGGACCATCAGCCTCAGGCGACAACCCAGACCCACCTACCATTGCCATAAGCAGGGCCCTGAAACAGCACCTCTGCAACGAGGTGCTCCTCCATCCTACCCCACTGCTGCAGCCCCGGGCAGCCAGCAGCCCATCCTGGGCAGCTAGGAGGAAACAGTGGGGCCCAGGTTCTTTGGGGGCAATGCTGCATGTGCTTCCAAGCTGAAGAATGGTCTGTGCTCATAGTCTCAAGTTTCTTGATGTAGGGCAAAATGAAGCCTAAACTACACTCACAAAAGAACATAGCTACTCTGTGTCAGCAGAGCTGAGCCTTAACTCACATGCAAGTGTCCACTGGTGCTGCCAGTGGTTTAGTCTTCAATCACAAAGCTGCTGTTGCCAAAACAGGGGGAGCAGTATAAGAGTTGTTATGAAATCTTATCCTGGGAGGTGTCAGGAATTCTTCGCTGCCCTTTGCTCCCACTGGAAGCTGAAAGAACTTTACCACTTTTGAAGAAAATACTGCACAACCTCCTGCCTTTCACAAGACAAAGACCTATATGAAGGAAAAAAGGCATTTTCTATCCAAAACTGGAGCAGGTAGGAAAGAAGCTTTTGCTTATGGCAAAGCTTTGTGTTAGTTAAGCAGGTTAATGCAGCTTTTTTTTCTCTGCTGCAGTGGTACAGGCTTCATAGGCAACAGAGTCACACATTGTGAGTCTGGGCTGAATATAAGCATAGTTGGTAACAGTCCACAATTCCAGTTGGATACCGCGGGATGACTGAAGAACGTGCACCATGTAGGAGCCTATTAGTACAGCAGGCCATGAGGGAAGGGCGGTGGAGGGAGCATTTTAAAAGGCCTCTGTGTTCTTTCTGCTCCTGAGTCTGACAGTATCTGAATTCATCTTTGGTTTGACCTCAAATCTCCTTGCAGTTTCTTTGACCTTTCTGAGGTTGCTCACAAGCTGCAGGATAATAGTTCAAATCACAACTTTATTCTCTTTTTTCCATCTGCCTTCTCTAGGTGAACCTTCCACACAAAACTCAGACAAGACCCAAACTTTGTGTGACTGGAGCCATATGTACTGTCTGCATTGGTTTCCTTGGCAGACAAAAGCAATTTAAAAAAACAACAAAAAACAGAAAACAAAAAAAAAAAAAAAACCAAACAAAAAAAAACTAATTGAATTTCTGAAAGTACTTTGTTCGGCCTAGAATGGAAAAAAGGAAGGTGATTAAGAGATAGGTAGAAAAGAGTGAGCAGAGCCAAAACTGCTGCTTCCCAGGCCTTGCAGGCAGTCCACAGTTAGAGATGGAAACAGAGCTCTGATCCAGTTCTTCAGTCCCAGCTACTACTCATGTAAGATTATAATGTTTGCAAACACAACACAAACTTAGAAACTATGTGGGAAATAAGGTTGGTACTTAACACCCAGAAGAAATCGCAAGCTTCTCACTGATAGCTCAAGAGCAGAAATAGAAGCAAAAATTCCTATGGATTTGTCATTCGGCTCCAGTTAACAGTATGACAGCATGTTAGTAATGGCTGCTTTGCTCATTTCTGCCAAGGGAATTCCACAATCTGTTCTACATGGGCCTCAGAGTCCTCCAGGTTAATCTAATGCATGATCTCCAGCCTGAAAAGCTTAAATACTCACAGCTCTTCTCCCCAAGAAACAAACATATAATCAAATCTTATGCTTCAGGGAATAAGCTGATGGCTGCAGGCTCGGCAAGGAATACTTCTATTTTATGGCTTTGCACAAATTGTGGGGTTTGGCTTTCCTCTGAAGCATGACACATTAGTTACTGCTGGATGCAGAATACCAGGCTTAATAAAGCAATGTTCAGAGCTAGCTAGCGGAGTCTGTGCTTTTATGTTTTTGTCAGCAGCACTCTGGTTTTTGCTCTAAATTTTGAGGCAAGGGAGAATTAATAATTGGCAGCACTGTTTGCAGTGCTATGTCTGAGAGCAGATAATCAGAAAATGACATTCCCTGTAAAGCAAACATGACTGATTATCTGTGGATCATAGCTATGCTTGGGATCTCCTTCAGGATCAGAGGGTGTGCTGCATGTAAATAGAAGCACAGCTTTTATGAAATGAGCAGATCTCAAATGAGCAGATCTCTCAGAGCATTTTATAGCTCTCCCATTGCTATTTTATGGGCCAGCAACCAGGTTGTCCTTATAGCACTGAAAGTAATGCACTTGCTGTTTGGCTTGCAGACGTCTGACACAGTACAAAGGAATGCAAAGGCTTTTCCACAAGAATAGAAATGCAGTTTTAAAAATACCTGCTGCACAGGTGGGCTCTCTTCAGTGAGGCAGCCTGCCCTCTTTGTCTCACAATTGATTCTCAGAAGATAGCAATTCTGACTCATTTCCACAAAATTAGCTTTCATTCCACCTTTACCCCTTTCCTATAAATTCTGCATAGTGTCAGGACAAAATGTGGAGCCCAGAAAAGACACTGCAGCTAAATTATCTCAAGCAAGGGAAAAGCCTTGAATATTTTACAGGACTGAGTGGCCCTGCAGATTGTGTTAGTCATAAACAAGCACAATGTGAACTCACATCTGGGTTCTCAGCTTCTAAATATACTGAAACTGCCAAGGCAACAGATGAGATTTTCCCATCAATAGCCATCGAGCAGACACTTATTCTGTGATCAGTTTTAGACCAAGAAGAAGTAATATGGCCTTGTCACATGTAAAGCTTGCGATTAGAAATAACAGCCTCCATTTTATGCCAATCTTCTTAAAGAAGCATGGCCACTTAAGCTGACAGCAATAACAAAAGAGAAGAGAAATGAGTTGACCTGCAGGTTCATTTAATAGTTGAGTAAATACAGGGGTGGCTTTTTGGTAGAAAGCCAGGTTTGCTAAAAGAAAACTGCAACTGAGTATGTTCAAACTATCTCTTCAGCTGCTTCTAAATTGATTCTCCTTTTAAATTCTAAATGTTTGGTGCAGTTAATTAATCTTCTAATTCCCTTTCAGTTGGCATCTTTGGAGGTAGAACTAAGAACAAAACATCTCTTGGAAACTACAGTGAGCCCCTCAGATGATTATCTACTGATTTTCACTCCCTCTAGGTGATTACTGGAGAACCTCTGAAACTCTGGTTTCACAGGTGAGAAATGGCACCACAGCACATCTCTGCAACAGCCAGAACAGCCATCAGGAACCTCAGCTCAGGGAGCGCTTCATCAGGATGATGATTACCTTGTATTTCCCCTGTTTAGCTCTTTTAAGCATCTGATGCCTCTCGTCCCAGAGCTGATGCTGGAAGTTGTACAGGACAGGTGAGGTTCCCGAGGCAGAGGTGAGCAGTGCCAGGCACAGAGCAGCTCTGACACTGCAGTGCAGGTCGGCAGCACACAGGGGAGAGATCATAACAACAGCAAAGAGAAACATCAGAGTGAACTGTCAAAAGACCCAGCTGAGAGCAACATGATCCAAAGCATGTCAGAAGTGTAGCATAAGAGTAAGAAAATACATAAGAATTTTAAAAATACAGCTTCTAATCTCCCCGTTTGTAGTGGGAGAGGAAGAAGAAGAGGTGGAGTTAAGACAGCAACGCGCAGAGGATGGAATGCAATTCCAATAGTAGGACCCAGGATGTGAAAAACTAAACGAAATTATTTATGGTTCTGATTCCCAAGTGATAAGAATGAACATAATAAAAGTAGAATAGTAAAGCTAGTTAGACAGGAGAACAAATCATCTTGATACTAATTTGTAAAATAAATAATTTTTTTAATAAAAATTGAAACTGGAAAAAAAGTGCATTTTCACACATAGCTCAGAGATCACATAAATGCCAAGTGACATGACAGTTGCTGAAATAAATGCTCTTTTTATGAACAGCAGAGCAGTAAAGAAGGCAAAATAGATGCATAAAATGGGTAAATTTCCAATGTATTAGTTATTGCTGCCTCGGAGCTGCAGTAAATTACAAATTCATTTTTAACTTTTTTTGTGTTCATGAATACATTTTTGGGACTGGTTTTCCACCCCCTTCTTTCACAATTCCATTCTTCAGAGATTTATATTCTTTTTTAAAGTCTATAAATAAGAAGTATCCAGGTCTTTTCCATGTGAAGGAAGAGGGTTGAAAACTCAGAAAAAACTATTTATTATATATTTCTGAACTTTCATTGCATAAATTCTGCTATCTGTGAACATACTGCTTCCATAAAACTTGGTTTTGTCTGGATATTTTTCCCCTTACAAATGAAATCTAAAGTAAGTTTTTTAAAAAAATCATGGACCCATCCACCCAGTGGTTTTCTCCTTCATTTTTTGTTTCTTGTTTATAGTAAAAAAATAACAGTATGTTCTCTTTATTTACTGTTCACTATATCTATAAATAAAGGATGTAATATTATCCAGACAGAATGGACTGGAGTAAAAAAGATGAAAGATTTATTTGAAGTACAAGTTGGCTGTTCCCAGCTGAAAGGAGGAAACTAGTCAGTGACACTGAAAGTGAATAAAGTACCACAGAGAAAATGTTAAGCTCTGACTCTAATTGCATCCTCTACGATCCCTCCCAAAAATAAAACAACAAACCCACACCTTGAAAAAAGAAGTAAGAGTAAAGTTAAGGGTTATTAAATTCATATATGTCTTTGTTTTCATCACCTTGGTACAAAAGTCTATCCTGCTTTGCATCCATGTTGGTGCTCATTTTTGCACTGGGCTAAATAAGCATGCAGAGAGGAGAGCAAACCGGAACCAGAGTTTTTCAGTACATTTATGAGTTCATACATACAAAAACAAGGGGGGTTAACTACCTGCTGTGCTTATATATAAGATACTGCTTAAAACTACAACACCAGGGCATAAGGATTATAGCTAATGTCTGAAACAAATTTCTCTGGTGTAATCCAAAAATGCACGCCAATATCTACTCTTATTTTCAAGTCAAAGTGAGGGACCTAAATCCTGTAACACTCCACTAATGCAGAAGAGCAATTGTCCATTTAACCACCCATATGTACCTGTTTTACAGAGCAGATTCCTGGTACAGATTCCTTCAACTTTCTTGACTGCTGTGGGCTCGCAATCATCAAGATGTATTACCCAGACTGGATAAATCTTTTTTTTTTTTTTTTAATTGAATTTCTCAATCACACCATTCAAGATTTATCCAAAACAGATTAATGTACTCAAGCCCTATTTAATCTAGATGCCTGATTAATGTGTAGTTCTGTGACTTTCTCACTGAATTCAAAACAGGTATCCAAATTATCCATCAACAGAAAATAAGCCCAGCAAAGTTAGAAACATCCTGCTAATTTTCATTTAAAATCTCATTCACATTGGCATAAAATTAACCAAGTAAAATAAGAAATATGTCAAACTTCAAGGATTCGGTTTTTTCCCTCATGAACCACTGCCCCCAGTGTTTTTCACCTTTACTGATCTACAAATCTGGTCAGTGTACTGCCAGTCCTCTACCCATGGAGCTGATAGAGTTGAAAAAGAGAAGAGCAAAATCTGAGAACATTTTTATTGAAGAATCACTGGGCACTCTTTGATGGGCTCTGCATTGAACATCCAAAGGCACCCCAGTCCTGACAGTCAGTGAAGGACAGTTCATTATGAGCCTTTTCTTTTCCCTGGCTGTAGAGTACAGGTAGAGCTGATTTGACATTAAAGCCATAGCCAGCATCACTTTTCAGTTGCTGTTGATTCAGGCTGACGTTCACATCCGTACCCTATTGCAAACACTGGACTGTTACCCACATAATCTTGCTGCTTAGCAGCTTGAGGTTTGTCTTGCTTCCTTATTCCTCTAGTTTTCATTCTAGTTTGCTATGAATTGTAAATCTTATAAGAAAGCCCATCCAGGAAATTGGGGCTTTGCCTGGGTGTTATTTAGGCTGTGCTTTCAAATTTCACATTTATTTCTGTTTTTTTAAATGGGAAATAAACAATATCGCTAACTGAAATTAATAACAAGGAGACAAAAACATTTTTTTCTTTGCTGTGGGGCTCCAAAAAAGTTATGTTTTATTTTCTCCTGACAGCTATGAATCACACATGAGTCATGAAATCTTTTCAACAATATGACTGTCAATCACAAGATAAACTAGATGGAGGAATCTACGGGTCCAGTAAAATTGATTCCCAGAAGTATTAAATTCATCATGGCCTTAAAATAACATTGCGATCTAATTTTTTTAATTCTTTTCCCCCAGACCAGATGACTGTTGCCTCCCATATAACTTACAGAAGAATTATGAGAAATTAAAACTTTCTTCAACCTCATTGTTTTTAATGATTTTTTTTACATGTTTTAGTCTTTTAATTAGCTGTCTTTAGCCACATCATCCAGTTCATTCCTCCTTTCTCAACTCCTGAAGCTATACAGCAAAGCAGCTACTTGATGGGTAGCATTGTAAAATTCATGATCTGGGGTGTACTAATAATGTCTCTCATGTCAGCATTATCAAGATTTAGAAGCATCATAAGGTCTTAGAGGTAATTCTGCTGGTAAAAAAATTACAGTTATTTTAAGATGTGTTTTTCTGTAAAACGACATCTGCATTCACACTGAAATTCCTGGGCATTACACAATGGAAAATACTAGCAATATATGTGAAATTCACAAGATCTGTCTCTGTTATCTATTCTCACAATATTTAAAATCATTAAATGTCTTAGATACTTCATCTACAGTGAAAGATAAGAAACAGAAAAGAAACTCTCCAAGTTACAGATTCTCCTTCAAGGATGCATAATGAAAGTCCAGGTTATCTAAGATATATGGATCTGTCATTTCAGGAAAATATTTGAAATATTATTCCTTAAAGGTTTCAAACTTCATTAATTCAGTACTGAGTGATAATAAATGGACAGAGCATCAGAGATTTTCATGGCAATTGCAAGATATCAGCTGGGAATAGCATGTGTTCAACAATTGGATGTTCTTTAGGAGGGAAGTCATCTTTAGACATAATACTATCTTGTACTATGAAGACTTTTTAACCCAAAGTTTGAAATTGAATTAAAATGGCAAGATAGAGCAATTTCAGTACTCGGTACTTCTTGGATAATCTTTTCAAAACCATGTTCTATGGTGTGATGCTACTTATTTTCCAAAAAAAAAAAAAAAGAGGAAAAGGAAAAGGAGTGAGACAAGGTTGTGGGTGATGATGAAAAATAATTTTGTTCAATTTCCAGAATCTTATTCAATGAAAATAACAAATTAGATCATCCCATCCCAGCATGGTTCCTTATTAGCTGGAACTGCAGTGTCACTGTGAGCACTATAAAGGGAAGCAGAGAAAGGCTATCCATCATAATAGCAAAGAAAGACTGTGATAGTCATTGAATAATCATTGCAAAATACCTGATTCCTGTGCATTGCACAAAATCAGACATCACTCCCTTTCTGTTTTCCTCCAGTGCTGGATAGAGACCTGTGCATAACTCCAATTTGATCTTGTTTTACGCTTTTCAGATAATGCTCTCCCATGACATCCAAAAGTAAACCAGATAAGGTGCATACTTCAGAGATGGATTGTTACCTGAACCAGATCTAACCAGAACACTGGTTTGTTGCAGTGTACTCTGTGCTGGGATGGAGGTTCTCCTGAAAGCATGTGAGGGAGTGGAAATAATCTGGTTTCCTTCTCATTCCTTTTGCACACTTGCAAGTGTCAATCACAAAAGCAGATGTAAAGAATGAATGACTAAATAAAAATAAGTAAGCTTGGTAAGGCTTTATTCAGGCTTTATTTTTTTAACTTATTTATAAAGTTAATATGAATTTCTGAAGTAATTTCTCCTTGTTTTACTTTAGAAATTAAAATCTGGAATGTTAAAGGCTAGAGAACTGGGAAAATGAGATTATAAGAAATGAGAGAATGAAAAATTAGCCTTTCCTCAGCTGAACCATTACACTTGTGTTTTGACATGACTTTGCTAGCAGCTAATGATTTTTAATGACAGGCTTTTGAAAAAATATTAAAGAGTGAGCACACTCCAGTAGGAGACACTGGAAATCCATAAAACATATTCTGTAGGGCCTCACACAGGCATAGAAACAAAGGCACATAATGCAATAATTGACATAC
The DNA here is from genome assembly GCA_013400915.1 of Pardalotus punctatus. Taxonomy (NCBI): domain Eukaryota; kingdom Metazoa; phylum Chordata; class Aves; order Passeriformes; family Pardalotidae; genus Pardalotus; species Pardalotus punctatus. The sequence goes on from VZTX01013899.1 coordinate 435,147, forward strand.
CATTATTTGCAGAAAAAAATTCAACATGGTGTTTTTCTTCTTCTACTGCTTTATCTGTTAAAGGAATACAAAACATGAGAGTAAATACCATACAAATCTTAAATAAATGAGATTACCTGAAAATAAGAATTGGTTTTTTATGTCTACAGATGCTAAGACAAGGAGAAATCTTAAACAGAATGGTTTTGCTGGGGTCAGCTCTGATAAAGAGTTTTTTGCAGCAGTCCTGACTTCTTGTTGATGGTGGAAGAAAGGACAAGTGTTACATGTGCCCTTCAAGGAAGACATGACAGGCTAATTTAGGAACAGTTTCAAGAGAAAAGAAAAACAGCTGACAGCCATTGATCACTACTACAAGAGAAACAAAATTAGACATTCTGAGAAGCAGAGAATATGCGCCAAGAACAAGAGGACCAGGAGACTGACAGGTCGATTTGCTTTAGGCCAGTTTTCAGAGGGGGCTAGCCAGTGTAATGAGGTAAGCAAGCAGTCTCTGCAGAAGCTTGGCCATTGAAAGACCTACAGTTCAGCTTGTCCCAGGGATGTTGGACTGATGGTGTGAGAGGTCCCTTAATTATTCATTAACAAGTGGCCATGCTCATGCGTGGGATGAAATAAAAACAAGGAGATCACTTCCCAATTACTGTCATGGGCAAAACCTATTCAGCTTGACAATTTAGCTTAATTTATTGTTGAGTTATGTAAATGTTGAAGAATTTATACAGATATTGATGAGGGGGAAGCATAAATAAAATATAAAAAACATTAAAATCCTTAGGGAAAACACACCCCTCCTCCTTTCTCAGGCTCAGCTTGATTTAAGACTTCTCTCCTCCCACTTGTTATTGTTGCAGGTAACACTCAGTCACCTCAGTGAGGCAACAAGGAGTGCTGGGGGCTGTGGTCAGGCTATAGCAGTTTATCTCCATTGCTGGTTCCCCATGGGTTACAGTCCCTTCAAAAATATCCTGAGAAAGCTGGTTGCATCTCAGTGGACTAAATGAACAAATGGATAATTTCCCAAGGTTTGTTTTTTGTGGGTTTGTTGTTTTTTTTCATTTGTTTCTTTGCTGGGTTTTTTTTGTTTGTTGGTTTGGTTTGGTTTGGTTTGGGGTTTTATTTGTTTTGTTTGGGGGTTTGTTTTTTGTTTTGTTTTGTTTTGGGTTTTTTTTCTTTTGGGGGGGATTGTGTGGGGTGGGAAAAGTGTTTGGTGGGTTTGGGGTTTTTTGGTGGTGGGGTGGTTTTTTGGGGAGACTTTGTTTTAGGTAGATGTTCTTTTCTGATGCAAGTCTTTCTTTAAGAACTGAAAAGTGTCAGCCTACCTACGTTGCATGGAGTAAGTCATGCTATAGTTCACTTTAAAGCTGCATAATACGTATGGCATATTATTAACTCCCTTTCTACCACCTTCATCATCACCCTTGAAACTATAAAAATTCAAAAATAAAGCATTTCAAGGACAGATCATTTTTAAAAAAATGTCAAGAATTGTTCAGCCATTATAGTGGGTTGTCAGGTCTGTTAATTCATAAATAATAAGTGATGAAAATTACAGAAGAAACTGCCCGTATCTTCAATTAAAAGACATTGAATCAGAATTGCAGTCTGGAGATAAAATTTTTCTAATACATGCGGGTGAAAACAAATGACAGGAAGTTCTGATTTTCCTGACAATTTTAAGGCCTTGAGAACAAAGATCAAGATTTTGAATGCAAATAATTTGTGTTAAAATATTTTAAACCACTTAGAAACCATCAGTGCTGAATCTGCATTCTATTCACAGTGGATAAAGATGCAAAAAAGCAGTTTATAGAAGGAAGACATGGCATAAGTTTGATACTAAATGCAAAGCCTTTTTAGAGGATTTCAAAGCTATTGTTGAATTTTTGGCTAATCATGTGTACATGAGCAAACAGGGATTTCTATGTGAAATCTGTGCAGGTGGCCTGTTGTCCCATTTGCACATACAATGCCAAGTCATAAGTGTGCAAATATCTTCCCATGAAGAAGTATAAACTAAATGGCACAAAGATAGTGAACATTTAAAGCTTAACTTTTACAGTATTTGTAATAATAACTACCAGATACAGAAGTGCTCAGATGTTTTGCTGGTTTCATCACTGAATGTTTATTTCAGGCCCACTCAATACCTGCATTTCTCTGAGAACAAAATAATTAATTAATCTCAAGTAGAGATTTGAAGACATGCCTAAAACTGCAGTTTACTTTATATTGTTCAAGTAACATCCTATTTCCAAAATATATTTCAAAAATTTGCCTAGTCCATTGGTCATTACTACTTTTCAATACCTGGTTGACATTGGAGTGCATGGAGTAATTAAAATGAGGGAATATTTTGTGGATATCTTCCTCATACTTTGTTTGGTGCAGCAGAACAAATACAGGACTCTGTGAGTAATTGTGGCACTTTGCACTACAGCACTTAATGTTCTCACTTCCAGGGAAATACTAAGGAATGAGTAAAGATGGACCAGTACTTGCAAGGGACACAAGAGAAATGGGAAGTGTTTATATCCAGATCTAAATGTTGGAAGAACATCCTCCTAATCTATCCATCTCCTCCTAATCCACCCATTTCAAAAAGTCTCTGACATCTCTGCATTCCTAACTGTGTTTTTCTTTCGGTATTAAATAAGTGCAGAAATCCTGCTTGAACACATAAAGATTGAGAGTGAAATCACAGATCCTTTCAAATTCACTGCAGAACTCCCACAGATGTAACACAACAGGATATTTTACTAAAGTCGCATACATAACATAGAACGTCAAACAAACAAAGTTGTGAGAGTCATGAATTTGTCCTATCTGCACCCTATCAATCCTCCCGATCTCTTCTCCTTCACAAATAAAAGAAGTTTCTACTTTGCATCATCCTCAAAGAGCTTATGTTTTATAGTTTTGTTTCATTTTATAAAAAAAATAAATTTCATAGAAGATAAAGGCATTCTCAATTTGAAACTGTTTCAAAATGAAAAGCTAATTTTTTAATTTCAAAAACATACATGGAAAACATTTTTCACTTTTTAAAATATTATCTACTTCATTCATTTTATCTATTTACCAACTTTGCTTTAATGCATGTGTGTTCCTTCACTAAGCTTTATTACTAATAAATTTACTACCTGCAAAAAAAATTCATCCACTGCTATCAATTTTTCTTTTTTCTCAGACTATTGCCTCAAAAATAAAAATACTGTCTTCTATGTTTCAAGCTTATAAATACACCTAGGTATATTATGCAGTATTGATCCATTTTTATATATTCTAAATTAAAAGTGAAAACACTCTGATGCAGATCTCAATGGTAACTAACACTTCCTTCTTTAATTCAGAATGTCTCCCCCATCATAGCTTTCACCTTAGTTCTTGATTGTGATTTTCTATTCCTATGATCTTGTTCATAGAAACATACAGTTCCAACACCCGTATCAACAGCTCTCCTAAAAAACATGTTTATTGCATGTGTTAACAAGTGACAAATGTAGAACAGAAGATATACTATTTTGAGAAATATCCAGTCAGAAACAGTTTTTCTCAAAGTATACAAAATAGTAATAACTGAGAGAGCTCAAATTTCCCAGGCCAGTTGATTTTTGAATTGTATGAAATCAACAATTTGCTGCAATGACTCCTGAAGCTTTATGAAAAATTATACTATATGCTATAAACATCCAATATGCCATAAAAATGCAGCAAAAAGTTCTCATTAAAATTCGGAATTTCTTTCTGTGATACAGTCTAGCATAAAGTGATGCATTTGTCCATTGATAAAACATAATATTTATGTAAATAGAGTTAATGGTTGCGTAGCACCATAATTCTAGTACACACATTGATTACACAGCTATATAAACAAGCACATTTATCTAGATTAAACATCAAGGTTTCAGGAACTGGCAGGCTTCAGGTTGTTAAGTCATTAGCATCCTTCTGTGACACGATGATTTTTTAAAACAGCACACAAGTGTCAGGATATAATATAACAACTTAGCAATTTTTTTAAACAATCTTTATTACTGATCAGCAGAACACTGTGTAAGTATTCTGTAATTAATTAAAGTAGCTTCTTTCACTGGAATGTATGGTAGCTGTTCAAACAGTGTGATTTGTGTAAGGAGAAACTATTTTTGCCAGCACATTTTTTTATAATTCCTTCTTCACTTTTCTGTCCCCTGAAATAAAATCAGATTATACTCTGCCTCCTCCCTTTCTTGCCTTCTGTTTTCCCCAAAATAAAGTAATATTCATTTATTACAGAAGAGTAAATCGTGAGGAATCACCAAGCTATTTTTACTATTTGGCTGTCTGCTACATGAGACCCATTGGGGCCAGAGTACTTCTATTCATTTCATGGGGCATTGGCCCTATGCAGTTTTATAATCAGGGACAAGTAATTTTTCATGTATAAGGTAGTTTACGTTAAGAAAATGAAAGGAAGACTGGTTAGTTGTGTCCATCTCATAGACACTCACAATTGATGCAAGATACTGAAGTGTTATCAACTGCTGAAGAAAGGCCTTTTTCAAGGATGACCTTTTGGTAAGACACAGAAATGGCTAGTGAGGACCCTGCAATGTGCAAAATGAGCCAGACTGTTCAGTTTTAGAAGGTGCTGGTGCTCACCTCCCAGCCCAGCTCATCTGAGCAATGCCTTTCAGCATCAGTCCAGTTGGTGTTTGACAAGATGATAGAGACTAATGGACCGCAAGGGACACAGCTCACAGTAGCCAGTTCCTGATACCAAAATGTTCATCAGAACATTCTTAATCAATTGCCTAAGGGTGCTCAAAATTAGTTCAGTTGGGTAACTATTTAAATTGACCAAACCTTTTTTTCTGCTGACATAAATGCCATCTCTATTCACTTGTGGACTGTGAAGATTTGTAGCAGTGTAGCATAGAACAATCCAGTCTTTAGCATGACCCTTTAGTTTGGAGATTACTGGAACACACACAGTGTGACCTCACTCCCAAGCCCTCTGATTCTACAGTAGAGGCACAGTAGTTTCCTGTCCTCAGTTTGTGCAACCTGTTTAATATTCAGTCAGCACATGCTCCTGCCTGTGTAAGGTGAGACACACTTGCCTATCCCTCCCCATCCCTTAAAAACAAAAACAAAAACAACAACAAAACAAAAAACAAAACAGTGTGTATAAACAACCAAAGTTATTCTACTGAAAAGGTTGGGAATGAGGTGACATGAGCATGTAGCTGTCATGTAGAGTATAACAAAAAGCATTGATGACCATGTGTGGGTGTGCAAAGAGAAAACAGCAGTGTTGAGAAATGGGAAAGGGCCACTTCCAATCTTTCTGACACAAAATTACTTTAGTTACAAACAATGACCCATTTTAACAAGTCAGGAGCTGTCAGCCACAGTCTCAGAAATGACAGCTGTTAATTAAAACTTTATTTTCAACTTTGCCCTATATTTTCTAGGCTGACATACATCTCAGAAAAAGTTTAAGAGATCAGAACCTGGTGTTGCATTCACACAGCTCCTGTGGAAACTTGCAGGCTTATGCACCAAAAAACTTCCTTCTATTGTCACACACACACAAAATGGTTGCATCTCTCTCTCCTCTAGCTGGAACATGCAGCCATACTGGGAATATGGGAATAGTGCAATCAGTACAGCATCACAGGATGGGAACACCACCACTACAGCAGTCTTGAAAATCCTTAGCTCCCTGATCACTGCAATCCTGCAAAGAGTAGTGGCAGAGCATACAAAAGACAGCCTATGAAAGAGTAAACAGCTTCTATTGCATTCAGAAATGTCTTTCAAAGGAACAAATTGTGGCAGAGAACTACCTGGCTCAGATCAGCAGTTTCCCTTTCCGCAGAAATAATTCATCGTGGTCCTGCATATTAGTCAAAAGATAAAGTTAAAAAAAAATAATAAAGAGAGAAAAAAAAGAAACAAAACCAAACCAAACAAAAAAACCCAAACAAACAAAAAAAAAACAACAACTCCCCCCCAGCCAAACCCCAACAAACCTGCTGAAAGTGTTCCAGTTTGGATAACATAGAAAAGACAAGAAACCAGAAAAACATATTCATCTCTATTGTTCTTTTAATTAAGAAAACAGGCACAAGATCCAGAGAAGGGCTATACTGCTGGTAGCATTGTATTAAACAGGAAGTAAAAATCAAAGCTAAAAATGCACATTTAGTAGCCACAGAAGAACACATAAAACACTGGATAAAGGATATAATATGTTTTTAAGGAAGCTTTACTGCAGCTGGCAAATGCTGGTCCAGCAGGGTTTGGCTCAGCACTGAGGACACTGGAGAAGCGAGTTGAATTTGAGTCCTACACACCTGAGCAGATGTGTGTGGGAACTGCCTCTTGGGAAATACCTAGCCTGTCAGACTCTAAATAAGCATGGGAAAGCAAAAACACTGCTCAGGCTCAAGATTATTTTTGTGGTCGATGAGAGGAAGAAGGAAACTTGCCAGATTAACCTACTGGTTTGGACACGTTACTGAGACAGATTGAGCACCAAATCCCTCACTACGCACAACAACAGCGAGTTCTGATCCTCCACATGCTTAGTATTCAGGTCATCCACATCCAGGGCAAATGCTGTAGATTATAAAGCAGGAACAGTCCTGGGACAGGATAAAAAGAACATTAGAGACTTTGATGGATAAACCCACCCCATCCTGGACAGCCTTATACATCACTGTACACAGATCCAGATTTATTGAAGGTCAAGGAGAAATTTGTATTGAAAACTTCAAATAAGAACAACGTGGCATTGAAGTGACCTAGTTTAGTTTCTCTCAAACAGGATTCCAGTTTATGCACAACAAAACCTCTCTGTAAACATGCCAAGAAACAAGAGGAGACAGGAGATATGAAGCAAAACACCTATGGAGATTCAATCAGTGCTGTTTCCATTAGATTTTATGCTTCATGTGGTTCTTGACACCTACCTGTTTTCTGTCAGGAGGTTTGTATATGGGATGTCCAAAGCTGCTACTTCTCACCTTGGCACAAATGGGGTTAAAGTCAAAACAAGCCTAGCACAAACAAAATAGTGATGGGGAAAAAACCCACAATTTTTTTGTAAACACAGTGAGTACAGACTGTGATTCAGGAGTCATCAAAAATGGTTCAGATTGTTGCTCAATTAAGTGACCAGCAGACAAACATTGTGCAAGCCAGACTTACCACCCAGGAATCCTCTGAGCCATAGTGAAGATGACACTGAATGCTGTAGTTGCACTTTGAGACAGTCAGAAAATGTTGGCTGAAAACAGCCCTTCTGCTGTGAGATATTTACACAAAAGCACACATGGAGAGAGCACCACTTTTATGAGCTCCAGAAAAAATAGCTCTGTATTCAAATTCAGCAAATGCCCTTGCAAATTTCTTTAAAATTTGTTTTGTGTTCTTGTCTTAGCATTTCCTGCAGGCAGTATCTTTCAGCTTCCATCACCTTCATCTTTTATCCAGGAAAGAAAATGTCACTCTAAACCTTTTGGACTCAAAGTAGCTGCCAATGTTTTTTGTTTCAAAGAGTGTGATAATTTTCATTATATTTAAGTGGAACTACTTCCTGAGAAAGAAATGGGGCATCTCACAACGGGCACCTGACACATCTGAATTGTGGCACCTGGACTTCAGGCTTATAATTCACAGGAGAGGGAAGTTTATTTTTCAGGAGTGGAGAGAACATGTTTTTGATACCGTTGAACCCCCAGGGCTCTACCAAGGCCACTGCCATGGCCAGGCTCCTTGCTGTGTTTCCTTGCTTAGCCAGGGTTTCCCAGCTCAGGGAGTCACCACACACTACTGGAGATACCACTCTATCCTGTTTAAGTGCTGCAGAAGAAGCAGAAGCCTCAAATTATCAATCTCATAAAAATAAAAAATAAAAAAAATCCAAAGCTCAAGTATGTTCTTTCACTTTAAACCTGGTCATTTGATGATCTTCTACTTAAAACAACTTTTGCAGATCCAGAGTCATGATTCAATGGCTTTTCAATCAGCAGTCTTATTTTAGGAACCTAATTTTCCAGAACAGTCACTTTGAGAAGTTTTCAGTGAGTCCTAGTGACTGAGCATCCGCAGATTTTCTTTATGACACCAATCCTTCATCATGACAAATCGCACCTAGAAACTTCAACTGTTCTAAGAATTACATATTATTTCTTTTTTCTTTTTTCTAGAAAGAAGTCTCTTGCCTTTCCCACTCTGCCATGCTATCGTGGACTCATTCCAGCAGTAATGTAGCAATGCATCACATGGATCCATCTTGCCAGATCATATCAACCCCAACCCAAGTGCTGTGGTTGTGAGTCTGACAGACAGCACACCACTCCATTTTCTGGGGCTGCTCTGATCAGAGGTTTGTCAGTTTTTCTTAACAAAGAGTCTCCAGTCATGCAGATCTTCCTCTTTCTGATAGTGGTGTGTGTCTTCACTGCTTTCCCTTCTGCTCTGCCTTCTGTCTGCAGATCTTTTTCCCTTCTGTTCCCATCATCTCACACAGCCTTCTGCACACTGACCTCATTTTCCCTCAGCCTCCTCTCTACTCTTTCTTGTGTTTTGGGCTTGGTCTTATCTTTGGTGGGGGATTTATTTATTTATTTATTTATTTATTTATTTATTACTATAAGTGTTCTTGCCTTCTTCCTTTCCACTGCAATGTTTTCCCTAATTCTTCAACAAATCTTTTCATCAGCTGTTGCTTTCTCTTTTTTTCTTTATCACAGCATTTTTCTCACTTCCCACCAGGGAACCTGACTCCCACAGAAAAGTTCCAACTTATGGTAGTACTCTCAGAGTTATGATTTAGATAACCCAGGCACTGCTATTTATTTTATAGTGCATTTCAACAAATCCCCTTTAATAGCTGTTAAGTTAGGATTAATCATTACTCACTTGCATACCTTTGTTAAATTTACAGCAATATACATTAGAATATTTGAATTTCTGGTGTCCCAGGACAATACTAGCTTACAGATTGAAGAATCATTCCTTGCACATCGCTACAAGATTCTATCATCAAGCTCTTTTGGAGATGAGTATTTTCCTGCCTGAGTACTGAGCTTCATTTTATAATAGGCCAAATCTTCCCAGCTTTAATCTCTTAGTACCTGCATGTCAGTGTTTGCAGGAAGAGCACTTTGTATTCCAACACAAATCCAAATGTAATTCCACAATTTGCATTCCAGGAAAACATTTGACATTTGACACTGTGATATGCATCAATAAACTCTGAAAGTAACATGGACTTTCACCACTTACCCTTTCTGTCTTGCAATGGCACAATTGTATTCTCTGTTTATAAGGAAAAATCAGAGCAGAAAATTTGCCCAAATGTCCACAGATTTGATGCTGCATTTTGCCTAAAATCAGTGAAAATTTAATTATGCCAAGTCAAACCCATAAAATGTTAAATGTTTCTCTATTTCATTTTGAAAATAAGATAACTATCTAATTTCACTTAAAAATCACTGAAATGCTACTGTCTTTTATACAAAACATTTTTATTTTTTCATTATAAGAAAACAGATCAATATTTCATCATAAACCACTCTAATTTTGAGCAAAATCCCCAAGACAATTCTGCAGTGCATCAGTAGGAAAAGGGCAAAATCCTCTCCAGCAAGAAAGAAGAGATTCTTGACTGCTGTTTCTATCCAGAAACTTGGGAACAGCTGAGCATGCATAGGACCCTTTTCCTGCAGGCCTCTTCACAAAATCAGAGACACAGACCTTCACATCTGTGAGCAAACAGCTCCTTCTCCAGCTTCTCAGCCAGAGAGTGCACCTTCATCTGCCTGCACTGAGTCATTTCTGCTGACTTCATCAACTGTTAGCTGAGATACCTTCAGGCATCTGAGACCCCTGTGCTGCCTAAGTGACTTTCTCAGATATATGTCACATAGCTGTCACTGATAACTGAGGCATCTCATGCATGAAAAACCCATGATGCAGTTTCCTCATTTTCCAGACTTTCAATTTTGCCTCATCCGCCATCACAGGAGCCTTACTCTTGGGGGAATACACTCCTGGCAACTTGGAAACAAAGTTCCTTAAGAATCAGATTTTACCATTGAAAGTGCCTGTGCTGTCCACTAATTTTGTCTCTTCGGTGCAAAGAAAGAGGAACAGATTTCAGACAAGGAACAGCTCTTAGGGTAGATTAGGTAGGAATGAGGAAAAGACAGAGGCTTAATAGAGTCAGTCCTGAGAGCTCTTGGATTGGGATAGCATGGGAAGAGATTGGTTTGCACCTAAATGAAGGATAAGGGAAAGATGGAGATAGACCTGATTATAAATGGAAACAATTTAAAAATGGAAATCAAATACAGAACTCAGTAAAAATTATGTCCCAACTTCATTTCCTAGAACTTAACATATTAAACAATGTGACAGATTCTTATCAGCTTCATGAATCTCTCTTGTGCAGTTCATGAGTTCACACTGGTACTTATAATGCAACTGCTGTTGCAGATTCATCTTGCATTTCCCCACTAACCAAAGCAATCCTCAGTAACAACCGATACATAAGAAAATATCAAGTCTCTATTTTCTTTTCTAAATAACAAACCAGGTCATTGCTCCTATTCTGAATAATAGGCCAGCTTCTTAATAGCAACATATCAACAATGCAACTTATCTGTGGCTTGTTTTACATTCCTTTGTAGTTTCTGCAAAACTGAAATATCTAGTAGGGTCAACAGAGTATGTAGAGAATACTGGCACAGTTCTTCACTGGAAAAGAGAGGAATGGTGCTCATGCCACACAGTTCATACACCCCAAAGCAGACCACATGGATTTCAATGTTAGATTCAGTAACATCTCTACCTTTAATATCATCCATAACATAAGATCAACCCATATCGGAATAAAAAATGTTCTAATGGCATGAGATCTTCCAAGAAAAGGTTAACTTTAGAACAGATTCTCCCTACACAGAGGTGAGACATGAATCCTTGTAAGTCTGATGAGTCCTGTAGATATTCTGCTACAACTTTTATTAATTTAGCACTTAAAAAAATACATCTGCAGCAATTCAATTTCAGTCAAAATGAGGTAGGTAGTTTCAAGATGATGAAAAATCACAGTTGACTTTAAATCTACTTGACTTCACCCTGCTGCAATTCTGATTCAGACCTGTGGCTAAAATGATAACCAGACTTTGTCTTGCTTTCCATGTAGAAACAAACTATGTCAGAATTTTAAGATCACTTGCTGAGCACTGACAGTTTCATCACATTGTATGTTCTCTAGAAAAGAACAGTTTCTCAAGAATGAGGAACCTGTTGTTGGATGGAAGCAAAAAAAATTATTTTTCCTGAACCAAAGCAGTGATAAAAGATTTAGAAAGTTCTGATGTTCTCAGAAACAGCATTTGGCTAAGAAAACTAACCCAGTTAATTTCATTTTTTCTGTGGTTATCTGGTGGCGCAGAGGATGAACTCTTCAAAGAGGACTTCACAGGGCAAATAACCTGAGTTCATACATAAAAGAAAGAGGGAATTCTCTTCATATAAGACACTTTTGCAAGAATGCCACTAGCAAATCTAACTTCATTTGATATCAGGTATGTATCATGACAGCAATTTGGCAGACAGAATGACGTTTTTACTGAGGTTTTTTTTGAGTTATCCTTGAAGATTCAAGTAGTAGTGATGTAGCTTTATTTATTTCCATTTCTAATGACAGTAAACTCATGATTTATCTTAACAACAAAAATGTATAAAAAAGCAACAAGAAAATAGAATAATTACTTTTAGAAGACATATTAGGGTTCAGGATATGTTCATTGAGAATAGAAGGATTTTTTTTAATGCAGAATCACAGTAATCATGTCTTATTACCTGGTATGTGTTGTGGATGGTGAGTTATCAATGCTTAAAAATGTGGATTGCCTGGAGCAGCCCTCATTACAAGAGTTAAACTAATCCTGAGTGTACTGGTATAAATCACAGAAGAGACATACACATCATCTCAAGAGTCTGAAAAATTGTGAGATACCCTTCCTTCTCATTCTTTCAAAATAAAGATATTTTCTACAATGATAGCCTTCTCAACAGGACACAGTGATGTTCACTTCCAGTTATGTTGTAAGTTCAGTGAGATCAACCCAGCTTTACAAGCAGCTCCCCTGGATCTTAAAGGAAGGGCTGACAAGGCTGAGACTGTTCTGTCCCACTGCACCCCCATTAACCCTCCCCTGAGCAGACAAGTTCATGTGCAGCCAACTCCAGCTATGCTCTCACTTGGGGAGTCATGACCCTGTGTCAATCTGAAAACCACATGACGATGTTATCAGATCATCAGGACAGAACTCATATATTTTGTCTCTCAGCAGAATTTATTATCTCAGCTTGAATACAGAGTTCTGCAAATTTTGCTTTTCCAGGAGCACAGCAGTGGAAGCTTGTGTTTGTGTCTCTGCCCACATACAAATATGTAAAACAAAGCTGCATTTCACACTGGTCCTCTAAGAACAGAGTACCTCTGGCCACAAAGCTATGAGTCCATATTTGCTAAAAGTTTACAATTCCTTTTTCTCTGTTTTAGATGTTGCATCCTTTGGTTTATTCTAATTGCACTACTGCAGTTTCCCTACAACTTGCTGTTTGATTATATTGTTCATCTTTTTCAGGAAGGAAAACTGTCAGGGAAACTTTCATTTTTGCTTCAACAGATTGCCCTCTACTTTTTGTACAGGTTCTTTTCTAGTATTTAAAATTACATTCAACATAGCTGAAGGAGGAGTTTCCCTGCCTTCTGAGGTAATCTCTTGGGCCATCTTGGAGATTTTTTCCTCTAAACCAAGGAAAGATTCCTCAGTCTCTTACATAAGGTTCTTCAGACATATCAAACCATTCTGTTGTGATGTTAACCACTGTACTCAATGTCAGAGAGATGTCTTCTACCATCATCTCTTCTACTGATAATGTGATCCTACCTCAGGCTGGTTTTAATTTTCTGTAAAACATAAAATTGTACTGATTTGTGTCAGGAATTTGTCTCAAGATTCTCTGAGTAGCATGTACTTACAGAGGGAAAAAAGTATTTTTCATTTCTTTTCATTGATTTATGTGTATTTACAATCTGCTGCAACCAGTAACTGGATAAACAGAATGTTTTTTAATTCTCTGTGCTCTTTCAGCTTCTTGTAACAACATTAGCAGTGTTAATGCTCTGTGGAACTTCTGAACCTGATTCACCGCATCTGCAGGGGAGGAATATGGCAAAGGAACCTGTAGCTCTGCAGACTCTGAGGTCTTCAGCTCTGGAACTGCTCTCTGGCCAATTGGCAATCTGCCAGAACAGAATAGAGAACAGAGAATAGAGAAGAGAGTATAGAGAATAGAGAATAGAAAATGAATAGAGAATAGACAGAGCACTTTAAAAAGTAAGGCACGTTTGTCAACTGATTGTGCCCTGCAGTGGAGAAGGGTGCATACAGGGGAGAAGTGGCCATACAGAACAGCATACAAGACCAGAATAGAGAATGCACCTTTCATTTTCAATTGACTGATGCAAATTGTGCAAATACAGGAAGGTATCTTAAGGTATTTATTAATTTTGCCCATGCAGATATGTCAGAAAGTAAAAATGCATTGAGATGTTCGCATGTACTCTGAAAGTAAAGACAGAGAAAAAGAGACTAATTAAGACTAGCTGAAAACCAGCAATACAGCCTTCTAAATTATTCTCTTCTCTCTTTTTCTCTTCTCTCCTTTTCTCTACTCTCTTATCCTCTTCTCTCCTTTCCCGTCTACTACACTGTTCTGAGAGATCTTAAGCCACCAACAGTGTGTTAAGAGAAACTCTGAAAAACGCATTTTGAAACTGTGTTTTGAAAAGAAAGGACACTGTTGTGAAAGTTCATTTCCATGAGACCTTTCTCTGTGAGAGTCTCCAGTGCCAGGGAGTAAATTCTCAGGGACTGCTCTTCTATATTTCTTCCACAAGTTCTCTCTCTAGTTGTTCTGAGCACTGGTGTTTGATATTGTATGAAAGAGCTTTTTTGACAATATGAAACTTATTCTCAGAAATGTTTTCTAAACAGCTGCTCTCTCACTGGTCTCTAGTGTCCCCCCTTCATCATGGGTTTTGATTCCCTGTGGATTTGCTTCTGAAATCCTGTAAATAGTACCAGATTTACAAGTAATTTCCATGCTTCTAGGTAAGCAGAAAATCATAAAAGTAATTCTGCTGTTTTCCAAAATCCAGAATTCTGTGGGAGACTAATAAAATAATAAATAAAGAACTAAAAATGTGTAAGATCACAAGTCAAATTAATACTCATGTTTCCACATGCATAGGGAAAATAAATCTGCAAAGCCCCCTATAGCATATGGGGATAGATACAATCACAAAAAACAAGGAAAATTTTTAATTTTTCATTTTGTAGAAACATATTAATTATATATATTCTATTGATCTAATAGGCATAAGTGTGAAGGTTCTTTGCCAAGAGAAAATCTTTCATGACATTTTTTCTCTCTTCTGCTCTTATCATAAATAAAAACATGTCTTAAATATAGTCCACCTTTAGTTATAGAAAATCACAAGCAAACAGGCCTTTAAATTAAATGCTAATTTCCACAAGAAAATGAAATTTGTTATTTAAATATAAGCTTTTCACATGAGTCTTATTAACTGTGTTTTAGCCTGAGTTTGTCTGCTTAAAATATCCAATTTCCTTCTTTCCTCCTGTGAGTCTACCAGTTTTTCTTTAGCCATTAGCAACCGTAATAGCAATTAGCAACATCATTTCCAGCACAGTCGTTTCAGGCTTAGCTGTGTAGGCTTCATGTTTAATGAATCCAAACATAACTAGGAAGGCATGAAATAGAAAATATGATAATCACAGAGGAATTGCAGCCTTCACATAAGAGAAGCCCACAGTAAATTTTACATGTCCAGTTCCTGGACTGTTCAAACTCCACTTGGCCCATAACTGTGAGGAAAACTACCATGTAGCTTTCTGTGCTTTTGTTTAACCCTGGGAGAAGTTATAATGCATGCAGTAATGCAGGTTCTAGTTGCTTGCGTGGTTTGCTGCTTGTATGAATCTTTCACCTCTCTTTGATCAGAGGTGCCCTGGTGCTCTGACTGGCAGAAGTCATTAAAAGGGGTCTCTATGACTTTTATTCTCAACTACATATTCACTTCACAGTGAAACTTCTTCATCAGGACTAAACTACAT
Organism: Pardalotus punctatus; assembly: GCA_013400915.1. Taxonomy (NCBI): domain Eukaryota; kingdom Metazoa; phylum Chordata; class Aves; order Passeriformes; family Pardalotidae; genus Pardalotus; species Pardalotus punctatus. The sequence goes on from VZTX01013899.1 coordinate 450,362, forward strand.
TTTGTTAAATGGTAAGAGCTTGTTTCATTACTCTATCAGACATAAATGGTAGGGTATATTAAAGGAATTATAGCATGCAAAAGTGTGCTGTACAGTGTTCACAGGATATCAATAAAGCAAACCTTTACACTCTCAGAAGTATCAGTTGCATATATGGTGCACCTAGAAACACAGAGAAAATAAATCTCTTAAAAATAATTCTGACTTCAAATCTAAATAGATTCCTAACTTTTCCATGTGCTACTCCATAATTTTTTTATAGCTGTCTTTACAGATATCACCAAAGTCCTAGGTAATATTTAAAAGACTTTCCTTTGGAAATGTTATCAAATATAAAGCTTGATTTAAATTTTTTCATCCATTTTTTACAGTATTTTAAATCCATAAGTAAACCAGTACCCACAAGTGACCCTTGCTTGGCTATACTATGGTATTTTACCAATCAGTTGCAACCACTGCCATAGCAGCAGGGACCATTATGCCACACATGCGACCAAAGTTTTTTGTTACAATAGTTACCACCTGTCCATAAACTGCAATTTTATTTTATTTTTTTCAAGAAAATATTATTTCATCTTGTAAGCCAAATCAGTTATTTACAGGACACGGTTTTCTTCTCTGTATTCCTAGAACTTCATAGTGTAAATCACTATGGCAGTGTTTGAAACGGTACAAATAGGCTGAGATCTACAGATTTAGATGTCTAAGTCTGTGCTCCTAAATTCATAATTAGGTATAAGGTATGAGACCTTGCCCCCTGCTACCATCATACTGGGCTCTTCACACTAGCCAGGTGTAATGAAGATTCACATAATTTCTCTACATCAGATTTTTTAAGCCAAGTATCTGTATACAGATACAGGAGGTTCAAACTAGGTAGTCTCTAGGGTCCCTTCCAGTCCAAGACATTCTATGATTCTATGACTTCCCATGTTTCTAATAAGAGTCTCTAGCAGTGGTGACATTCTGTCTTTAAAAAATTTTGCTTTAAATGAGACCTTTTTTTTAAATTTGATGTTTATGAAATTCTCTTCTTACTAGCTGTGTTCTCCCATAGGACTTTGGTAAGTACATCAGAGAAATCAGCAGGAAAATCAGACTGAGTTAAGAGTCTTCCCACAAGGTTTTGCATTAACTCCTATGGTTAGAACAGTAATTCCCTTGAAAGCAAAAGGAAACAACTCCAAGGTTCATTCCACAAGTTAGCATGGGTTCAAAACCACTGTCAGAAATGCTTTCTGAATCCCATTAAAATTAGAATGACTGAAGTTTGCATACAGAAAATGACCCTGCTGCTTTTTTAAGTATACAGGAGGGAACTAGAGCTAACAAGAGTATAAATGGCATTCTTTTAACAAGCTGATTATTTAATACAAAGCTTCCTCTGGGAAAATAGAAAGGCACTGCCAAGCCAACATTACTGAACCTTTACCAGAGTTTAATGTAATCTAATTTGGGGGGGAGGCTGGTTTGGGTTGTTGTTTGGGTTTTTTTAATCTGTAAGATAGCCATATCAAAACTGGATAAATTTTGCAGAAGAAACATTCCCTCAGACTCCAAGTGCCTATAGAAGTTTGCTATTTTTGACCCCCTGAGTTTCCATCAATGCCTATAAACTCTCACTCTCATGTCTTAGATACACTTTTCACATAAAATCTGTACTGATAAATGAGAAAGGAGGCATGAGGTCCTTCCGAAGGATCTGGGGAAATGAGGAGAGGTATGAGAACAAGATATTTCACTATTTGTCACATGATCATTTATGCTCTCTTTGAAGGCCTCTTTCTTCCAAACAAGAAACAAAGCCAATGTAAGTTAAAGCAATGCAATTCTACAATTCATAAACTGAGCATCCTTCAGAAAGTTCTTATTTATGAAGCAGTTTTAGATTTTTCCAAAGCACTTAAAATTCATAGATCTAGAGATGGCTTTGCCTAACAATTAGGACATAAGTAATAATAAGTCCTAATTATGGTAAAATTTCTAATTGCTATAAATACTGAGCAGGTGTCCATGGATATCATACACTGACTCCCAGTTTGAAAATATTTTAGATGTTTTCTAATCAAAATCCTAAGCTTTCTCCTCAGTTGCTACTTGAAAGACAAATCCCATTAAAGGAATTGTTACAAAATTTGGCACAAGTAGTATAGAAACAATAGGAGATTTTAGTCCAAATTTGAGACTTATGCTAATGCTGGTTCATGTTATCAGATGTAAACATTTGTTCTTTCCAGAAAGCTTAGGAAACAATAAGTTCAATACATGAGGATAGATTATTTTAATGTCAGTGGCAGGGAAATAAACTATTTTCTTTCCAATAATGCACACACGTGTGTGCACACATGCACAAATACATGCAGAGTAAGCAGAGCCTTTGCCCTGCCAACTCTGCTTTGTGTCAGTCTGGCACAACAGGGTAGACTGATACAGAACCAAACAAAGAACACCAGTAGATGAACAGGAGAATTTCCAGGGCGAATTGGACTGAAATAATGATAAGCAGAGGGGTCTGGCTGAGGAAAAGAGGGCATTTAGGCTTTGTGTGACTGTTGTCTTATAAAGTATCCAAAAGAACACTTCCTTCCCTTGAAACATAATTTAGATAAACACTGGTTTCACCCTCCTGCCAGTCTGGCCTGCTCTGTGCATCATTGAGGATGGAGCCTTGGAGAACCAGCTCTTTGGAGGGCAGCTGCTGTGTGCCAGTGTTTGAAATGGTAGCCAATGCTCAGAGCAATTTGGTGGTGGGCTCTCTAAACATCGGGCAGCCAGAGGATGTTTATGATCTTCTTCCTCAAGCTGTATCTGAAACAAGTCTGTGCATCAGCTGCCACAGAGTATTAAAGCACAAACATTATAGATTACTTACTTCTTATAAGTCAGATGATGTTTTTCCATAAAAAGAAGGCTACAAATATTTTTTCTTCTAAGTCTGAAGATATTTAATTATTTCCTAGGGTTGAGACTGATTCATTAATTTGTTTACTGTCCTGGCAAGCTGGGGGTCACTTTCACTACTTCTGTGTGCAACACGGAGATCTACATAATTTGTAACCACTAAAAATAGAGCTTTCATTCCCCCTTCTCAAAACGGTGATGGACCTGCTGACCATTAACTAAAAAATCACTGAAAACATTATTTCTAAAATATCAACTGAAAGGCTGATGTCACTTGCCAAAGCAAATCCCAAGTTCTCTTCTGTTTCATAGAGCAAATAGTAAATCACTCTGAAAACGTCAAGCAAGTCATCTGTGCTGACCATTGGCATAGGCTGTGTTAGTCTGAACAAAATTAATCAAAGGAAAAACAGAGAAAGACTCTTAATGTGGCAGCAGCAATGGAACCTGACATTACAAGTGAGGTAGAAGTACAAAACTCACGTTAGAATCCATAGCTATAATTGTGATATAGTTGGATACCAGGACTGCCCCTGTGCACACTCAGTGCACTAAATTCACCAAGATCCTGGTGTCCTGGAACTCCTCCTCATGTCCCTGCACAGACAAAACTCCCAGTTGCCTTGAGACAATGGGCTGCTCTGAGACAATGTGACACATCCAGCTCAGCAACCCTTTCAGCACCAAGGATCTCACTCTTGCAGGAGGTCTTTAGGTGGGGATATCAGAGAAAGGATCTCACTCTTGCAGGAGGTCTTTAGGTGGGGATATCAGAGAGTCCTGAAGATTCTCCCCACTCAGTCTTGTTGTCAAAAAACCAATTTTGTATTTAAAATAACATGGGTGCAGGATCTGGCCCTTCCAGGTGGTTCCTGTTGCAGAATTGACATTAATAAAATACTTGTTAATACTCTAGCAATACTTGTAGCAATACTGTAATTGCTACCCAGACAGCAATGGCATTTTATTGCCCATGCAGTTATTTCATGAGAAGATCCCATTAAAACATAGCTTTTAACAAACACTGTGCTGGTGTGTGTCTGTGCAGTGCTAGTTTTGGTGTAACCTTGACAAGGTTTGGTAGATGAAAATATTCCCAAAGAGACAAATGGGATAGTGAAAAAGATTGGCTCAAGGGGGTTAGGGAACAGGGGAGGTAGAAAACTTGCTTCTGACAAGTAACAAATGCTATCATTTGAACAATAAATGCAAAAGTATCAGCTCTTTTTCTTTCCCCCACTCACTTAATTTTTTCATAGTATATGTGGATCCAATAGGAGAGAAATTTATCCTTTTAGAGATGACATTTAAAAGCCTTGGACAAACCTTAACTCTCGAGATTAGTGGCCCCCTCAATCAAGATTTTTAGCACTATTGCCATCTATTAGTTTTTTTTTATAATTGCCAGCTATTTTTTGTGTTAGAAATTAACTTCAGAGAAAACCAGGCACAAAATGCATTAAGATCGCTTTTGGGAGATGGAAAAAGTAACTGACTGATATGGTCAGTTCTTGAAAATGTTGCAAAAATCATCAGGGTAAGGATCAAGTGAGCCTTGCCCTTTCAGCGTTAAATTATTCTCTATCATTTTTGGTGGATGATGTCTTTCTTGTCCAAACCAGCAGTAAATAAAGGCTTTTGTGCTGTAGTGCAAGGGATCCAACTCCTGATCTCCTCATCTATATGCTTTCATAGACAATCTTTCCCACCCTGCAGGAATGCTGTCACTTTGTACTGTGGTAAAAAAAATCTTCACTGATATTTTTTTTTGTCCTAACTTGGCTAGGATGTAGTCATTATGTTGTAACCACTGTAAGGTAGCTAATCTGTTCCTAAATTTTTGTCATATAAATCTGCAGCTGCTAATCTCCAAAGAAAGACATTTCTTTCAATTCTCAGATCAGCAAGTATTCTCTGAACCACAGAAGCAAGCTCACACTAGTTTTGTAAATGTTGTTTATCTGTTTGCCCATGTAAATTCTTAAGCATCAGTGTATAGAGGTTTCTTAAGAAGAAAAGCTGCAACAAGATTTTGCTGGAATAAGTGCCATGGGCCTTTTAGCTGCTTTGAAATATCCAGGTTTAATTGTTGTTAAATCCTTAAGCAATTTCCCTTCTACTCAAAGAAGATGCAGAACTTCTGACACTTTTTGCTACCTTTTCTGTTCTCACATATCACAGTAACCACTATGAACCTAAATGATTTAATGTCATAAATAACCCTTGCCAAAGAGGGAGAAGTGTTTTTGACTAAAAATGGAAAACTGACTAAATATATTAGCAAAGGAAGAGAGAACTAGGGAGGTTTGGTTGTGAATATTTCATACTGGCAACTATATATATAGTATGTGCACAGAGATGTACACACACAGAAAGTGGATTTATACCCGTTTTGAACTTTGGCAACATATTTGTTCATCCCTAATTGCAGGTTCTCTTCTTAGGGACAAAACAGATTTACATGTAACTATTTCTATGCTTTGAAGTTTCACCTGAGATCAAAAGCAAAATTATTGTAAGTGACCCACTTTAGGAAGCATGTACAATTTACCATGATTGTATCACTGGATATCATTACATAAACTCTCCTAAGAGAGCATACTAACAGGTTCCATAATATTCAATGGGAACAAAATAAACACTTCATTAAAACAGCCTTAGAAGGCCTATTTATTCAGCCCACAGCAGTGCTGTACTGTAATAGTGGCCAGAATGAAGCAGGAAAGGAAGCTCTGACAAAGATTTGAGAAAGAACAAGCTGATTTTGGCAAAACTAGGATAGAGAGAGAACATTTATATTCTTTAAAGAGTTAACGTTTGTAATACCATAGACCAATACAAAATTTTACAGTAACATCCACCTGATGCAGGAGCTTGTGATATAACTATCAAAAGTTTCAGGACATACTTTCAATATACAGTTACTTTCCCTCAGAGTTATTACTGACAAGAGCAATTGCCAAATCTGGGTGCAAAAGATTTGATTTGGTCTCTTGGCAGCATTTTATCAGAGTGGGGATTTCTTCCACAGTTCTACCAAAAAGACAGAAAAATAAAGAAAAGTTTTCTGGTACAATCACAGGCCATACTATCCCTTTCATACCATTTTTGTGCAGTGGCTGGACTGTAATAGATTTTGGACACCTGTGCATTGTAGTGCAAGATGTAGTACATTATTGTTTGCGACACCTTCAAACACCAATTTGCTAGGCTACAGATTGCTCTGAGCCCAATAAATCTTTACAAACCCATCTAGAGTGGCTGATGAACATTTTCCCCCCCAGCCCTTTCTCCCTTCCCTTTGGTAGAGCTGGTATTTTTTGTGCAACCATTCTCCCTCAGATTCTCTCAGCCTGGGGTATTGCATTTTTCTGTTGTGTAATGATGGAGAAAGGCTTAGAAAGCTGTTCCAGTTTTGTAACACAACAATTCACATTGAGAAGAGTCAGTTATTTATGTAGTTAAAATTAAGAAAGAGAAAGTGGTTGTCTCATCAGCTAGGTATATTATTACTATCTTATTTTAAATGCTGTGAAAGCTGTGAAATAAAGCCAGTTCGTAAGGAGTGTTTGCTTTTATTCTCCCTTCTTCATTTTCTACATGCAAAAGGCTGTTGCAAGCAGCTGGATCTCTCTGCTGTGTGTTATCTTTAAAGTCAGGTAAGATCAAGAGAGATGTTCTGGCTGTGTCTACAAAGATACTCCCATCAAACTGTTCTCCAGTTAAATTTCAGTTTTCAGGAATCTTAAATTTGCATCTGCACTGCTGAGTTTATTGCACATTAAGCTCATCCGTGCAGCAGGCAATTTTTTGGCTAACAACAGCTTTCTGCTGTGGATAGGCACAATGCTATAGTAACCAAAGCCACGAACCCTGGATTTATGGGGAAGGCAGAGAGTGGTGGGGAAGACAGGGAGTGGTGGGGAAGAGAAAGAAAAAAAATTCTCAATCACTGTGAGATTCTCTCCATTTGTTAATCACTTCAAGCAATTACTTTTGAACATTTTTAACTCACAGGTGCAGAAACTGTACCATTCCCTCATCTGCCTTGCTATGTATGTTTGATTATTTTTATACTGCTTTCCCAGAAGTTATTGACAACATGCTGACAGTGGGGAATACACAACACCTCACTCAGACACTCTGGGAGCGCATGTACAAGAACACATTTTCCACGTCACTCTCAGTGAATTTACAGCCCAATGTACTGAGAACAAACAGCAATCTGCTGCTCAGCGTCAGAGAGCTCAAGATCCATCCTTGAGAGAAATGTCTTCAAAGCAATTTTAGGTTCTGCTTCAAGCAAGCAAATGATGAGAACAAGCTGGCAAAAGGTGTGCAGAGACAGAAAGAACCAGTTGAACTACAGAAACCCTCTGGAGGCAAAGTCGGTAGTCTGGCTCATTTACAAGGCTGGGGAAGAAGGCAAAAGTGATTTCTTTAGCTTGTTTGCCCTTTTTTCCTTTTAGTTTGTTTAGGTAAGTATGGCTTTCAGTACTCACTTATACATCATCGTAATAAAAATAGCACCCCAAAATAAAAACAGAACAACAAAAAAAAACCAACCAAACAAACAAAAAAAAAAAAAAACAAAAAAAAAACACCAAAACAAACAAACACCAAAAAAAACCCAAAAAATAAATAAATAAATACCCACACAGGAACTGAAGGCATGTTGGCATGTTCAGTTGTCCAGGAAGGCAAAGGCAATTGCTCTTTGTTAATGCTAGAAAGCCATTTTCTCACTGAACTTGGGACTGGTGTTACTAACAAAATAGTTACTGTTTGAAGTCATGAATCCCAGCCTTTCCATCTCTAATCCCCCAAAAGCAACATATATCACCAGCTAAAATTAACCCCTCTCTTTTCCATGTGCACATTAGTTGTGTTCATATGAATTAGTCAGCTGTAATTAGCTGGCAGTCACTTTTAGCCACATACTGAGATTTGATTTCTCTTTAGATGACAGAAAAAAGGCAGATCCAAAATGCTAAATTTTAAAGGTAAGTTCAAGAGATGACTTCTGTTGAGAAAGAAAACATTAAAGTAAACGTCTTGTCAGCATTTGGTCAAGTTTCACACAAATGCAGACAGCCACTTCCAAGCCCAACTATAGCTCAGTTCCTCTTCAGGGAAACTTCCTTCCCAGTTCAGTGCTGAAGCGTTGGTGGAGTCCAAATCCTGTTCACAATGAGTAATTTTCCCACACTGTATAAGGATAGACAGCGAGTGAGAGGTAGAGAAACTTTTCTTGTTTCTGGATCTCAAAAAGCAGCAAAATGCTAAATGGCCTCCTCCTTAGTAGGTTATTCTCTTCTTACCTTATGAACAATGAGACAGCAAAATTAAAATTAAAAATTCAAAGGGTTAAGAGACCTGGGATAACCAAGAATATTTATCTGAAGTGTAATGCAAGCCTTAAAGCTGCATAAATATTTTCAGGAAAGGTTGTTTTGTAAGCACAGGGGTCTCAAAATCACCCTGAAGTTCCAGCAGCATGAACCTTTCTTTAAATGCTCTTCAAGATCAAGCATAAGACCTCAGTCTTTTGGTCAACACAGCAGAGGGGTTTTGCAACATGTAGAAAAAGATGAGTTGCAGCACTGTCAAACAGCAGCTGTTGGGAGAGGGTGGTATCTCATCTGTCTTGTTTTACAAGCACAAAAGGAAATGAATGAAAGTCAGTTACGAAATTAAAAAGACTTAAAAAATAAAGAGGGAGAAATCAATGTCTTTTTATTTTCTTTTTTCTGCTCTGATTTTCCAGCTCTCTCCCATTGCTGAACTCAGGTATCAATTTGTAACTCAAGCCCTGTGGGCTGAGTGATGAGTTCTCTGAATCCCTTTAGGCTGGGGCCAGCAGCAGATTTCTGTTCAGACTGTTCAAATTGATTTTTTGAACACAAAAGCAGAATAGGGAGGGAAGGCACATGCTGTGCAGTGTAATCTAAGCAGAATGTACTGGGGGGAAAAAAGAATTTCTATCATGTATAAATTCTGACATTTCAGTATTTGTTTTTGTCCCAGATCTGAATGCAAAAGTTAAATTTAGATATTTGTGGGAGATGCAAATTTCTTCTGTCCCCTCAAAGAATAATTTCAAAAAAGAATCAGAGTATTATCTTTCATAACTGTCAGAACATTCTAAAGTGATATATATGTATTCCTAGATTTATGGTTAAAAAGAGAAATATAAAAGAGATTTAAAGATTATCCAAACAAAACATTTGAAGGCATTTTCACAAAGAATTGTTAAAATGAAAAATCTCCATATTTCAAAGAAACTGCTCTTTTGGATAAAACATTTTTCCACTGAAAAATTTTCATCTAGTACCACCTAGATTTGCTTTCTACAGTTAACCAAATTGCATTTAGGCAGAGATGAATTTGCATTCTTTGGGCATTCCATGCATACATCACTTCTTGCTGGGGGGCTTTAAAGCATTTTGCAGAGATGTCAGAGCCTCCATTGCCCCTCAGCTGTGTGGGGAACGAGATGGTTCGTACCCAGGCTTCTCTCCAGACTCAATTAACCGTTCCCTCACCAGGAAACCCAGCCCAGCACCCGCTGTGGTTCTGCCCATGCAGAGAGGATTGGCACCGCTCAGTGACCTTGTCTGCAGTTTGAGTCAATCTGAGTCTGAGGGGAGGCACCCAGGCGGGAAAATTGTGCAGTTTGCTGCCAACCTACTTCCCACTTCCTTGTACCCTGGCCCTTACTCACACAAGGGAGTGCCACAGCTACAGTTTTACAGAAACTCTGTGCAAATTTGAATGACAAAGACAGTGAGAAACAGTGGAAACATCATGTTTCAGAAGTCTTGAGGAGTAAGGCAGGAAGGAATTCAAAGGTTTCCTGTCACCTTCAAGATTTTCCATGTCTATCTTCCCAGGGGGTCAAGATTTCTGAAGAAATCTTCCCTCATCCTCCTCCTTAGAGGAATGAATGGGATAGACTCAGAAAGAAAAGGAATGAAGGAGTTATTTCTCCCACCCTTTCCTCAGAGAGAAGGTTTTGCCCTGACTACCCTGTTGACTCTTTTTCCCTCTCACAGTATAACCATTACTCTTTAATAAGCTTTTGACATTAAAATAACATTCAGGATCATTGTTCTTTCTTGCTCCCATCTAGTGCTGAAAACACTCCTCACAAGAGCACACTCATTGTGGTGACAACTGCAAATCATTCTCATCCCAGTCTGGGATGAGATCTTATAAATTTCATAAAAGATATTAATTATAGTTTAATATCTGGCAAAAAAACCATGATGTTTGTTGGAGGTTGAGGGGTGTGGAATTTTTCCCCATTCCTGGCGTTAGGTTACTAATGGCTGGACACTCAAAGACTATTAACTCCTTTTGTAAGAGACAAAGAGCTAGCTGGGTGNTGACTCTGCCCATAATCCATTTGGCCAAAAAAATTCCCAGTCTTTGCCCTCTGATATCTGTAGCATAAGGTCCTGTGCAGTATCCACTTACAAGGTCATCAGATTTCATCCATATCTACCAAATCCCAATCTACCAAATTGATATCAAATCAGATCACTCTTGATTTCATGGTAGGCATATATTAGAGCAATATACAATAATGGGATTATATTAAGGAGGTAGAGAAGAGAAATTCCCTGTTGGAAATTAGTATTTCCTCTTTAGGCAGAGAAGAGCAGCCATAGGAAAAATGCAGATTGCTTTTGCACTAGAAAATTTCATCCAGACTGATTGAAACTTAATCATGAACACAAAACCCATCACTTTCATATTTTCTAATCCTCTTCCACTGAGACATTCATGTGATTTTCCAAAATGACAGAGTTTGAAAAGGCTGATAGAAAATTCATTGCAATTGAGGTGTTTGAACCTGCTACAGTCAAGGCTACTTATGTGGCCAAAATTCCTTGCCAGTCCCAACTGCCAAGTTTTGGTCAAGTCTTCTGTACACATGCGGTGGTTCCTCCACTCCAGCCGTAATAAAGGGTGTGCTACTTCCACACAGTCAGGTGAATCTCTGTGTGTGTGGGCAGAAATTTTGGCCTTGCTAAAACTAATGACACTGGCTTTGAAGATTTCTGTCCAGTGAGTGTTTGGTCCAGATTTCTGCAACTCCCATTGCAGCCTGCCACCTTCTTGTCACAGTTGCTGCAAGCAAATGCTGTGTGCTTACCCAGCTGGCTTTTATACTGTCACTCACTGAGAAGCTATACTCAATGTTCATCATTAGTTTTTGATGTCTTCTTCCAAAAAATAAAAGTAGTTTCTGTATGGAATAATTGGTGATAAAAAATCTTCAGTCAGAGTATTTAATTGCCTGGAGGCTGCAAACCAATCTCTCTCACGAAAAGCTGCTTGAAACCAAATCAGCCTGAAAAGATCTTTTCCTTTAAATTACAGTGGTGCTCAGTCTTTCTCAGATATTGTAGCTCAAGTGAATTACTGGAAAGAATGGATACTGAGAACAAAAGAAAAATGATTGGTGAGAATAGAGGCTGATAGGATTGAAATAAAAACCTTCCACTGCAGGGACCTGAGCATAACTGCATGTCTTTGCATATTTCCCCAAGGAAGAAGGTAACAAATAGTTTTGGCAGGAGGGAGACATTTTAAGGCAGCAAAATAAAAGGGTCATGTATCAAACCAAATTGTGTTAGCTTTGAGATGCATTAAATCTTTACATGATCTTGTTTTTCTTTGAAAACCTTTTTTTTTCTTTAAAAAACCTGAAGATTGACGCTTGAGTTTCTTTGCTGATAATTGTACACTGCAAATTTTCTGCCTATATGCATTGTATGTAAGATTACAACATCCTCACAAAGAAATTACAAACTCCAATTTAAGGAAACATTAAGGTTCCAAAGACTGTAAAATAAAGCAAAATTATGAGATGTCAAAATTCTGATTGTTTGTGCTTCCTTAATTGGACCTCCCCAAATAAAGCATAGGAAATGGCTTTAAATTACATACTTACACATACCCAAGACCCTCTAGTTTCTTTGTTTCATACAGTGAACAAAATGTTTTCCACCAATGTGGAGCTTTAGCATCTGGCTTAAATAACACAAACAGGAATTACTTTCAAGAGGCATCTAGTATATGGCCCACTGTGGGAATCAAACAAACTGATTTAAAAAATAAACCTCATGCAAAAAGGCAGAAAGAACCACACTGAGAATGCAGCAAAGAAGTGAAGTGAAGCCATGAAAAAGTAGAGACAAAGCACAGAGAGAAGAAGAAACAAAGCCTGTAGTAGGATGTGATACAGAGAAAATGACTTATTGACTCATGGGAATTGAGTGGGATGCAGAAGGCTCGAAAAATACTCAACTGTTTAAGGACTGAAAAGAAATCTGGACTTGGCAAAAAAGAAATAGAGTCTGTCAAAAAGTTGTGTTTTCACATCTGCAATTTTCTTTTGCCCTTTTTTTATTGAAGCAACATCAGTTGGCTACCCAGTATAAAATCCTAAACCATTTCCCTCATGCTGAAAGTCCCCAGTTTATACAAACAACCCAGTGATCACGTAGCTCTCTATCTTTCTCCTTTTAAAATCTGCTGACAGGGTATATTAAGGCAGCAACACTTCACTGCTCTTAAATAAATCTGTGACAATTTTTTTCTTCGTTGTTTAGACTCCAGTATCCTACAGTCATGCAGAGAAATGTAAATCTTTTGCCAGTTCATTTAAGACAGGCTCTGGAAGGGGAAAAAAATTGTAATCCTTCACAAAAATAGTATTGCATAAGGATTCCAAACAGAAGGAAAAACAAAACAAAACAAAAATGATCCCCAAACAACTTTTGTATCCTGAGGCCCAATTTTTCTCGAACATAAATACATTTTTGCATTTCATGTCTGGTGATCCAGGACCCCAATATTCCAGTCTCATTTAAATAAAGGAACAATACACCAAGCAAGGGTCTGAAATGTCATCCAGATCTTGATTCATATGAGCAACATACAATCTGCTTTATGTATTTAAAGCATTTTCTTCTACCAGAATTCATTATCCTCAATGAATATAACACCCCAACAGTCAGTGATATGAAAACCACAGGGAATGAAATACTTTTAGGCATGTATAGAGCAACTGCATCTAATATCCTCATCAGACTTTCACACTGGAAGAGAACAACAGCTACCATATGGACAAATAAGGACCAATCTTCCAGCCACCCTCTGTTCAATGGAAAATAACTTCCAGTAGGAAAGGCCCCCTCAGGATATCAGAAGACTAAGCTGGCACTGTGTACATATGTCCAATTCAGCCATGCACAAAGAAATTATTCTGACAACTGGCATGACAAACCCAGAAAAACAAAACAATTAAGCTCTATGTTTGGGATCTCTCCCTGTGATGAGCGGAGCTGCAGCGGTGCTGCCGGCTCAGCTGCAAGCTTTTGGCCCCTCCAGCTTCCCCTTTTTTACATGCTTCCAGAAAGTGTTCCTGACCTCTCTGTCTCCTCTGGGGCACAGCAGTTTCTTCATGGGAAGCTCATGTCAGGACTTGCCAAAAGATTGAAATGGTTTACATTTCTGTGCAAGATGTCCTGGGGAAAGCAGGTTAGCACTGGAGCAACACACGAGTAAAGGCATGTAAGACGGAAGTGGGGTACTGCTAAAGAGAAGGATGAATTGAATTAATCTCTTGATATTATTTTCTGTCTTCCTCATATTTGGAAAAATGGCTAAAAGAGAACGTTAAGGAAATTTCTTCATTTTAAACAAAGACTGATTTTTATCTGCTGTTCCTGACCAAGATCTTTTATTGTTGGTTATTTCCCTAACTGGGGGTGATCTGGGTTCAAATCTCTCCTTTAGCCAAGGGGGAAATATTCCCTTATTAACCATATCTGTTTTCATTTTGTAGCAAGGCACTCACACTCCTTCCTCTGGATGGTGTTTCATCTGACGCAGAATAATTACCATGCTTTTCATAAGCAATAGAGAGAGTCCTAGTTGTTAGTCCACTCATCCAGGAAGCAGAAGATCAGTTATACTTAATATTCTCAAAACATAGAGTAGTTAATACTAGTTGTTTTTTTTTAAATGGAGAGCAAATCATTGCTCAGTCCACCATTTCCATTTACCTAAATAAAGGATTATATATGATATTCAACCACCAAGTGATGAAGAAAGAACACTTTCCAAGGGGATTCCCTAAAGATATTTCTCAGCTGGTTTTTATTTAGTTATACCTTAGTTTCACAGCGCAGCATAACTCATGCCACATACTCATTTAACTTTTATTTTATTCAGGGAGTAACATATTATGATTTTTGAAATATTTCTGTAGAGCTTGGATGAATGCATTCAATAAATACCATTCAACCCTTAAATAGATACACAACATCCTTCTGCTATTTCTGCAAAATGAACCAGAATACATTTATCTGGATACAGTCTATTCATTATCCACAGGTAACAGCCTTACCCCTCCCACCTTCCCACTTCAAAGGATGGAATGCAGTGATCCTGTTTCCCTCCACATCTTAATTTTCTCCCATCCAGGATCTCTGTCTATGCTAAAAACTGATGTGTCAGTTCCTACATGTAGAGATTATGACAGAAACACCCAGGCTTTTCAAAACATATCAGCCCCTACCCTTCAGGACTTTAGACATGCAGTCATTGAGCAGTCTCCAAACTCCTAAACAGATCTCTTTCTGTCCAAAAATCCAAGACCAATCCTCAGAAGCCAGGGGAACAGAATTAACCTCCCAAAATAGCAAATGAAATCATCTCAATTAACATTGTTAACAGGCAGAAGTATTAGTGATGGTAACAGCAGAAGTGGAAAGTAATTACAGCACAAAGTCAAACTGGTATTACTATCCACCATATGTTATTAGTAGTACCTGTAATGGATGGCTCTTGAAAAAAGGCATTAGGGGCCTCGATTTTGGGCAGGATAAAACAGTGTCCAGCAGTACACAAACCTGCTGTACAGTGATGATCTGGGATTGATCGTGATGCTCAGGCAGGATAAGAGCAAACTGTTCAGAGAGACAGGAAAGCGACAGGTCACAGTGGCACCAGCTAGTTTGTTAACAAGAAACAGTACTTGAGAATTCTATCAATAGAATATGGCCCAAATATAGTGTGAGAGTATATATATCTGTATACATGCATGTGATATGTTGAGATATATATATAGAGAGAGAGACATAGACAGAGATATGTATATATAGTGCATATATAGAATTTATAGTAATTTTTTTCAGTTTAGGAAACTAAGTTAGAAATATCAAGGATTAAGCAGGACTAAGCGGTGTGAGTCAATGTCAGCCTGGCCTGATGGTGAGCAGGGTGCTCACAGGCCACACGAAGAGCCCATTCCAGTCCCCAGGGCTGCTGAAGCACTATGCTGCATTTGGTTCTGTGTGCTGACTACCCAACCATTGCCAGACAGCCCTATGGCACAGCTGTCCCAAGATCAAACCCATCCTCCAGGGAAGCATCCCCTTTACTAAGAAGCTTTACAATATGTGGAAATCCTAAAGCATCTCTAGCTCCTCTGCATTCCCTTGTGGGCTGGCACAGTAGCAGCCTTTTCACAGCCCTGCAGCAACACAAGGGTGACACCTCATAAGATGTACCAGCAGCCTCATGCTCACATAGACAAAGGAAGCAGCAAGATAAAGACATCTTTGTGATGGTGATGGCAGCACTTTGCTGGTCCTTTTTTTGTTGGTACTCTTATACCACAGGCCTAGTTGGAACTACACAGATTTTCTTGAAAATAGACTGAAATTATTCGGCTATTTTTCCCTTTCAGATAATCAGTTCATTTTGTCACCACAAACTGGATAGGTGTCATGCCAAGACATGGCCTAGAAAACAAAATATGGGCTAAGAATTCACAGGAAAATGTGAAACGACATGCTCATATTCAAAACCTTGCTCAAGATCATTTCAGAAGCCAGGGTTGAGCTCTGACTTGGCCATGGTACCAGAACGGAATATATTCTGATCATCCTCTTCCTGTCATATGAAAGATTAGCACCATTTAGTTCTCGCATGCTTCCCGAGATTAAAAACAGGAGTGACAAATTGAGGCCTAATGCCAGCAGATGCAACTCTGTTTCTGCAGATGAACTTTTAGTCATTTCCCCTACAGCTATGCTTGCCACAATGAAGCTGTGGGAGCTGACTGCAAAACATCATTTTACTCAAATAATACTTTTTGTGGAAGTCTGAGAGTAACTCTTGCCACACTGGGGGAGGCATTAAAGAGGTTTCAAGGTTTTGGTTATTTACATAACTTTAGATCATTGGATTTGGCTAAAATCACAAGAAGCTTTATGATCCATATGATTTTATGTTGAAACAGCCCTTTAAATCCTGCAGTTACTCCATCATGTAGTTCTTAGTTGAGTCCTTGTGCTGGACTGCATTTAGTCCTATTAAACAGGTCTTATTGCAACAACTTTTTGTTTAACAACTACAATTAATGTTATGAAGAAGCTGATTTTTCACGGTTTTCCTTATCTTTGTCCCAGCCAAGGAATTTGCTTACGGGGAAAAAAACCTAAAACAAAAGCCGCACTAACATACGGAGGGGTTTATCTGAAAAGAAGGAAGCCCTAGGGAACCAATTTAATATTTTTACTTTATCTTCTCATCCTGATATGTTCTGGAAAGCATCGTACTGTCGCTGCACTTTGACTAAGCAGGATACACAAGAACATACACTGGCCAGAGGAGGAATAATCCTCTTGCACAGATATGGTTGACATGTAAGCTAATCACAATCCCCAACCTTGTTAAAATACCATTGTGCTATTACCATTTGATTTGAGAGCCTGCTTCTGATTGAAAGCAGGAAAAATGTCAGCAAAGCTAAAGAATAACATTTTTTCCCTATTACCCAGGCACTTTGATTGCAACGTTCATTTGATACCTGGCCAAAATTTACATTGCCACACTTGGGCTAGCAAATACTTTTACTAACACACAAACCAAAGAAGCTATTAACAGATTTGCAGCAGTAAGAGGGTGCTTCCGAACTTTCAAAGCAGTTGTTCTTTCACTCACAGGCACTCAATGTATTTTACATAGACTCAAGAAACACCTCTTCTGTCATTAATTAAGAAATTTTCCTCTTGCTACTCAAGTGCTTACTTTGTATTTTTTCTGCAATATAGTTCTTGTTTTGCTTTTTGTGATCATCTGGGAAAAAATCTACTTAATTTCTTACCATTGCAAGGATACATCGTAAAAGTGACAAACTTGTTTTCATCTGTTTTCTTCCAGGGGCTTATTATGGTTTTAGCCTTTGGTCTTTTACTATCATATGAAAAAGTTACTGAGTATATGTGGTTATATGAATGGTGGACATTGGAGTGGATGTTCTGCATACCTTGAATGCAGGTGCTACTATATATTGCCTGTAGTAACAGGGAAATTGATTTAATAACCCATGTGGCCAGAGGATCTTCCCCAGTACTATGCACCTATCATGTAAAAACCAAAGGCTTAGTATATAAATTAAGAGTATACAATCTAGCAAATATTTGTAATGCAAAGCAAAAACAAAAACAAAACCAAACAAAAAACAAAACAAACCAACAAAACAAATAAACAAACAAAAAAGGCAACCTCAGAGAGGAAAACTCCACAAAAATCCAAAGCAAAACCTGCTTGAGAGAAAATGTTGCAGAACTTAGCATTTTGAATGCAGTATTGTTATCAAGTAGGTTTCATGCCTCCCAGTTCAGAGCTGGGTTACACCAGCCAGCTGACAGCATCTTACAGCATGAAAGAGACCAAGAAGATCCAATATGCACACAAAACCAAAGTATCTGTCCTCTTTAGCTGGGTGAAAATATAATCATACCTTATAAATTGACTTGCTGAGGTAAGAAAAAATGACCAGGGAAGAGGTGTTTTCTGACCATTAGAGCAGTAGTATTTTGAAGCAATATGTATACAGTGTGGACAAATACCTAAACTAATTTTAAGGTACATCCAATCAGTTTATGAAAGATATTATATTAATTACTTGTCTCTAATAGCAAGAAACAGGACTTGATGAATGTTGCAGCTCCCTTCCTATCCTGGGTCCTGTTCACTTCATCAAGCCTTCATATTTTAGTTGGGTATTATTTTCACAACTGTTCTGAGTCAGCCTTCCTGAAAATTTTGATTTACCCAGTCATCAGGAGGAAAAGACTGGAAATCACTGCTGACCTAAAATTTACCCCTAGAATGAAAGATTTCAGTTCCTTCTGGGAAACTCCTTGATCTCAAGATTCTCTCTTTGAATGCACCGCTTTCTTTTCATCCCCTTTCATCTTTCCATCTTAAACAACTACATTTTATTCATCCATATTTCAAGCCTATCATCACTCATTCTCTCTGCTGCGCTAACAAGATAATAAGTCCTAATTTTGAAGTTGCCAACATAGCATATGCAGCACTTGCCTTTCAACAAAAAAATTACAAATTAGAGTGTAGGGATGATTAAAACACGAACGAAATGCAGTGCATCTGTCAGAGCACCCTCTCTTACAGGTAACAACCTGTCGAACACCTCTTTAAGGAATGTAGCTAGTTTCCAGAGGTCTAAAGTCAGATACATTGACTGAAAAAGTAGCTTTAGAGCGAACTGCAGAACTCTCTACTTGGCAATTTAAATGACTGACCATTCAATTTATGAGCATTCTCAGCAATAAAATTCAGCCTGAACTTAATAATAGCACATTTTATGTGACAACGATGACAATTGTAATCTATAGTTACCGCAGTCATCCTTTGGTCTAGGGGAAGATGACACTATTAATTACACACACTTGCCATTTGTCAGACTTAACTTGGCAGGCGATTGAGCTCTGAACCATCTTCAGCTTGACTTCTACATTTTCCATTTTCTAATCCACTGGAACGAAGATAATTAGAACAGAGAAAAATGAGAAGCTTTCTTTTTCCTGACTTGTTTAAAGATGTACCAGACCTCTACCACATTAGTGGCATATTCAGTAACCCCACAGTCACATTAAGGCTGTGCCACTTCAGTTAAAAAGCTAAAAGTTAAAAGTTAAAAGTTGGCAACTCTCTGTTGCCAACTATGCTCCAGAGGTACTGCATTTCTTATTCATTTTAATTTGCGTTGGATGAAATGCAACAAGGAAAGGCTCTCAACCCATATGTAACTTTCACGTAATTCTAACATTTCTTACTATTTCTGTCTGGAAATTTATTTTCCATGCATGTTGACATTTCTAGCCTTCTGGGAGAATTAAGTATATTGGCTATCTTTAAATATTGTAAAAAGCATCTCTCTAAATTCTTTGTCAGCTGAAAAGCAAATCGACAATTCCAAATCAGGAAATAAATCTCTGTTTGGGATAACATCTAAGTACTTGCTTGTTCTGTACCTAAGGATGCAATTTCATATAAGGATTCAAGGTCAAATTCTACAACAGAGACAAATTAAAGTATACGCATTAATATTTTCTTGACCTGGTAGATTCATCTAAATAATCTTCCCAATCAGTTTCTCCAGTACACACTTATCTGTGGAAAAGAAATAAAAAAACAACCAATCAACCAACACCTAAAAATCAGATATTAGTTGTTTTCCCCAACCAATCCAACTCTTCTCAAGTAGGCACTTGAAAGGAAGAATTTCAAAGCATTAGACTTAAGTCAACAAATTTAACCAGTTTGGGCTCACAACAAATGGTTAAAACAGAAAGGAGAAGGAAGTAAAGCATTTTAAAGTTGAAAGACCTTTCTAAGGAAGGGCTGTTCTTTGTCTTTCTCTTACAAAGCTCCTCTAATGCTCATAGCTACAGCAATAAGCAGGCAGAAAACCTGCAACTGTGCAGACCAAGTCCACCACATTTCCTACTCCCCAGACATGTTTTTTTCTCCTGTCTATTGCACTAGCACTGGCGCTCACCTGGCCTCACAGAAAGCAGGTCCAGAGGGAGCAATCCTAGCAGAAATTCACACCTTGTTCTCGGCCAGATTTGCTGCATGAAGAGGTTCATCGGCAGATGAGATACCTGCTAAGAATGTCACAAGAGAAGAAATGCATCAAAAGAGAGCAAAGATGACCTGAGACTTCTCTAGGCTCCTGTAGAAACAAAGGAAGTTTGGGCTGTTTCACAGGAAAAACATACTTAAACTCTTTCCAGTAATTTTAAGCCACATTAAATGCTTTGCATGGCAAGGGTTTGCAAAACCTTGCTAATTTTTGTTTTTCAGCTCTGTAGACTGTTCTGTGTATAGACAATTCAAATGTCAGTATTAAAGAGTTTGCCTGGCCATCACCTCAGCTTCTAATATTGGTATTTCACAATTTCATATGTACCTACTTTAAAAAAATATAATTTTAGAGATGATAAATTTTCAAAGCTATTCTCTGTACTTAGAGGTGAAAATATGACTTGAACTATGACATTTTAAAAAAATATTGTTTATGCTGAATAGACTGTTATGAAACATACATACGGTTTCAAACATTTAATCACAAACACTATTTATTGTGGATTGCATCTTATTTCTTGATTTGAAAGTATTGGACTGCAATACTGGATGCTATTTAGAAATAATTTGAGGACTTAATATTTGATCTATGCTGTATTTCTTTAAATAATACTAAGTAAGTATGTCAGGGGGATTATTGCAGGGAGATAAACCAAAAACTAATCATTAAAAATGAATAAATCCAATACTTGAGGCAGAAGACTTTCAGAGCAGTCAGATCCATAATCTCAAATACTAATAAATATCCATTCTCAAATATCTACACTTAATAATCAGACTGCTTGGCAGAGCATTTTTAGAGTACTTAATAACATTTGCGGCTATCAATCAAGTACACCCAAAATATTTCTTTCTATTTAATTTAAATCCCTGATTACTGATCCTGCAGTCTTCTACTTGAGACTGTTCCTCTCAGCTTTGGCCAAGAACTACCATTGCTCCACAGAGACACACAAAAAAGTCATGCCCATACAAACCTGTTAATATAAATACCACAAAAAATTTCCTAGTAGGACAGATTGGGCAAGAAAAATTGCTGAAACATGCCTTTTGCTGAACAGCCAAGGAAAACTGTAAGACCCCAAAGTTATCAGTTCAGTTCCTATCCGTGTCCTAGTTAACAATCCCTCAGCATCCTCTGCAAGCAACACTTCCATGGAGATTTGGTAAAGTTATTAAGAGTTATGGAAAAGACCTTGTTAAAGTTATGTAACAAAGCAAAATGGATCTATGGGGAGATTTTCTTTCTCAGAGAGTATTTACACTTTTATTAGCATGCTTTTGAGGGGATTAAAAAAAGTAAGATGCATTAATATAGATAAACATATACAGGCAAACACAGACAGACAAACACATCTTCTTGTTCATTTGTACTGTGGCACTAATAGTAACAGCAACAATAAAAATTACAAAGGATTTAGAGTGCAGCTTTTCTGCAGTTTGTACTATTTCCAGTGTTGCTTTATTACCATCAGAAACTTCCTTTCAAGCTAGCAAAAGTTATGCCTTATTGAAGAAGCAGTATTTTGAAGTTTTGTTTTTTGCATTTGTCAGAAAAGAAATCATATTCAGCTGCCAGCAGGAAAGAGGTTTTCAGGCACAAACAGCTGTCCAGGCTCTGTGGCTGCCCTGTGCTGCAGCTGCCTGTGGACAGCCCCTGTCCCTTGGGCTGAGGCTGCTCAGATCACATCTGGCTGCTTAGATCTCAATGTGACACTCTCGGGCTTCCCTTTCCCTCAAACAGGAGATTTTATAATGAGGCAGCTTACATTCCCGCATAATCTTTAGAAATAATAACTTTGCCTACATTACATGTATTGAGAGGGGCTTTCAGGAGCTCTAGGTGTTTGGATTGCCATGCAGAGAAATATCCCAACGTCTGTCTACTTGCAGCTTCAATCCTGTCCATTACTGGCTCAGCAAAATCCTTCATTTCCAATTTACTTTCAGATGCTTTGAATCTCTCTTGCTCCTTCATGTTCCTCTTTTCACAGGAATAAATTGCAGCTGTTCCCTCTTGTCCTAAAGTGAATTGCTCAAGAGATGGGAGCTCACATAAGAACAAGGAGCAATCTTCCTGCCAGCTGCAGCCTTGTACACCCAAGCAACGTCCTTGTGCATACAAACTGCATCTACAGACCCCAGTACCCACAGCATGACTGAGCTGTTCCTTCTATATGTGGGATATCCTCATCTCTTCTATTTCATCCTTCTAAGCTAAGTATTTTCTCCTGCACTTTGGGATAGAATGAAAACACTTTTTCATATCTTTCTGCTCAGCAAGTGTTCAGTCAGTACCAGCTCACTTTTTAAAAAAATCTAGCAAGTGCAGCGGTACTGGATTTGTTTCTCAGCCCTTAATCTGCATTTAGCAGTCTTTGCAGTGATGTCAGCATTTTCTACCAGACATCCTGCTGAGTAAATTTGGGACTTGATATATGTTGAAATCTGGAATCTAATACAAATATTCTGAGCAGCATCAAATAAGATCTATGTGTTTCTAAGTTCAGCATTTAAAAAATTAATACCAACCATACTCTGTTTTAAATTGAATGTGCAATCTCAGAGAAAACTAAGTTAACATTCAAATGTACTCCTTGCAAGCATGTATATTTGTCTCCCTACCTCCTCTGACATTCTGATTTATTCAGCATTTCCTTTGCATTTGTTCATGCCCAACTGACCTTTGAGTACTCTCTTAAGCAAACCAAGAGCATTTGCCATTTGTTAGACTCATTATTGGCTCCTTGCTCACAGTAAATAAACAGACCCACTTTTTCTTAGAGGTTTCCGTACAAGTTCCTGTAATGTTTGAACAGCAGTTAGATTTTCTCTGCAAGCCCTCAGTTCTAGCGTTTCTTGTTTTATGTAGTTATGTTTCTTATCCCAATAATCTACAATATTTTCAGATATAACGTTTACCCAAGCATTAGCTCCTCATTTATAATTCACGGCACTTGCACCAGTCTCCATTGAAGCAGGAGTTCCTCTATCATCTTCTGCAGTTTGCCACTATATAGAATTCTCCACGTCTTTTTCTATTTTCATTCTGATAAACATGCATCAGACACTGCCAATGTGCTTGCTGGTTGTTTAAATTCCACTGGTTCTGATGGCATGCTCCTGCAAAACAAAAATCTATCTAGCAGTTGGTTTAATATTTTCCAGATGTGGACATATGTTTGTGTCCATGTAATTTTCCTGGTTCATGCTCTTGTTATAACTTTACAATTTCATAGTCATTTGTTCTATCGTGTTTCTCTGATACATTTAGTTAATAATAACCCTAACCATAACTCATGTTTCCTCAGTCAATGTCTACTGCATTTACCTCTTTCTTTCTAGCTTAAGTGTTTTTTTTTAATATTTCCATTTGCCAAGGTTTGATCTATTGGTTTAGATATTTGATTTAAATCAAAATCAAATCTCACTAATGAAATCTGACAAAGTAGCATGACTTCATGCTTGGTTTTCTAAGTTAATGTCAGTCAAGAACCTTCCAAAGGACTTTCCTTCTTTTTTCTGTTTTATTTGAAACCTATGTTTCAATTACTTTGCTTTTCTTGAGAATACGGTATTGTTCACTATAATTCATCCTGGCTTACATGCAGATTGTTAAAGATCTGTAGCCCCAGGTCCAAAAATAGCAGAGAAGTGCTATCTTTTCTAAATCTTCTTTCTCAAAGAGTACATCTGCCTGCATCTACATATCACATCCTCACTATACTCTTTTCCAGGACTCTGCTACTGCGTTTCAGCTGAAGGTGAATTTGTTTGGGTTTTTTTAGTTTTTTGGTTGTTTTTTTAATGCTCTCACATTTCTTTTAGCTTGCTTTGTCTCCCTTCTGGCCTTTGCTTTGGATATTTACTGTTTTCCAAGTATTGCCTCTGGTACTATGCAGTATTTACAATTTTTAAGGGGCCTTTAGTTTGACACACAGCGTAAAAAGCTATATACAACTGTCTGCCACATGCCACTGATTTCAGCAGGCTGCTTGAGCAACCCTGACACATGCCACCACAGCCTGTTCAGCTCTTAAAAGGCAGTGACACATTCTCTTACACTGACAGCCTAAAGTTATCGTCTTCAGGATGTGATGGTTACTCAGAAAACTTGCTGAAGTCAACAAGGCACAATTGAACTATGCACTGAAGCTGTTGGGAAACTGTCTGAGCGTGAACACTCCCCAAAATGGGTTTTGGAGGGAGTGGTTGATCAGGCTAGGAAGCCAGGGCCAGGAGAATTTAGATTTTCTTGTTAGGAGCATTAAAAGCAAATCCTCAAGTTACTTTCTTCTCTGCTTCCATTCCTCCGCTTTAAATTGAGATCCTAAGGAATTAAACTTAACATCTATCTTCTCAAGTTGCTGCATTCTTAGAACAACTATTGAGAAGAAGTGACAAACAAAAGTGAAATTTGCTATATAAGACTTTTAATTTCTATTTTACCATTGCATCTATAGTAGTTTATATTGTTATTTGACAAGCCATAGATATAAAGTTGCATAATTAGGCAATTATAACAGGTCTGCGATCATTTTCTTCATTTTAAAAAGTGACAAGGACATGGAACAACATATATTTTCACTAAAAATTGTCTTTCCAAGTTCTCTAGCAGATAAGAAAAACACACAAAAAAGGAATAAAGTACATAAATATTATTGAATGCAAAGCACTTTCTTTTCGTATACAGCTGGATCAAATGGAATTGTAAAGAAAAAATGTGCCTGTCTGTCTTTTCTGCTCCAGTCTTCTCATGTTGAAAGGTGACTGACACCTCAGCAATGAGCCAGGCTAGACTCAGATCCAGCAACTCCCCCCTTCCCACCCACTGCCCTCCCTGCCCTCTCCTGTCCTCACCCCACCCCAGCTCTTGGCTCCCCCCCGTGTCTGCCCTGGCCTTCATTCGGCTCCCTTGGCGTGGGTCCGAGCTCACCATCCCAGCAAGACAAGGACCAGCTGAAGAAACGGAATGAGCTCAGCCAGGGCCAGGTGCGCGCCTGCAGGAGCACAGGCAGGAGGAATTCCTGCCGAAGCAGGGAAGGACTGACGGGAGGAAGTGACAAGGTGAGGAAGAGCAGGATCACAACTAACTCTCTGTTGCCAACAGCTCCTCCGTCAGCTCAGCCCTTTTCAGTCATTCCTCCATTCTCAGCACTGAATCCCCCTGACAGATTCCCAGCACCAAACATATCATTGCTGGTCATTTTGCTGCAGCAATAAGTATTTAGGGGATTTGATATACAATAAAAAGCCTATTTTTGTAACAGCAAACTTTCAGATATACAGAAAGGAGGAATATTATTCACCAAGCCTTTACACCAATTACAATTTAAAAATTTCAATTGGAAAGCTTTGAAACATTATTTAAGAGATAACACAAAGAAAAAATAAGCATTAAAGTACTTCAAAGTTGTGCTTTAAGGGTTTTTTTCCCCAAAACAATATATAGTTATTATAATTACTCCTATTATACCTCAAAATTACAAGCTATTTCAACTTTGTCTGTAATAAGTGTCACATGGTAGAACCCATAACACTCACTTTAAGGGGTTTTATAAAGGTTTTTGTAACAACTACACAATTTACTGCTTAAATTCTGATATCTATATGGTCACAAGCCATGACCATTTGCCTTGACCAAGGTAAATCGTAAGGTTTATCCCCACCTTCCCTTTGCAGTCAAGGGGGCTAAATTGCCATTGACTCCTGAACTGTTTTAAAATATATACATATGCACAGGCAATATTACTACCATTATAAAATACTAGACAAAGTACACTTGGCCTCATGAAATTCTTGTAAGCCAGACATTAACTACAACTGCAATTCTCAGTAACTCTAGAGAAACTCTCTATTTAGAGAACTGTAATCAGGTTGTCTATTCCACAGGCTTCACTCTGAGAGGCTTTTGCAGAACAACATAAATTTTGATTTTTTTGTAGTTGGGGGATTTTCTTCAAAGTCTACAAACTACCCTTTTGCTCCTTACAAAATGGTGGTGATAAACACATCTATTGTTGTAATATATAAAGATAATTATTGTGCATTGCTACACATGCCAACAGCTACTGCATTTAATGACCCAGTATTTCCCTTTTCATTCACTGATTGCAACAGTAGTCTGAGAAAGAAACTCATGACCTGGTACAGATGGATGATACTAAAGGAATAAAAAATTATTTCCAAGAGACATTTCAATAATCAGATTACATAGAAATGTTTTAATAGGTTGTCTCTGTAAAAAGTAGGTCTAGAAATCCATTTTTAAACGTGAGTTCCCTCAGGCTAGAGATCTATCTGCATCTACACACTAGACACTACTATTAAGAAATGCCCAGTCTGTTACATGGAGGAGACTATATCCTATTGGATAGTAGGTAGTGCGTCTTAATCCAATTAATCTTAATTGGTGATTTAGGTCCTAGCTCTGTCTAAAACATGTGTCTTTTCTGAGGCAGACATGTTAAATTAAGACCCACAAACATTACAGTAGAACTATGCTATTTATAAGGGAAAACAAAAAGCTGGTCTCTTGCCCTGAACTGACGGGCAGATGTGAGCTGTTTTCAGGCTGGTATTTGCCAGGATTTTGAAAAACCATAGGGAATATCATGAGTCATTGCATTGGAATAGTAAACGCGTGGTTGAAAACAGCTGTAACCTCAAGGAGCACAAACCTGCCTGAAGTGAGAATGTATGAAAAAAGCATCTCAAACAAGAGGATCCAGCAACATTCCACTGCAAGAGGACCAGAGTCATCTGGAGGACACTCTTAGAATATGGTTTCGTTTTAGGCAGCCTTGTAAGGAGCAGGGATTGGACTGGATGATCCTTATGGGTCCCTTGCAACATGAGATATTCTATTATTCGTACATCACAAATGTTGATTGGCAGAATAAATTAGGAAGCTAATTATTCCTTCTTGGACAAACTGCCACCTTGTGAGCTGGTGTGTGGCCATCATGCCAAGACACTTCTTCCCACAAACATGAAAGCTGTCTTATGCTGAGCCAGGAGATGAGACACTGGAGGAAAAAATTGAACCAGACTTAGGTGCTTATCCACTAGCAAAGGGTTCATCTGGTACCTAGAAACATTCTGAGGGTTGGGTAGTATGGATTTTAATTTCTACAGAGTTGGACATAATAACATGGAGGACATAGATGATCAATACCTAACCTTATTACATTATGATTTGTTTGGAAGAATCTTCTAAAATGAAGGATTCACACCTTTGTAACTGAGAGAAATTTAACTGTGTTTTGGAAGCCCAAGTAATTGATTTATACTGTGGTGCTGTATAGCCATTAGCTAGAAGAAACAAAGAGTCTCAAAAAATGACTTCTATATTGAGAAGTTGCCTCAACAGACTATTCTGGTTATAGCTCTCTATGCCACTTGCAGAACAATTTAAAGAATGTCTTACGCGTGCTGGGACATCTGAAGTAAATAAGTTCTAGTTTTTCAACCCCTTTCTGCCACCACTTGGAAGTGATTTCTTTTTTAAGTCAGCAAAAAAAGTGACAAAGCTGTTGGCTCTGGGAATTGAATTGCCTTCATGGAGGATTGAACATACTGCATGAAGCTGGTCAAAATATAAAAATGCAGGGGGAAAGCTGTTCTGTGTCTAAAAGAACATGAGGTTTTGGAAGTCTTTGTTTTCCTTTTAATCTTAGCTAGAATGTGTATGATGGATCAAATTTTGAAAGTCTGATAACAGCTAGATCAATTCAGTTTTGCTCTCTGGCTAATAGTTCTATGGGGTATTCACCAGATATACACATACAACTTGTTTTTCTTGAATGTGTATATTGTGAATGAAAGTCTGGAAGCTGCAGTTTTTAAACTTTTGAGTGATTGATATATATATTTTATCCTCATTTTTGGCAAAAGACAAAATTCTGACAGATTTGCCTGCAACTTGCAAAGAGGATGTAGTCTGCAAAAAGGTCCTTCAACATTCATATTTAAAGGTATTTGAAGTTGCCTGCAAATTTAGGGTGCTGGTAGGAGGGTAAGTGGGAGGAATGTCATTCTAGATATGAAAAGCTTAATCGAAATCTTTGGACCCTTTTACTGCTGCAAATAAATGTTTAGAAGTTCAGTCTGTTCTTTAGGCTCTCATTAGTGAGACAGTTGGTTAAATGTTTTCCTTTCACTTTAAATAGAAATTCAGAGCTATAAAATGAACCTTATCCCTCGCCTCCTCTCTTCCTCTCCCCTTCCTCCCCAAGAAGTTATTTAGTTTAGAAAATGGATGCTAAACTGAAATGTTCAGTAATTTCCATTCTCTTCAGATTAAGAATTCTTCTGTCTGGACCAAGATATCATATTCACAGATGCTTTAGCACAGATTAGAAATCAAATAAAAATAGCTTCGAGAGCAGAAAACTCTCTTTGTGAATGGGGAATCACATTCTGCTGCATATCCCAATGTAACAATTGGTTACACAGCAAGAGTCCCTTAACATATTTTTAAATAAATAGTGGATCCATAATAAATACAGAAGAGGGAACAATTTGTTTTATCTATTTCAATACAGCACAAACAATTTCACATGCAACCTTTGGGACTATGGACTCAAAGAGAATTTCTGGAATATAGCCCTTCAAGTTTCCTCAGCATTGTGTTTTAACAAGAAGACTGCTGTAGATAAAGAAGCTGTTTTCTCCTTTTCAAGGACAAAGAAAAGCAGAACTTGGGCTCTTCCACACTACCACTGATTTTTTTCTGTTTTGGGGAAAGACACCATTTGGGTTGGCTGAACCCCTGTGAACATCACACCAGCCTGGATGTGGAGCAGCTATCTTAGATTGGGATAAATTGAATGCTTGCCCCATATGCAAAAGCAAAAGTTTCTGGCCCCAATGTACACATCAGGAAGGCAAAACAGGGCTGAACACATCTGTTCCTGGGAGGTACTGAGGTCCTGGTTTCCCTATGAGCAGAATGACAATAGAAGGCAGCAGAAAGAAGCTACAGACCTGACAACGAAAGGAGACAACAACAGAGACACAGCAGAGCCAGGGGGTCCTGAGAACTGGGACAGGATTTGCTGGGGCCTCATTTCCAGTGCCCTCAACCCTGCAGGCTCTGCTGGCCATGAGAAAGGAGCAATTAAAGGCATCAATGTGCTCTGTGAATCTTGCCAGATGTTCTGCAATGTCCTGTCCATCCAAAAGGGAGTTGTGCCAGATGGTGAGTGATCTTTTCACAGCCCTGATGAATATGTTATGCCTTGTACAGTAACCCTACCCAGGTTGTTGTAAAAGTATCGCTTACTCTGGATAACCTTTTCAAAAGCCCACTGGATTTTGGCTCCTGACATCCTTGTACCTCTGTGTTTTCTGTAACACCACAACAAAACATGACTTGGAGCACACAGTTTTCAGCAGGATTCAATGTACTGCATTAAGGACAGTACAGTGCTCACAGCACCTTGCAATATGGGGCTAATGCACAAGTTGTTCAATTCTTTAAAAAACATTATCTCCAGTGGTCAGAGGACTAACAGGACTCAGCTTCTTTGTTAAGTCCAAGGAACTTGCATTCAAATAAAATATATTAACAGGGTTCAAATGGCACATTTCCTCAAAATGAAACAATATATCTATAAAAATCATACATTTAAGATAAGATTTTGCTCCTTTGAGGGGCAACAAACACCATTTAAAATACATAATTATTCTGGGAGTTAGCCCAGCACCATAAATAACTAGACAGGATTTCTTTCTTTCTTACTTTGGGTAGAAAGAGCTTTAAAAAATCAAGAGACAAGCGCTCATAGTAATACAGAAGTAATAAATAATCCCTTATTTTTATGCACAGCCTGTAACATTTAAAAATCAACATTTTGCAGTATATTACAAATTACTCCTGTTTCAAGCATGTGTGTGGGAGTAAGGGAAAGTGGTCTTTCATCTGCCACATCTATCTGCTAAGTGCTGACTTTTTAGTATCAACCAATGGAACCATCTCTAGCATGGTCTGAGCTTCACTCCAATACTGGAAAAACAGCAAACCATATGTTACTCCTTGGGAAGTGCTGACATGTGTGCACATATGTATGTGTGTCCATGTGACAGAGAGTAGGTGCATGTGTGTGTGTGTGCATGTGTGTATTTATACATCACTAGCTTTTTAACTTTCCCAAGATGACTAATCCTAGCCCAGCTAAGGCAAAAAAAAAGTTCTTATTGTTAAAATGTATGCATTTATTTCTAAGCTTTCAATATCAAATTGCTTGATTGGCTACTCTGCTTAGGACATGCAGCATGTTGAGTATCCCATTTTATAAACACGACAGGGCTTTTCTGGGACCTTCTTGAGTGCGCCCATATAGGGGTGGCTGTTCTTAAATGTCCCAGTCTCCACATCTGGCAATGTACTATCCCCACCACTGGATGGTGTGACCCTTGACAACATTGTCATGTCCAATGTCCTCAGGCACAGCCTCCCTATTCAGAATTTTCACAGAATATGTGTAAGGGGTTAAAGAGCACAATTAAAGAGCACAGTTTCCTGTCTCAAGCACTGTCAGGGCCACAGAAGGAACTTGCCATGAGATAAGCCACCACAGTAGGAACTTGACATAAGCAGAGAAGGGAGGAATTTGCAACAGGAGGCACTAATTCCAGGCCTTGCAGAGGCAAAATCTGATTAACCCAGCCTGGTTAGCACACCCAAACAAAAATTCCCACCATGGCAAATTGTGAAAGGAAGCAACTGCTCATACACATATCACTGATCAAACAAAGACCGCCCCAAGTTACCTTCAGTCACATCTGCAACCACCAATAGCCCCCAAAGCACGCTCAGACTCATTTCTGGGGCCTTCTACAAAAGGACTGCACAGTGTTGCCTCAGACAATGTAAAACACCCCCCCCCAGGGGAGATAACTGGGCATTCCCCCCGAACCTGAATGTATATTAACCCATGGAACTCTTTGTTTTGTGGGCTACCCCCACCCCCAATAGATCAAGACTGTGATATCTTTCTGCTATCTGCTCTTATCCTTTCTCTTTGTTTGTTTTCCTTATATATTTTCTTAAGTGATCTTTGTACTTTTTTATTGCTATATTACTATAGATAATATATACCAAATTGGTTACATACCTCCTTTTCACTGCAACAAAACTGTTTTAAAATAAACCTGCCATTTACATATATATTTATAAACACTGCTCATTCAGTGTCATTTCACTCTAATCCACCCCAAGACATCTATTAACAAGAACCTCAGTTACCTTGCCTTCTGGGGCAGGTCTTAACAATAGGGAAGACCTACATTTCCAGTGCTGATTCTTGCCAAAAATACAGGAAAATTCTGGGATAGTTTGTCCTTGGAGAAAACTACCTCTCTGTACAGACAGAGTACAGAATGGCCAGTAAGTACACCAGGATGTCTCAATTCATCAGCTGTGTGAGAATAGAGCTTACTTGGTCTAGAAGGTTATATATTGCTGTGCTACTAGTGCCAGACAGATGCCAAAGAACCAATGAAATCTGAAATCAGTGAGGCTGAAGAGAAATGGTTGGAGAGAGAAAGAGAAGAAAGCACTTGGCCCCACAGTTAACACAACAATGGCCTTTCTCTTTCTGAACTGTTATCATACAGATCCTGGACTGGAATGACAGCAGGAAAAGAAAGAAAAATATCATCATGGGCCAGACTAATGATCTATGCAAACCAGTATTACCTCTCACACTGTCAGCATTTCCCCCAAAGGCTGGCCATCCTCTGCAGTCCAATCCTCTTCCCAGTATGCACAATTGATGGATTAGGAATTTTAGAGGACACATCACTGATGTTTACTTTTAGTAACTGCAAGGACCTGTTGTCCATTAATTTGTCTAATTCTTTTTTTGCAGGAACCTTAGGGATCTGCTGATACTTTTCTACCTTCACAGGCTCCTGCAAACAGCACAATGCCCAGTTGGAGGCCAGACACCAGCTATGTACACCAGGGATCAATACTAGAGTCAATATTGTTTAATATCTGTATTATTGACCTGGATAGTACACTTTCAGCAATTTTGCAGATGATAAAGCTGAGAAGAATGGACGATACATCAGATGGCCGTGCTGCCATTTAGAGGCACCTTGACAGGCAGAAAATGCAAAATTCTGTGCCTGGAGAAAATGCACCAGTATATGTTGGGGGCCACTCAGCTGGAAAACATCTTGTCAGAAGAAGACCTGGTGATCCTGGTAACACCACGTTGAACATGAGGCAGAACTGTGCTCTTGCAGATTGGGCTTCATGGAGAAGAACATTGCCAGCAGGTTAAAGGTGTGTGTCCTTCTCTGCTCAGCACTGGAGAGACACACCTGGAGTGTTATGCCCAGTTCTGGGCTACTGTGCAAGAGGGACATGGACACACTGGAATGAGTGCAGCCAAGGATCGTGAAGATGACTGAGACTGGATCATCTCTCAGAGAGGGAGAGGCTGACAGGGCTGGGCCTGTTCAGGCTATTGAAGAGAAGGCTTTGGGTGGGGTGGGATCTTCACCATCTGAACAAATACATGATAATGCTAAGCAAAGATGGTGGAGCCAGACTTTTCTCAGCAGAGAAGGTGGAGCACAGTAACAAGGCAAGAGGCAATGGGCACAAACTGAGGCACAAGAAAGTACATTTAGGCACAGGAAAAAAAGATTTTTAGTATGAGGGTGGTCAAGAACTGGCACATATTGTGGATTCCATGGAAATAATGAACCCATATGGACACAACCCTGAGCATCCAGTTCTAATTGACCCTACCCCAAGCTGGGAGGTTGAGCTAGATGATCTCTAGAGGCCCCTTCCAACCTCAGCAATTTGGTGAGATACTACTCTGTGAAGTTTACAAACCAAGTGTTTGCAGAAATACTTCCTTTATTTGTTACTGATCTACCAGTTTCTTTGGGTCCAGCCTTCAGTCATGTGAAATTTGGTGAAAAATGGTTCTGTGTTCCTTATATCCCCTCCCTTCATGAAAACTCCTAGTCTTTTCAGTTTCTCTGCATGAAGTATTGCCTCACCATCTTAATAATTTTATTTGCCTTTCTCTGTAGGTTCTCTAACTCCACCATGTCCTTCTTGAGCTGCAGAGACTAGAACTGCATACAGCACTGAAGGTGGGAGTGCACTACGGTTTCATATCATGGCAAAATGCTGATGTCTGTCTTGTCCTCAATACCTGTTCTGCTGATGTCCAATATTTTGTTGGCTTTTTTAGCTGCTGCTGCACATTGAAACAATGATTTCAGAGACCTGTCAATGATGATTCCAAGGTCTCTTTCCTGAACTGTAGGTGCAAAAAGGAGCTGTAATTCTCCATCTGGCCATTCTACTGGGCATATAAGACTGAGAGAAGCTGAGGGAGGAATGGAAGGAAAAAGTAGGTCTGGTTGAATGTGATGCAGTTTTCTTGCACTTTTTGCCTAATAGCACACATCTGCCAGAACACTTTGATGGAGAAATGCCTCTGTAAGCAGGCCAAAGTCTGCAGCACCATCTCCCAACTTCTCTGCTTTCTCTGCTTGAAGTTAGCTTGCAGCTACCCCTGTGAAACAGCACTACCAAAGAAGGGTCTGATTGTTTTGTTTTCTCAGTGCTACCTCTATCCACTTGGTGGTAACACAGCCTGTGTTTTACTATTCTAGGAGTTGCAGTTTAACCTCTTATTATAATTATAAAGCAAATCTTCTCCATGGCTTGCATATGGCAATTGCACTATTACCTTTCCATAACTGCCAAGGAAAGTATCTTAATTTAGCAACTGTCTGTTACTGAGACTGCTACTTGACAGCAGGGCTGACATAAATATTTATTGAACTTGCAAGAGGAAAGCATCTACCAAGTAGGATGGAATATTCATTCATGGTGTAAAATTAACAGCTGTTTCACTAACCTGCTTCTCCTATTGACTGCATTACACAGAGTACCTGTTCAGAAATGAGTATGTTAAAATGATTGCCTCAAGTGCCATAAGTTGAAACCACAGCTAACAAAAATTACATTGTACTCAAAGTCCAGCAGTGCTTTACAGGGATTCTTATCTAACTGCCTTGGAAATGGCTAAATTACAAGGTGCAAGCAACTTCAACTTTTGCACTTTATGTAATCACTGTATTTGCTACTCCTGCTACCCAATCTTTTCTAAATTTTAAACTTGTGCTGTCGAAAAGCAAAATAAACACTAGACAGGCCATCTTTAAAGCAAGAGAAGTGCTGAATGGGCTAGCATCCAAAGAGCTAAGATTATAGGAATCTGTACAGCAGGAAAAAATAAATGAGCAGAGTTGGACTTCTCCCAGGGCGAAAGAAAAGCACTCCACTGTGCTTCAGGGTAATATTAACAACAAGTTCTGTCTCCCCTTTCCCTGGGCAGACATTGAAAATAGGAATATTCCAAAAGTGCATCTTCATTAGTTGTTTCAATCCTTAGCAGTGTAGTCTTCATAGCAGAATGTCTGTATACCTGATTGAAGGGACGAAATCCTCCCCTACAGACT
Source organism: Pardalotus punctatus (assembly GCA_013400915.1). Classification (NCBI taxonomy): domain Eukaryota; kingdom Metazoa; phylum Chordata; class Aves; order Passeriformes; family Pardalotidae; genus Pardalotus; species Pardalotus punctatus. The sequence goes on from VZTX01013899.1 coordinate 484,754, forward strand.
GCAACGCTTGTGACATCTGATAAACTGATACCAGTAGGGTCCCCTCCCTATTAAACTGAATTATTTTCAGCTACAGAATACCTCTTGGGTCTGACAGACATTAACCTTCCAGATATCTATTGTATCTAATCTGAAAAATCACATGCACTAGAGCAATCTACCAAAAGTGAGGATACGCTCAGACTACCCCTGAGTACAGATCTAAGGCTAAAAATGTCATCTTCAAAAATCCTGAATGGCTCCTCATACAACTGATATCTTTTTCTAGTGATATTTAAGAAGTTCTGTTTCTACATGAAGACAGAGGTGTTATCACCTTAATAAACCTCTGTCCATGCCACAGACAGTGTCTGAGACAGTCACCTGCTCTTGGTGACCTTCCTTGAGAAGGAGGATTAGACAAAAGGTCCCTTCCAACATCAACATTTTTGTGGTTCTGTGATATCAGAGCCCAAGAAGGATCCTCAAAGTTGCCACCTCTATGAGTAGATTTCTAAATGTTATTCAGTAGATTTTCTCCAAGCAGACTCAAGAGCTACTGGTGACACTTAATACTGTATGCAAAAGAGATCTGCATAAGAAATGCAGGGAAGAACATTGGCTTGGCTTTACCTAGCAGTTCAGTGCTTTATGGGACTTCCTTATAACAGGACAGGTTTGATCTTCCTTCAGCTGAAGGTTCACACCTCCTATATAAACATAGCTGAATCAGTAAGGCAGCAGAAATGCAGCTTCTACCCTTCCCTGCACCATGGAGCCATGCTGTGGAAAGAAAGACAAGAGTCATTGCATGAAAGAAAGGAAGTGCAGGAAATCACAGAGTATCAATGGCTGGTTTATGAGAAAGAGATAAAGAAAGAGATATTTGGTTTTGATTTTTGTTCTTAGTCTTCCCTATGCATTGTGCCTAAACAATCATAAGGAATGGATAAACAGTCCTGGCACTGGAGCCTAGAAATAAAGGCCTTACCACAGAAACAAAGCTTCTCCAGTTGCCAATTTTACAAACCAAAGCAAGACATCCTTTTCTCCGTTTTAAAGAGGGAGGTTAATAAAATAGTTCCAGGCATGAATCTTCATTTGACCCCAAACAACCACTACACACTCACAGGACTAGGTGCCCAAGACAATTTCAGACCTACTCCTGTAGGTACTCAGTCACACCCTCTGTTTTATATTGTATTTCTGGGGCTGTCATGCTTCTCCCAATGCCTTGCAGGGAGCAGAGGTATTTCATTGGCAGCTCCATATTCCAAAATGACAGCACCCAGCTGAGCACCACAACACTATATCCTGCTGCATATCAGCAAGAAAATTCCAGGGTCAAGGTTCTAATTTTCACAATATTCCAGCTGCATCACTATCACACTTTATTTCTTCATGTATTTTGTAAAAAAAAAAAATAAAAAGTTATACAAATAAAACAATTAAGGATTACAATATTTAAATTGGCTATCAAATGCAGAAACTTCAAAACACTCAGAATTTCACTTGGAAATTTCTGTATTTTATAGGTTTTTATTGATGTCTGAATTCAAGCGTGGTAGCTGGGGACACACCCCTTCCAAACTACAGCAGCAGTACTTTCTGTAGCCACATAGGCTTAATTTATTTTTAACTGTAAAATGTGTATGATTTACTCTGTAATCCACAGCCATTATAAAGCACTTAAGGAATTCTCATCCAGTTATCCCTTCTGATCACTGATTTGAATAAACATACCTAACACTATAATTTTGAAGACACTGAATCTTTCCGAGTATGTATCTAACTGCCCTTAGACTATTCATTTTTAATGCTTTTAAAAGACTACATAATATTATAGTCAAGTCACAATTCTCAAAGCCCACAAAGACCTATAATGCTGTCCACATTATCTCTCCATTCTGGCACTATAATCTCCATGTGAGCTCATTTGTGTACGACTGAGTATAACACTAAAGACTTTTTAAAGTCTTACTATAAAAGAAATCAGTTCCTATTTTATCATTCACTGCAAGATTGTGAATTCTCAATAGAAGTCCTAGTAACAAAGATGGCTCTGGCTGAGATGTAAAAGATAGGCAATGAGACTGCAGCTGCTCTCTCATTTCCAGGGTAATATGGGAAAGGAACTACAGCCTCCTGTGTTCTCTCCATGCAGTATTACACCTGTGTAATGACAGGTCAGGTGTTTGTGAAATACAGATCTATTTGTTAAAGTATCAGATGTTCTTTGACTAATGGGGAAAAAATCAACACAGTAGTGAGACCTTTCCATTGAAACTAGGGAGAATAGAAAGCACTGATGTTTCTCCAGCATGACACACCTCTAACCTCACTGAACTGTAGAACACATATATATAAACCTCTGCTATAAAAATAGGCAGCAATAAAATCCTTATCCTAAATCAAACTCTCTGAGATTGCTGAGTGAAGTATGAGTTCTTTCACAGACAAGGAGCATGCAGGCTTCTAGGTAAGACCGGTAAAAGAGAAGTTGATGTCATTAGAAGAAAATATATAGGACTTATTGGACTTACTTTCATCATTTTAATTTAAATATAGATTTGATTGCCTCTGAGCCCTCAAGAAACTTGAAAATGGGATGAACTTTGTGCTCAGAACCCATTCATAAATGATTGGCTAAATTAGGAGACTGTGTTAAAGGCAAGAGAGAAAAGAAGCTCACACACAGGCTTTGTAAAAGAAAGGTGAGGAGAAAAGGTGCTGGTTTTGTTCCAGTTATCGGAGTATGTGTTCCTTTACCATGGAAAGATACATCTTGTAAAGCTTGTCTGTACACACATTTTTGCTTCTCCTTTTTTTAAAAAAAAAAGTTCATCCAGAACTACTTGTCTCGGGATCACAGGCCTGTGATTATAAGATTATAACAAAAAAGTTAAAATATCCGTAATTTGAAAGCACTCTGCATGCTTAATTCTTGTTCCCCAAAATTACTACTTTCTAATGTTAAGGATGGGACTATTGATTTTACCCAGCTCCTGATGTGGAAGGCATTTTTCTGTCTCCTTACACATTGCACCACACACAGACTATGTGAGTTAAGTGGAACTTTGGCTTTTCCTGCCTCTTGGCCACTATGCAATCTTGTCTTGGCTTGAAGACAGGTGTCTGCTAAGGAAGACGGGAACCTTCCTTAAAACCCACAAATGTGAACCCCATTACCTCCGAATTATTATCACTTTGGAATCAAGGGCTTTCAGGCAAAGATACAGGGAAAAGGAATAACAGCTTTTTACTAGTATCTATAGCAAGGCAAACAATCAA
>VZTX01013899.1:488029-608083 GCA_013400915.1 Pardalotus punctatus
ACAGGGAGAGCACGGGGCGGCGGCTGCCGGCCCCCTTGTGCAGAAAACTGCCGGCACAGCCAGGAGGATGTGCCCTCCAGGAACGTCCCCTTCCCAGAAGAAAACTCACTCACCAACGAGAGGAAAACAGAGCAGATCCGAAAAACCTTTCTGCTGCTGTAGCTGACAAGATCCGCAGTTCCCCCCTGCTGCCTCTCCCGTTGCTGGTGTTCCAGTGCCTTCTCTAATACCCACATCTGCTCTCCACTCCCCGCACCCAGCTAGCTCTTTGTCTCTTACAAAAGGAGTTAATAGTCCTTGAGTGTCCAGCCATTAGTAACCTAACGCCAGGAATGGGGAAAAATTCCACATCCCTCAACCTCCAACAAATCTTAAACCAAGGTACAGAGATTCGATTTCCTCAAAAATGGGATAATTTCAAGAATTTCCTTTTCCTAACCCAGACAAAAAGCAATTGCTTCATAAATCCTGCTAATCTAATTCCTACTTAAAGACAATGGGATTCTCTCCATTGACTTAAATGGGAATTGGAGCAAATCTAGTGAGACTGGTACATCTATTGTCTGGCTCCATTAGGACTAAAATTGCCTTTTAAAATATTGTGGATTTTTTTTTTTTGAGACTTTTTTTTTCAACTCATCGCACAAATACAAAATTATATTTTCATTAACTTTCCTAAACACATTGAGAGAACAGCAACTTTTAGGTTTGGAAATCAAGGAGAGCACAGGAGGTTATGCCATTCCCAGTCAATTACTTTGCCAAGAATTCTGGTCACCTAAGTTTTCTAACAGAAATCATGTTAAAGAAGCCACCAAGACTGTTCTGGAAAAGAACAAATGCATAATCTAAGCTCTGAATTTACATAGATGCATATACAAATCCCAGCCTATCATTATATGTAGTACAGCCAGTTGTCATGATGAGAAACTGAAATATGGTGCATAGCCCACAAACGACCATACAATTTTAATTGATGTAAACATGAAATGTATTTCTATTTCATCAGTAATTCTAAGGTATTTTGAATAGTTTTCCTACATATTGCTCAAAAATTTTTGTGGATAGAAAAGCCAAACTTCTGTAACTACTTTATATTCATACTTTCTTTGGTTTGAATACTGATAAGGAAAACTGACAGGATTTGTCCACTGACTATATAAGAATTATAAGAATGTAAGATATTTCAGGGTGAATATCTGCTCTCTGAATTGTTTCTCTGTAATGCCTGTAGCAAAAAAAAACAAAAAAAAAAACAAAAAAAAAACCTGGTTTGTTTTTAATTGGATGAGGAAATTTTACCATTTTTTCTTTACTTGTACAACACATAGTTTGGGCTATCCATTAGCCAAATAAATTTGTGCATACCTTTTATTCCCATCATTTCTTTAACATTTCCCAAGTTTTGTGCCTAAATTACAAAGATACTACTGTACATCAGAACTTGGTGCCATCAGAACTTGGTGTGAAATATTTGACAACACTGGCCTGCAGTATGTTACACACTTATTGACCACAAGGTCCAGAGCTTCCTTAGAAAAATTCTTAAAAGCTTAAGATTTCAGTCAAAATAAACCTTTTAAAGTTGGAATGATGATATCATTTATATCTTCACATCAAACTTTTCTTGACAATTGAGGCTGCAACTCAGGCAATGAAACAAGAGTGGAGCTGGAATTACGGTGTACACAAAACTGCCCTAGTCAGCTACCCTTAGGGAGGATATCTGAATTTAGACTTTGCATTGGGACCTTCTCTGATTTTGAAAGATTTGTTATTTTGTGCCTCAGGTTGTCCCGAGAATATGGCTGCATAATAATTTCCTGAAGTACTGTGTTTCTATCCTCATTTTGATGCCCAGAAATTACAGGAACAAACTGAAAATGAAGAAAACAAATCTACAGGAAAGGAAAACATAATGCTTCTGAAACCCCAAAGAAAATTGAGTTCTAGTTTCTTTCAATAATGGCATAAGAAAACAACTAATTTAAAAATATTATTGCCACTGAGAGAGGCATTTTTAGTGTAACTGTAGAATTATATTTTCAACAAACTTCAAGTAATGTCAGTTATGAACTCTCTACTTAAATACTAACAGCTTTCTAAAGTGGAAGTCAGTACACCATCCAAAACTACTCAGTGCAGGTGTGAATACATGGCCAATGAATGCTAATGTCCAAAGAAAACCCAAAATTATAGCAGTGGTCAGCAGCCCATCTTAGAGCTTTAGGTGACAAGAGTTGTTGTCAGTGAGCACCTGTAAAATGACAGCCAGCAAAGGCAGAGTATTTCCACAGGCCGTCACTCATGACACCCGCAGGACCACAGTCGTGTTTTGTAGGAAATACAAATTTGGGGACCCCAGTCACATTCACCCAGTATTTGAGCTTTGCCAATCAGAGGGTCAATCCCAAACTTTAGGACTTCAGGCAGAAAACCCTGGATAACTAGGTTGAGATAAGTTTTCTAAAAACACTTGATGGAACTTGTCAAAATGTAGGAGACTGCAAGTCTTATTCCAGCTTTTTTTTTCTTTTATTCACCTGGGCTTGAGACAAGAGCAATTAGAAGTTCTCACTGAATCCCCATCGTATGTGGTCTTGAAATGCAACGGGATCGGGAAGATTTCGTCTGTCAGTGTTGCAATAAACTAAAAAAGAGTTATTCTGACTAAAGCTGCTGGTGGTGTCAAGAAAGGTGATGTGTATTCCAAACCCATGTTGCTTTCAGGTTATAGGATATGCACTCAGAAATCACCTTCATAGGAATGGGAGTCATCTGATTATAGCAGCTTTTGCTGCAGCCTTTTTGCTGGATTTCAAGATTAGCAATCTCATTTTTCAGGCAGCAGAGGAGCAGCTCCAGGTGTGTGTTGGAATGACTGAATGGGCAATTTATGCAGTAAGCCTTGTCACTAAAATTAATGTGCTCACAAAAGAACCAACAGAGAAAGAAGGTTGGGGTTACATTAAACGAATATAGACACGGACATGTTTATCCTCTGGAAGCTGATAAGGCCTTTTTTAAATAAGCAATTTTAAATGCCAGGATCAAACATTAGCTTGGAATCAGTTTGAGAAGGGCATGATCATGTTAGCCATCTGAGATACCTGTGTTTTGCTATGGATTCTTGTAGGACTGTTTTAGAGCACCTGAGCACTTGTTTCAGAGCACCTGAGATATCTGGACCCTAGAAGGCTTTGAGTTCGAATTCTTCAGTGCCAGGAGTCAGATTCCACTAGTATATAAACTGCTGCACATACAAAGAATAAAATTCATTTCTGAATATACAGGCACCCTAAATCTGCAGCTGGCCCAGGTGAATTACACTAAAGTGGAAGACCCAAGAAATCTGGCTGTGATTCAGCAGAGACCACACCATGGATTAACTGCTTCTGAAGCCACCAAGGAATGGCCCCTTATGATTAATTGCACTCTGGATTTAAAAACATGGGAAGAGCTGTGCAATGAAGCATAGTGGAATGAATTTATGAGGCTGTGCACCATAAATTTATGATACATGGAAGCATATTGTCAAAAAGTATACACACTTTTTCACTTGCTTGCAATTATGGTATATCTACCTCTATTCACTTTCTTCCTATCCTTAGTTCTCCTATCCTCACGACGGGGAGGGAAGGAATGACTGTAGCACAGAATGTGACACTTCTGTTTCAATTCTTAACCAAAACCCACAGACTCATTGTCTGTAGAAGATTAAGTCTTGAACAAGCTAAATTCTAGACTTCACTTTTAGACATTCTTTTAAACCTTAGCAGTAGAAGGCACTTTCAGATTATTTGGAGATCTAAAAGTTGTTTCTGTCAACCTACATTTTTCATTTCTTTTCCCTCTCCCTATGATACAAGCAGAGCAAGATATGAAATTTCTGTATTTAGAATGGCAAGACAATTTTTTCTAGAATCACTCTATCTTTTCTCAAGGGTAAATGAGATACATTCAGCTGATGGACCACAGCTGGATTCATCCAGTCTGATTTCAGATATTTAATTGAAGTGCCTACCTTAGGTTGCTGGTTGCTCCAAACTCCTGTATAGCCAGTTGGGAACAGGAACCTCTTTGACGGTGTTTATAGTCCATCTTTGATTTCTTACATTTTCCACCAACATGGAAAACTCGGTGAAACAACTACAGTTATGTTGTTTGAATGCAGACCCACTCAGCACCAGAGAAATGTGAGACTTTAGGAGAATCCTGTCTTGATAACCTCTATCCCAGCTCCAAAGACGATGTCCTTGTACAGGCTGAAGAGGGGGGTTCTGCACAAATCACTGATTTCACAGCTGGACTCTTGTAACCATGTGCTAAAATCTTACTGCCACCATCGTAAGTGTGATTTAGACATTTGTTGCCCAGCTGTTTTGTTAAAGCCATAAAGCTAAAGTCCTTCACTTAAATCCATTTCTGAGTCTGTCATTTATTGTCCTCTGTGTTTTGATCAATACCTCAGAGCTCTTCAGTATCATGTCACTGCATATGAGAGTTTGAAATTTTATCCACGTTTTGGCTGTCAGAGTGTAAAATACAAACTCATACCCAGGAAACATAAGACTTTCCAGAAAATTATGAATATCGATAGTACGTAAAATTCTTGGACAGTCCAAGGTGCATGTCAGCTTTTGCTGATTTCCCAGTACCCCACACTGCTGAATGCACTTACTGACATTATCAGAAATTGAGGGTGCTCAAAACCTACACAAGTAACGTAGGGCTCAAATTCTGAAAACTTGTGGGGGTTTCGTAGACAGGTTACAGATTTACAAGAAGATAACAGTTTAGTCATTTTTACACAAAATGGGAGCAATTAGGATAATAGATAGAAGTAGGTTTTCTTCTGCTGTTTGCTGTCTCTGTTTCTACAGGTCTTTAAGCCTGAGATCTTCATGCAATTCATTACCCATGTGTGTTATAGCTGTTTTTTTCAAGTACCCTTTAATTTGTTACTTCTTTTGCATGCTTTATTTGAAGATTCTCTGGAAAGGCATTGAGTATATGCTTCATTTACAGCAGTTGTAGTTCTCCAAAATATTTTTTCCTTAAGTCTAGAAAGGTCATATCTTTCTGCAAACTTAGCAAATTCCTTTGATCCAAGCTTAGCTGTATGGGTATCTATGCAAAACACAGGTATGATCTCTCCATTTTATCATTTGGTGCATGGAGAGGACAAGCAACAGAAAGGAAAGAGCTGCTTTTCTCCCTCACTCCTTGTCTTTGGTTTCTGACAGTCTATGACAAACCTCCACACTAATTTGTTTTAAAGGAACCTAAGACGGAAGAAATACACATGCTTATTAGATTTCATTGTGGCACACTTTAGAAAATTGCATCTGGCAAATGGAAGCCTCTATTAAATTTCCTTTTGAGATTAATGATAAAAAGCTCTAAAATAAAAGAGAAATAATGGGGTATCAATTTCTTAAAAATTATTAATTCTAAAATGTTTTCCTAGAATTTGTGGCTTATGAAAGCATTCTCTGTGTCTGTGTCTCCTCCCATCCCTCCCATTCAGTAATTTTCCTGCCTATTGCTTAACTAAAATTAGATTTGACAAAGGGGCAAAGGTCTCTGAAGCATTTCCTTCCCAATAGCCTCATAAAAGCAGTATATCAAAAAGAAGCTTGAGGCAAAGAGTGAGGTGAGCACTCACATCTTGTTAGACATTGGAGAACTGACCCAGAGCCCAGAGCAAGCATCACTTCTTTAGTGCTCACAAAACTATTTGTTCATTCCTTGTACCCTTGTTTAAATAATTGGTCTGTTTTGCTTTGTAAATATCAGGGCTCCATAGAGCTGCTAAGTTAAAACCCCCAGGGTAAGACCCAGGCTCTGGTGAAGTCTATCAGCATTTTACTATTGACTTTACTGGGGTCAGGATACGACCAAAGACTTTTCTGTCTAAATGGACAAGACAGATAAAAAAGGTGAGAGAGCAGATCAATATATCAAATAAATTAAACTCTTCAAATTATTCTTTCAGCTTTAATATATATACACAATGTCACCATAGCTATTCCACTACTGAGCAAAGAGAAACTGTGGTATCAACGGTATCAGTACATTCAAACTGCCCAAAATGTTAATTTGGCAAGGAAGTATTTATAGGGATTTTACTTTGTCTTCTTCTCACCTTATCTTTTCAGCAGGTGTTAAAAACAAAACTAATGATGATGCATTTTCAAAGGATACCCTCTTTGCACACACAGGGAGCAGCTTACACAGAGATGTTCTGCAGAGGTTAGAGCCACCCCATGAGCACCATTCCTCACCACCATTTCATTTCCACCACCCACAAGTCTGGAATCTCAGGTGAGGGAGAACTCCCTTACTAGCAATGCACATGTCAAATTGCCTGATAGCTGCCCAGAACCTCTGCTGTCTGAGCCCACAAGACAGTGACATGCCCCCTTGGGAGGAGGTTGCTGCCATCCTCAATATTCCAAAATTATATTTTCACACTGGCCTGTGGAAATCCTAAAAGTGGCAGCTTCTACCTATTAAAAAGTACAATCCCTCTTACTTACTACCTATAGCAAACCTGCTGCACTTCATTCAATACATATATTATGAACTCCAACTGGAATATTAATATTTTATAGAGAAACATTATGCAAGGAGAGAGTGTGGAACCCAAACCTCTTCAATAAATACTTGCATCAATTGCCTAGTGCTCCTAGGCAACAATAAGAAAAGTGAGGGAAAGCACAAAGTTTCAGTCTACTTTTTATTGATTTTAGCTTGCTCATTCACTGTGTGTTAAATATCACAATGCGAAATCCATTTTACCAGATGCAAGTGGCAATTACACTTTTACTTTTCTAGGCTGTAATGGAAAACTGTCTAATTTAGCCATTGTCAGATTTTTAAGATGATTTCTGACTGAAAAACTGACACAATATAAGTGTTTACTGAGTTTGCCTGAAACAAGCTGCATTAATTCAGGTTTTGATATTAACTCCCGTTTTCTTGACAACGTGCACTCCTGTGCCAGTTTGCCCACTGAATTATTGGGACATTCTGGGCACAGGAAAATCTGAACAGCATATAAAAAAGCTTCCCTGCCCCTTTCCAGTCAAGAAAGTAGTAAAGAGACATTACTATGAATTTAGTCATAATAATTGGATTTAAAAGCCAAAAAGCTAACTCAACAGATCTTGATTCTTATATCAATGTGAACAGGACAAATGTTGTGCCCAAAATATCAGGGAAAACACAGGGACAGCTCTTTAAATGGAACATGACTTACTGAATCTGCATCTTCAATGTTTTTCAGGCTGTGTATTGTGGAATTCTGACAGCAGGTACCTGAAAATGTGTATGTGAAATCTGAGTATTTACATTCATATTCAAATTATTCTGTTATTATAGAAAAGAAAATGGAGCACTGCCAGGTGTTTTTATACAAAAGAGTGAGAAATTAAAAATCCTCTATTTGTCCAGGATATTTGAAGAAGGGAAAAAGTGTTAGGCTTACAGTTGAACTTAATGTTCTTTTCCAGCCTAAGTGATTCTATACTTAGGGACATGGTTTAGTGGTGGAATTGGCAGTGTTTGCAGGTTTATGCTTGGATGATGATCTCGAAGGTCTTTTTCAACCTAAATGATCCTATGAATCTATACTAATTACCCTAAGTGACAAACAAAGCTAATGGCCCATGAATATGAACTTTCATGTAACAGAATTTATGATTTCTAAATAGAAGAGGTGAGTCAACACATGTGAATTTAGTACTGAAGAAGTCTGAGCAGCATGTTCTTACACCCTCAGTATTTTTCCACTGCTACCATAATTGACAGTACACCAACAGGTGCCTACAGTGAGCAGGCACATTTATGACCGTAAAATAGGAAATCTTGAAAGAAAAATTAGAGATTTATAGACTGGCATAAAAAATGAAACAAGGTGGCTCAGTGGGTATTATCATATCACTACTGAAAACACATGCTCAGATCATGGCATGTGATGAAGGCGCAGGGTAAAATATATATCATCTCCTTCTCTACATCCCCAAATTATCACCAAGCTTTACAACACTGAGTGGGAACACTGAAGTGACTGAGAGAGCAGGATTAAAGCGGGTTTGAACTGAGGTGCCTTGGCAGATATGACTGTTCACATGAGCTGCTAGAGACAGCTCCTATTCATGCTTTTGGGCAAGTTCATCAATCAGCGTTTCCCAAATTTAGGAAGGCAGAAGGCAATCATAAGGTCTTGGGAAAGGAGACATGAGATCCCACCCTGAAATGCATCCCAGAGTCATCCGAGGTTACTGCAGGATGCCATGGGAAGCTAGAAAGCTGGGCTTCCCTGCCTCCCACCACAGGCAGATATATGATAACTCAAAAAATGAAGTGGATGTTGCCCTCACACCTCTCAAAATGGCTTACCCATGAGCACTCTTCAAGGGACAGTAAACAAGGAACATGTGGCAAATAAGATCAGGAAACAAGCACAATAAGCAATACTACTAACCACAAGTCAGTAGAACTGATACCACATGCTGAAGTAAGAATATCTTTAAGAGCTTTAGTTGCTCTTTTTCTCATGTAGTCTTGAAACACATTAGAAGTACTTTATAGTAACTAGTCACTGGCAGGGTATGGTTTGCTTTTCTGTTGTTTGTGGGATTTATGGAAGCAGGTAGAGAGGTCAGGCAGACAGGTTTCAAGATGGCAAAGAAGAAGATTTTATTTACAAGAACTTCTTTTTATACACAGTAATAAACAATTGTCTATTGGCCAAAGACAATCCACCCCCAAAGACCTATTGGTTATGGCTTGTACACCTCTAACACAAAACACAGAGATTAAGAAAGTACAGTTTATCTATATTCTCCATGAGAGAGAAAGGAAAATTCTAAGACAATGCAACTACAGCAGGGGACACTTGCTCTTTTCTTGTTGCAAGTGGTGTCATTAGAATTTCAGTTTTGTGAGATAAACTAATTTACTTTTTGTGGAGCCCAGTGGTCCTGCTTTACTGTCAGTTCATATTTTCTGCTAAAAGAGAGCCTGAGAACATTTGCCATAGTCTGGGGTCCCCCTATAGAAAGCCTCCATACCAGGAATATATAGAGATAGCTCTACTCAATTTTCCTTAGTTCAGAGAGATAATTAACTTGTGGCAGTTTTTATTCATATCATGCCCCATTTATTTACTTCCATTCCTTCTTAGTTCAGCAAAAAAAGGATTAAAAATTAGTTCTGTTCTCATTTTACAGCATCCAGGGATCAGAGCTTGCTTTGAGTTGAAATTGCATTCAGAGCCTTCCTGCTTTCAATGAGAGCAGTGCTTGTAACTGCTGGTGATATTTCAGGATTTAAAAGGCACAGGACTGTGGCATGACCTAACTGATGAGATAAATTATGCTGATTCAGAGCATTATAAAATATTAATATCCCTGCCGAAGTTCAGCTAGTTGACCTCCTCTATACACTGGTGAGCTCACCTGCTGAAAGGCCAAGAGCTCAAAGCTTTGACATTTTCATTCTTTTGACAATATAAATAATATCTCTGTGTTCTATAAAAAAAACAAATGAACACAGGAAGAAAAATTCTGACACATGCTTCTCACCAAGCAATTTCTGAAAGATGTTCTAGGTCTCTTCTAACCAACAACTGATCTCTGCTATGAAAACTGCAGGCCTCTTTCCTCAAGCAAAGAAAACCACTTTTAATCCTGCTGAAGACAGATTTTTGCATGGAGCTGTTTGTGCAAACTTGAAGAAACAGACTCTCATTCCCATCCTGGAGTGCTATGCCCTCACAGGACTGCAAAGGTCTTGACAGCTGGATGGGCTGTGACATCTTCATGACTGGCAACATCTTGGAGCAGAACCTGAGCATGCAGACTCCACACCATGCACAGCAATTTTGGCACTCACCAAACGTTCCAGTAAGCAGGGCTCTCTAGGATACTGAAATTGCCTTGGATATTTAACAGTACTTAAAATTCTTTTAAATTTAATATATTTATATTTCTGGGCTGTAGCAATTTCTACTTTTAGCATTCTGATTTAAACTCTCCCCTGAAACAATAGTCTATGAACTTGCTCAGTTTCAAATTCATTTCTGTTGGGAAAGAATGGTAATTTGTGAAGAGTTTGACCTAAGTCATTCTTCATTTCCTGAAAATTCTTAGTTATGATTTTCTTCCTATATTAAATAAATTTTTAATGAACCCCTCTATTTAATTTAACCAAAAGTTTTCTCAGTTCTTCACCTGACTTCTTTTAATAACTCATCTATCATATAAAATAGTAGATAATTTCTGGTAATTTTAAAAGACTGCAATATATGCGATCTTTATATTAAACAGTTCATTTGGATATCAAGTCAATATAATTCAGTTTCATTTCAATATCAAGGGTGATGTAAGTAATTTTCTTATTGACAATGATAAAAAATGTTCATCTATTCTGAGACTCAAACTGAACAAAGCAGATTTTACTTCAGATGCTGAATTCATCGGAATGTTGATACAATATGGAGCAAGGTAAAGTATACTCAGGAAAGGTAATACTTCATAATAATATTTCGATTGTAATATAATGCTCAAAACTTGGGACAGAATTCATATCTTCTTTTTCACAGCATCAGCATTTCTGATATGTCACTGTTAAACAGCTATGCCCATAGGCAAAAGGAAAAGGAGAAATGGAAGGGCTACTTTCCAAAGACTTTCCCAGTAGAAAGTTTTCCAACGTGAAATGAACTTTGCTACACAAGAAACTTGTTCTTTGCCAACCCAGGATCATGTAAGAGGTCGATTCAGATGCCTTAAGACAAAAAGGAGGTCACTCATCTCTGGTGATTAGAAAGACAGGCAGAAAAGATGTGCCAGCATCCTCAGCTCTAGTGGGTGCATCCCATGAATTTGTAGGTGTCAAATTTGTCTAAATTATCTCTAACCTATTCTCCTCAACCAAGGAAAATTCTTCCTTTCTCCAGAATTTCTCTCTTGACTCCACAGTCTGGGGTTCCTGAGGGCTGGCCTTAGCAGTCAAGATTGAAGGAAGAAAGGTGTTAAATAACTCCATCTTCTCTGAATCCTCTACCACCAGGGAGCCCATCCCATTCATTAGTGGTACTACATTTTCCCGTCTTCTTTTTGCTACTGATGGGTTTGAAGGAGTCCTTCTTGATGTCCTTGACAACCCTTGACAGATTTAGATCCAAATGGGCCTTGGCCTTCTTCTTTGCATCCTTGCATACTTTGATAATGTTGCTGTATTCCTCCCAAGTGACCTGTCCCTTCTTCCACATTCTGCACACACCCTTCTTCTGCCCAAAGCTCTTTTTTCCCCTATGCAGGTCTCCTGCCACTTTGTTTGATTTTTTGCTCATAGGAATGCACTAATCTTGAGCTTGGAGGAAGTGAACCCTGAATATTTTCCAGCTTTATTGAGCTCCTCTCACCTCCAGGTCTATATCCCATGGTACTCTGCCAAGCAAATACAGGAAAAGACCAAAACCTGCTGTTCTGAAGTCCAGGGTAGCAACAATGCATTGATTTTTCTAGAAAGAAATATTTTTAATGGCATACCTTAGTGCTGTTTTTACCGATTGTCATTAAAGTATTTCATATTCTAGTCATACCATTCTTCAAATGTTGATTGATTAGGTAATTATACATAAATTCATTAGACTGAAAAAAAAATCTCCAAAATCAGTTTTTAGTCAAATGACTATTTTAAACTATATTTTGATCAATTTTGCTTTTCTTATAACATAGAATAAAATTATAAATTTCTATATTTCTCACAGAGCAGAAATCCCTGTTTTTTAGTATTCCTATGTATAATAGCAAATCCTTCATCTTTAAACTCCAGAAGCAGACTGT
This sequence comes from Pardalotus punctatus, assembly GCA_013400915.1. Lineage (NCBI taxonomy): Eukaryota > Metazoa > Chordata > Aves > Passeriformes > Pardalotidae > Pardalotus > Pardalotus punctatus. Next base: position 499,891 of record VZTX01013899.1, read on the forward strand.
TTTGCTTCAGTTGATCTTTAACAAGTTATTTTCTTTCTGGTCTTCACTCTGCATTATGCTGGCCTCAGTGAAATATGCAAAGTGACTCTCTTCTCATGAGCCATGATTCTATTTTCAGTGCTGCAGTTATCATTCAAGTCTGTCAAAACCAAATTGCAACACTTTGCAAAACAAGTACAGGAATATAAGCACAGTCCTCAGCTGCATATGTTATGTTGGCACCACTTTCAATCCAGAAGGTATGGACTGGCTGTAAATTTCAAAATGGTGCAGTATGTCCTGAATCACATTTGCTGCAGTATGCTCTTCACCAGAACCTTTAACGTGGAGTTCTGTGCATTTCCTAATGTCTCCTTGGCTGATTTGCAGATTTGACTTGAAACGCTGCCTGATGGCCTGGCTGACGCGCTGTGGAGCTGAATATTGGGTTGACTTGCCTTTGGACATATGAAAAATCTCTCCAAGCATCCTACTTTGGGTTATGCATTACTCTCTTGCCAACTTATTCATAAGACTGTGAAATAGATTTTTACCAAAGACAAACCTGCAAGGAGGAGCAGAGTACTGGAGGTGAGATTCTGGCCAGCATTTGATAAATGCTTCCCTGGTAACTATGATTCCATGTCAAAAATCAATCCAGAAATTTTCTCTGCTGCATTTTTATTCCTGTTCTCTGCAGCTGAGAGATTCGTTACAGGTTGGCTTTTTATAACCAGTCATTTTAGGCAACTTTGCTTTCCTTGGAAAACCAAAAGTATGCATAATGAAGACTGATTGCGTTCAGTTTAGGCATCCTATGACCTTTTAAATTCTTAGAAGTGTGTTTCTAATAACCATAGCAAATTTTGTTAAAAATATGAGCTGCTCCATCTGAATTGCATTTGCTTTAGTGCCTTCCCCACTGAAGCTCTCTGTTTTCTGTGCCTTTTGACACAGGTTCTGGTATTTCTCCCTTTAAATGGTATTCCAGACTGATAGTACCAGCTGTCCACCTTTTGTCCCCCTGCTGACTCTGGTGTGACAGATGGTGCAAACAGCCTGGCACATAGCTGCTGGATCAATATAAGGGACAAAATACCTGCCAGATTGCTGATGACTAAGATGTTACATACTCTGGCACCATTGGACAGCTTAGCAAAAATGGCACTAGCCTGGAGGGAAAATAACCAAGATTCATTTGATTGTTCCAGGGATTTTTTCAGGATAACTGTTATTTTGAATTATGGGGAGAAAAAAAACTTTGAAAGCCTCCTAGAATTTTAACCTCACTACCACAGAACCACTGTAAGACTAAGCCTCTGGCCCTTCTGTTTTATTAATAGCTGGATAACTTGTCATTGCCTCTCATCAGCTCCACTTCCAGATATCAGCTACACTTTCAGACCTTACAAGAGTTTAATGACTACTTGTGAAGTAACTGTCCACTCTGAGTGTGGCCTTGAATACTTTTATTTTTACTCTGAGAATTCAAGCAGAAGCCTTGACTCCGTTTTCATTCAAGTACTGGAGGACTCCAAGGAGGAAGTGAAGGGTTGGAGGATATTGGCCTTGTTTGGTTTGCGTTGGGTTTTGTGGATGTTCAGCAGTGCAGCTGGTGATGCCCAAGTTGGCAGCCATGACCTGTTCTGTTCTTGACAGCTCTCCAGGTGCTTGGCCGCAGATTTGTAGCTGCATCTTCAAATTTTGCACAACTGACATAAAGAGATAACAAGTGAAAATCGAGTCCCAGTCTGAAGGTTTTGTGTATGACTGAAAAGCATATGAAAAATAGACACATGTTTAATGATGCATTTTCAGTTAAAAAGAGCAAAGGAAAATGGCACAGACTTGCTAGAGGCATAAGAATGGGATAGGGAAAGGAACAAGAGCCATCAGCAACTGAACACAAACTGTGAAAGAGCATGTGGTGCATTCTCATCCAGCCTGTCGGCACGTCCCTAACACTGCCAGTAAAGTTCACCTCTGGCAGAGTTCAAAGACAGCTGAAAGTGCTTTGGCAACCCATGGCATCAGACCTCCAGAAAACCTCAGTATTTCATAAGGCAATTACATATCTTTACTCTTTGGAGAGAAGCAAAAGGATTCCTTTGGAATCCTGAAATCCTGGAATAAGCACTTTTTTCACTGGTTTTAATTTTAAAACAGATGTCAATGAGAATCACAGTTAATTACTAGAAGGCTATTTTCCTTTTTTGCCTCCTCTACACCCTCAATAAAGTGTTTAGGAATGTCACAGCTTTTTAAGAAACTCCTGGAGAAGCTCAGAAGCAGTGCTAGTGCTCCTCACAGTCCCAGGGCTGCACTCACTCCATCCTTGATTACATTTGTGTTCTGAGTTATTCCTTAGTTTCAACTAGACAGTCAAAAACTTTATTGTCCCAAATAAAGAAGTCTTAGTTTCCTGAATCATCACCACACAAGACCTTCAGGATGTCCAATGAGATCCTTTCTCAGGAGGGTACTGTGTGTTGCAGGAGCTCAGCTGCCTTACTTCCATTTCATCCACAAAAGTACTCCTGTGCAGATGCACCACCTCAGAGGAGTGGCAAAGTGATCCTCCACAGCAGCAGGGTTTGCAGACTTCACACCCTGCTCCATCCCACTCTTTGGGGATGGAATTTGCCCCAAACAGGATGGGGAGATGCCGCCACAATTTCTCATCTGTCTCACTACCCAGCATCTTATCATGGAATCACAGAATGGTTTGAGTTGGAAGGGACGTTAAAAATCATCCGGTTCCAGCACCCCTGCCATGGACAGGGACACCTTCCACTGGACAAGGTTGCTCAGAGCCCCATCCAAGCTGGGCCTGAACATTTCCAGGGATGGAGCATCCACAATTTCCCTGAGTAAACTCTTCCTGTGCCTTACCACTCTCACAGTGAGTCTGTCTTGGGGCTGGCATTGGCTCTGTCAGACACAGGGGAAGCTTCCCACTATAGCCACCCCTGTAGTACCCCCACTACCAAAACCTTGCCCCACAAACCCAACACAACCCAATTTTTTTTTACACAGAGGAAAGAAATTGTGCACAGAAAGCTTTCTTTTACCTAAAAATTTATCTTGAAAAGTTTGTCTTTTCATCTCTTTCTTGCAGTTCCATTTAAAAATGTTGGGGTTTTTTTTCCCTGGAATTATATTTATGTCAAAATACTGCAGCAGAAATATCACTTTGTTTCTGTGGCTACAAATCAAATGCTGGCTTTTATGATAAAAAAAGAAATTTAAAAGCCCACTGAGAGAGTGTATATGCTTCTATATTTTTACACTTGAGCATTTTCACTTTTACCTCATTGGCTTCAAAAAATGTACACATTATAATAAAAAAAAATAAAATAAAGATCTACATAAACTATTGAGAAAAAAATTACCTAAACCTGAGTTCCTGGTATTTCATTTTGAAGGAAACTTTGGAAGTGTCTTTTTTCTCCTTTCATATTTAAAATCACAAAACTTCCCTGAAAGTTAGTTTGCAATTTCCCAAAGCTTTTTCTTTTAAATACATACATTAAAAAAATCATTGCATCCATAAGAATGAATGGGTTTTAAAATCAACAGTTATTATTTTTTCTGTCATTGTTTATCATTATGTTTCTTGTTTTAACTTAATCCTTTAGCTGGGATTTCTGATTTGAAGAGAATCTTAACATTAAGTCACAATGAAATGGTAAATTGCCTAACCTCATGTTTACATTTTAAAAAATGAAAATCTTTCAGTTTGAATATTATTTAAAAGAGCAACTATATTTCTTTCCTTAAATTCCAGCTTTTAAACTTATTGCCAAGACTGAGAAGTTGGCTTACCCTTTTTTTGAAGACTTTATACTCACTACATCAACAACTATAATCTATAAACTGATCTGGCACAACAATTTCAGGGTTTCAGGAAATTATAACACTTCAAAAATGTTATATAATGACCAATTTAAAATTAAATTTAATTTTAATTTAAAAATACTGCAGATAAGAAAATGTAGAAAAGGGATTTTCCATGGAGAACATCCATTCCTTCATTTCAAAATGAAATGGATCATTTCCTCAGGTCTGTTGGGTGCCCGCACAGTAACAAGGAGAGAGAAAAGACTCCTAAACCATGGATTTCTGCTGGAACTGGATCTTTGCTGTGGGACAGGCAAGCTCTGGCACCCCTGATAAGAGAGCTGGCATATTTCTTGGTGGCTGTGGATGCCCTGGCCTCAGAAATTGCAGACCACAAAGGTTTCTGCCCTTTTTTCTAGGGAAGTCTTCCAAAACCAAGCTATTTCCAAGGAACATGCTGACTAAAAAGTGGGATATTCCCAGTAAAAAAAACCAAAACTTTTAGATGAAAGATATGCCTGAGCTGTTATTAACTGTAGCTCTGTCTACACTATTTTTGAGGAAAGAGTTTCTTATAGGAATAAGCTAGAAGTTTCAGGGCAGGGAAAGAAGCTGCAGCCTCACCCATCCTCTACTTCTTCCCTGTTGAAAGACCATGCAAATCCTAGATCAGCAGCACAGGCAGAGTCTGGTGTTGAACACAAGCATGAAATCAGCTTTTCCATGCAGGGCATGTAGACTTCCACTAGCCCAATTCCTACCCTTCTCAGAACTGCCATTTTTCTCACACAAGGAAATAATTTGTATACATATTTATGATTTCTTGTGGTCACATGCAAGCTCATTGAGCTCCAAACTAGATATATATAATGTTCTATATCAACACTAGTACAGACCCTGCCACAGACAAATAAATCCAGTTTTCCAGTGTGGTATATACACATATCCACTGTCATCTAAAATACTTACACACATTTTCCATCTTGTGGCAGGGATATAATGAATTCCTCCACCTGGAGGATAGCAAGAGCAGAATGGTGTCTTCTCACAATATCCAGTGTAAACACACACCAGTCAACATGAATATGTAAGAGGTATTTCAAGCATGAGAACAGTCTGCTTAAAACCAAATGTGTTATTTGAGGCTAATTATAAACTTACTTTTGCAGAAAGATACATGCAGGACATCTAGGTGTTTCTTTATTACAAATAAACAAAAATGCACCCAAATCTCCCTATAAAACATATACAGTGCAATGGCAGAACTGCATATTTTAACTGCTTGAATAAATTCCAACTCCAAGTCTGTTGCTCCTGCTTCAGATTTGAAATCTTGTCTGTTTTTTCCCAGGTGGATCAGCTGGCTTAATTAAAGGTATTGCTTTGTTCATATGCTTGGCAATCACAATTACTGTTATTATAAATATCATGCTGCCTGATTGTTTCCAGACAACTTTCAGATATCAACAAATTTCCAATCAAGTCATGCATATAGGTATGAGAATACAGCTCTTGAAAGCCATATAATTGTACACCTATGCTGTAAAAGACACACTCCTTCTCTCTCCTCTCAAGCTAATAAACTGTGTACATTCTTAATCTTTCTTCCTCTCTTGCTAGTTAACAGTGACCTGCTGTCTCTGTGCATAAAGATTAAAACTTGAATTAAAACATTACTCAGGGACTTGAATTACCCACTATGGATTTGCTGCCCCTGGTCTTGACCCAGTCCCCCAGCAAAAAATACTTACAGTGAAAAAAAAAATATCAAGCTGGGACAGGGCTTCCCATTTGGTCCCTAATACCGTCTTGGAACATAATGACTCAATTCATTTTGCCCTCTGATTAATGGAGCAAGCTCAAGTATTATAAGCACTTTAATTCCCTGTGATGTTTTCATTATGAATTCCTTTGTGGCAGAACTCATTTGCAATAATGCATATGTAATTTTGGAAACCAAAAGGAAATCCTGTAGCCTTCAGGACATTATTAACCTGCAGAAATGCTGAGGCACATGTAAAACTCAAATATGCTAGCACCAGCAGCCTCTCGAAACATTTTATGAATAAAATTGGTAAGTAAAGCTGCATCTTGCTGCTGGGAAGTTAAAATGGCTGAATTAATAATTGTTAAAATCTTAATGGCATTAGTGACACTTTGTCTGTCCAGGTAATTTCTAAGGATGCAAGGATATACACCGGAATGTTTCAAAATTTTTAATAAGTTTTTTATCTAAATACATTTGGAAGTGAATCATCTGCCAGTAATAGACTTCCTCTTTTCTGTCTGCATGGTCCATTATGTTTCTTTTTTAAACAGTGTTTGTCATCCACAGATACAAGACCTGATATTTTTCCAAAGCAAAAAATTCAATCTTATTTGACTTATGTTTTTTTTTAACAAGTAGAGGCACATTGCTGTATTTTGAAGACCATGTTGTCTTATTTGATGTAATGAGCCCAAAACTATTGTCTCCAGTAGTTTATGGAGTTACGTAAAATAATCAGTGTCAGATTTTGCTTTGAGGTGGTGGCTTAACTCTGGAATTGATATCTCTAATCCTCTGTAACAGGGTAAAATATATTCCTGTACACTATTCACAGTAAATGTAACCAGGGGCTGCTTAGGAAGTTACGGAAACTTCCCTGTCTGACCATCTGGGAGGCACTCTGGCCATCACACTCTAACCACCAGAGATTTTTAACTGCTGCGCCCAAGGTCCCTTCCCAATGGGTGGCTCCAGGTGCCTGCAGGTGCCTTGCTTCATTCCCAACTCATCCCACTCTCACAGCCAGACAAGCTTCCCTCACCAGCTCCACCCTGGGTGATTTTATATCAATTTTCCTTTGTAATTGAACCCAGAATAAGAACAGAAGAATTTTCTGGTTCAGACCAAGAATCCACCTAGCTGAAGAAGATAACCAGGAAGATGTAAAAGCAAGAAAAATATTTAACATCCTTTCCTAATATTCTCATAGAGTCAGAATCTTTTCATTCAGGGTATTTTCTAAACTTGACATAGTATGGCTCATTGGCAAACTGCAATGGACCTGTTTTTTAAGTACTTGTCCCATCATTCTTTACATGCATTTAAGGCTTTCGCAAGTATTCACACAAGACAGCTGTCTGTTGGCTGGAGAGCTGGATGCTTTTGCTTGCTTTGAACCCAGCTCCTAGTTGTTGGGCTTTTTTCCTGTATTTTTATTGGACAAGTTAATTTTTCCCTTCCCACTTTATGCCATTCATAATTTTGCAGTGATCTTTTCAATCCTAAGTCATCTTTTCCATATTGAGAAGCCCCAGCCTGCTCAATTATTCCTTATATGAGAGACCACATGTTTCATTGTGTTTGTCACCCTTCTCTGAGCCTGCACCAGTTCTAAAGCATCCTTTCTGAGATAAGAGGAGTGGAGTGCACATGATACTCAGCATGAAGGCAAATGTGAATATGTACAGGGCAAAATTCACCTTTGGTGTCCTATCTCTGAATAGGAACTAGAAGTTTGAACAGAATGTCCATTATTTCCCTGAGAGACAAATATGAAGTAACTTTCCTTCACATGTTATCATTTATTCCCGAGCAAATTTAGCTGTCAGGCACGAGATTTAAACAGGCTTACAGTTTGTTTTGTAGCACTAGTTGTATAACTGCAAATACTACTCTTTAGTAACAGTAAATATGTAATGTTACGAGAATGTTGTCAATCTCTTGACAATAAGGCTGTCCTGTAGGAGGCTCAGATTGGCTTCTGAGCTCTGCAGATATGATACAGAATAGGGAATATAGTGATATTCCTGGTTTCTGGACAACCTGGATCAGATCCTTGGGTTCTTTGAATAAACTGGTACAAAGTTCCTAAATTCATTTCTAATTTTAATCACTGCTAAATTAATTTTATTTGATGCTGTTCTATCAAAAAAACCATTCCAAAATCCTTTACAGAAGGTCAGCATTGGGTATGAAAGTACTCTGAAATGTAAACATTAGAACAGAAGGGCAATAGATAAAAATACCAAGGAGCAGAGCCTCATTAAAATCATTGCATCATTTTTATTTCTGAAGTATTAGCTGTTTCAAAGACTGATAAAAAATAAACAAGATTTAACCTCCAATCTCATGCTACAATTAATCATTATCTCTGCAAAGATGTGATACAGCTCTGTCCAAAAAGCTGGCGTTCTAGCTCACCTGTGTGTGTGAATTGACACAGGCAGGTGGCCAGAAAAACTCCAAAACCACAGATGGAATGAAAAGAGCAAATTTTTTTCATTACCTCGCTAACTAGAGGATCCCGAAGTAACGCCTGGGCAGCAGGGGCACTCCAGTGGGAATGCTGGCACCATGGGGCTCAGTCCAGCCCTGGCAGGCAGCAGGGCTGCTGTTTGCACCCATTACCAAGGGCCCAGGCACATGGAATTTACCAGCATGCCGTGATCTCCTCTGTGGATTTATGATCTCTGAGCTTGGGGCTCTCTCCCAAGACAAGGAGCTCAATCATGTCAAGGCCTCCAAGTCTCTGTGAACACCTGCATTATCGCTACACTGTTCTGAGATTCTACTTCTCAGAACAGCGAGAACAAACAGCTGTAGGCATTTTCACTTCCAAATAGGTTTCCATCACTGATATTCTCCAAGCCTTGGTATTCCCAGCTGCAAGGTCACTTGAGCAATTCTACCACCCTCTTCTCTATTCTTCTGCTTTTAACCTTTTCCTCCCAAAAACATAAAATTTCTCTTTTCCCCAAAGCCAGTTTAATTCTGACATCCACAAGAAATGGAAACCTTCCCAAACTTCCTGTGAACTGAAGGACCTCCTGGATCTCAGCTGCTGAGTCACTCTCAGAAATCACAGGACCTGGAGTGGCAATCATAGCACCCCACTCCAAGTGCTGGCAGGTCAGCCACGCTCTCTCTGTGGCCAGTGGTGAGAAGTCCTGCAAAGGCACAGGTACTTTGGGGCTGGGTGACTCCTGCTGTCCCTAAAGGCAGCCCAGGCCGAGTGACTCAGCAGTAAACGTCTATCCTGCACACATGGTCAGCTCACAACCTGGACAGATCCAGGCTCCATGGCAGCATGCTCGAGCCTCTGGCCTTCTGAACCCATCACAGGAGCCTGACCTGAAGCTGCCTCGCTCAGAAATGCACCTTTGTGCTGGAGCAGCACCACGATGCCTCCTGTAGGCACAGATTGTGTCCATAACAGTAAATGAAGCAGTGACAGCCAGCACTGCAGGATCCCAAATGTTTGTACTGATAAACTGTTGGAGACATCCATGGCATGCTTTTAACTCTAACTGGCACTTCCTCAAACATTTTCCACAGGAAAATGCAACAACCAGTACAAGGCAAGTACATTTCCTGAAAGGCTTAGTTAAGGGAACAATTACACTCTCTTCAGGATGAGGTAATAAATAATCTGAGTTTGCCTTAATGCCATAAAAGGATCCTAGATCTGTTTAATTTACAAAATAAGTCATAGCAATCTGGATCCCCAGACCTTGTCCTGGATTTGTTGAAGGCTCACTGAATCCATGATTTTTCCAAAGAAATATTTCAGGCTATGGACAACCAATGTTTTCTGATGAAAGCTGGGTTTGTCAGATATCCTGGGCATAGCTAGTGCCAGATCAATCAGTCTGATTCAGAAAAAAATTCTTCTCATTTTTAAATGGGAAAACTGAAGTTTATTTCACTTCTGAACCTGAAATTTATCTTCACTTTGACTAAAGGAATCACTAATAATAATGTAGTTCAGTCTCTAGAGTTCACTCAAAGCTTGGTCTTATCTAGGATAGTCAGTAAAAATGTCAGTCAGCAGACAACCGTCCACCAGAAAGGGAAATAAATTACTGAATCATTTAGGATTGCTTATTAAAACCATAATTTTCCATCATGATTGAACCTAGCTAAACTGAAACTTTTATCTAAGACTAGTCTTCTTTGGTTTAATTTACTCCAATCATTTCAAAAGTCAGCTTAAAACTGTTTTATCTTAACTCTCTTTTCCACGCATTGAAATTTCCATCTAGCTTTGACCATATCAGTAAATCATCTCAATGTCTACTTATTCTGATGTTTATTCAGGTTTAGTTCTATATCAATTAGTTCAGACTTCTGGGCTGTTGGAGCTGAGACTAAATTCAGCTTTTTAAAGGTCAATGTGCAGCCACTGTACAATTTATTTATACAGAATATTCACAGGAAATTAATTGCATAAATGCATGCACTTTTAGTAAATAATCCATTTTATAATGCTTTAAGAAATGCATGATTGACATGAATATGTCTCTTGACATATTAATCTGTTTTATAAATACTGGAAGTCATAATTACTGGAGATAAAATAGCCGTAATTCAGATGGAGAAAATATGCTAAATAGAAAACTACTGTCTGTGAGTGAAATTTAATTGTTCTCCAGAAGTCTCAATCCTGACATTGTAGAAACCATACAATCCCTTCAGAATACAGCTGAAAATTGTAAAGTCAGTATTTTTCCCTTCTAGTGGTAAAATTATTTTTATCCAATACTTCAGCTTGGCTCCATCTTTGTGTATCAATTTCTTAATCTTTGGATTGTCACTGAATATGTATTAGGGAGAAAGACAAAGGCTTTTAATTTAAAGCAGCATTGTGTGATGAGTTGTCACTAGCCTGCTTTCCCACATAATAATGCTCAGGAGGAAAAGGGTGAAGAAGTCTCTTAAAGCACTTGACAGCATGCAGAGGGAAGGGTGAGAAAGCTGATGTTATACAGCCACTGTGAGAGCAGTAGGGGAAGAGATGACACTGGATGAGGACAGAAGAAGATTGTCAGGCCAAAGGAAAAAGAGGAAGAAAAATACCTTGTAGGGGTACTATCACCTTCATCTGAGCATTTTACCTGTTTTTGATTCAAACACTAATACTTAAGCTGAAAATTTTCAATACTACAGAAAATCAGCACTTACCCTGTGCTGATTACATTACACCAGATTTAGGCAGAGCCTATTGTCACAGAAAACATTCCCCAGGCACTCTCCTCCCCATTACACACATGTACCTTCCCCTACAGTCTTCTCTCCACTCACACTGGGAGCAAAAATTGGTCACACCTGCTCACCAGAAGGACCAGGTTTCTGGGACATAGAGGTAAAGAGCTCTCCTATGTGCAAGTCCTGCATTTGGAGCCCAGCGTCACAATTCATGACATAAAACCCCCTCTCTGCTGGGCAGACTTACAGCAAAGCTCAGCACCATGACCCACATGAAGCATAAGCCATGCTCTCACCCTTCCATAACCAAACCCAGGATATCCTAACGGGAATTAGACCTGCTTTAAGAGGTCACCTCTAGGCATCTTTCAGATGCTGATGGATGCATTCATAATGAAGAGGTTGCCTAGTAAGGAATGACAAATAAATAGTTTTTGTGACTTGAAAGGACAAGCTGTAAACACCACCCTACTTTCTTGCAGCAGATACTAGAGCTCACTGTGTCGTTGTGGCACTTATGCTATTCACAGATGGAAATAGAGGCATACCTGATTCTAATGAGTGACATTTGTTACTAGGGTAGGAGGTTTTCACAGGATTATATGCAAAAATAAAATATAAAATAGAAGCCTTAGCTCCTTGACATAATCCTTTCCTGATGGGGCTCAGGTTTCTTTTTTGTTATTGTGTGAGCTCAGCAGATTCAGCCTAAGCACAGCTCATCAGCTTTCTATTTCTGCTGTCACTGGGTAAGCACATGTCAGAATCCGCTGAGCAGCTCAAAGTCATTTACCAGCCCCTTCTGAAATCAGTTTGGTAACAGGATTCCACAGGTGATGCAAACTACAGGCTGGCAACTTCACATTATTAAGCTGCCTAAAAGTCCTGCCCTGGGCCAGGACAAAGGGTATCCATATTTTGCTCCATGTGTATTCACACAGGATATTCCCAGAGCCATAATGTTGAAAGAAAAAGGAGATCTCTGTTGCTTCTGTAGGAGAAAAAGCATTTCACTCCAGAAGGCATCACCTGTGGGAATTGCAGAATTGCCTCAGGGATCACTCTGAAGTTTACAGAGGTTGTCACACACTACCCTCCCCCTGCCTGCAGTCCCTGTGGATGCTACCAGGACACTGGGTGTGAACCAAAATGCTTGGCACTCAGCAGCCTGCTTCTTGTCAGGAGCATCACCAAACAAGTCACAGCGCTGGGTCTGCCCCCTTTCTGGCCAGACAGGAAATACTGAGCTGAGTTTGCAACTGAAAAAGGTAAAATGCAGTGAAAAGGGTCAATGCAGCATAGAAAAAAAACTTCCTCCGGCTGAACAAGGAGCACAGGCCTGGTGCCAGCTGAGGGGCTCAGCCCTACAGCTGCTGAAAGACTGAGATCAGGGATGCTATTTAGGCAGCAGCTCTCCAAAAGGAGTGAGGAGTGTGTGGGCTTGCAAGGTGAGCCCTTCCTTCAGTTGAAGTCACAGAAACAGGAGCTTTCTCCTAAAGGCAGGAAAGATGATAATCATCCATGACCATCTCAATTTCTTTGAGCATTTAAACAGTTAAGCAGATTTAGCCAAAGATATCAAAACCAATTCCTAAAATGCCATATAAACCATAGATGAGAAAACTTTCTGGCAGAGCTTCATGACCCATGAAAGGGAACCTTCTGGGCAAGATGGCAACAGTTTCTGGCACAAAGTGTGGTCTGGGCATAGCCTGAGAATATGGGCAAGCTAGACAGGAGTAAACTCAGTTTTGAAATGCTAAAGGAGAGGTATGGATCAGAAAAGAGAGGAAAGAAGTTGATTTAACAGTTGGCCTTGACAATAAACCTTCATTTGACTGGTCCTTTGACAACCAGAATTAATTCACGGATTCAGGAATAGTTGTGACTTTATTCTCACAGACACACATGCAGATTATAGGACAGACCACTTAAGTATCTTAGAGCAAAGGATACTTTTCCAAACATCATTTTTGATCAGTTAGTTTAACTGTTAAAAAAAATTCTCTGTTTAATATTCCAGAGGGCTTTCATGGTGGACTGTGGTAATGAAGAAAAGCCCGGGAAGTAAGCAGATTACTTAACTCATATTCTTTCCTAAAACATGGTCCTGAGTAAGACACTAGCTGAAGTCTCTAATAAAATACCATCTTTATTTCCTAAAGGACCTGTAATTGAACTTATCCCAGTTACTGCTGCTGAAGCTGTAACGCACTGGTGTACAACGTTTAACACATTTTATGCTCATTAACTTTTCTTTAATTTGAAAGATGTCTAGGGCTTCTTTGCACACAAACAGGATAAACATATGGTAAATACATAGAAGAAACTACTCAATTCAATTTTTTTTAAGGGTATGTATGTGATATTACTATATAGGTTTGATTTTACTCTGTGTATGGGTTAAGTACAAAACCTCTCTTTTTTTATAATATAGTTTTTTTCTTTGATGCTGCTAGGAAGTCTTAATGTGGCTGACTTCAATACTATAGAAATTATTCATATCTTCATACCAACAAGCATAGAGCAAGTTTGGTCCTTAAATACACTCCTCAAAGACATGAAACACGTAACACAATCAGTTGCACGTGATCAAGCAGGTGTTTAGTAAGGACTTCAATGGCAGCCTGCATCTCTAGGTGCAAGAAGTCTTTGATCTCTATATCAAAGCACAATGGTAATGAATGCGCTTGCTGAACTATACCTTGGTACTTCAGGTACATTTCACTCCCCTGAATGTTGATTAAACAGAACTTCAGCAATGCCACTAATTAGTAAATTGCTGTCTCAGTCTCAGCGTTTAACTCTATTTTATATTCATTTGAGAGCATTACCAACTCTGCTCTTGTAGACTGTAAGTTCTATTTGTGGTCCAGCCTGACACACTAATGGTTGATGTACTGCTTCAATATGGGATTAGAAAATGAAACAATCTCTTGGTGCACCATAGCTAACACAAGCAAGAACCACTGACAAGTCTGTGGATGCTTTACAATGCTGACAAAGCTGGTCAGATGTGTCTTGTCTTTTCATGGCTCTCAGTGTCATTGCTTAACCACATCTGTATGGTTTATCAGTGCTCCATGCCTGTCACAGATGTTGCAGAAGGCTCTAGTGAGCAAACAAACTAGGGACAAAACAGGAGATACCTCTGTCACTAGTTTTGAAAATAAAATCTCTATTCTTGCTTCATTGTAATTCTGTCTCTTATTCCAGTGGAAAGTTAATTTTACACCTTGAAAACAGGCTTACTTCTGCAAAAGATGATTTGGCAAAGTACTCCTGAGCTCTGCAGAGACAGTGATAATTTGCCTGGAAAGAAACAACATTGTTTTCTCACTGAGGCTTGTTTAGGGGGGGTATATATATTAAAGTATTATTGATAAGATTTACCTGTGGCAGCACTAAGAATTAGTTTGACTTGCTAAAACAATCAAATTGGTGTAGCATTCTTGACTTCAAGCTAAGACTCATCTTGTGTGCTTCATGTGTTCTTCACTTACCCAGCACTATCCAATTTGATGCTAGATTAATCTACCATTCTGCAATTCCATTCCAAAATAAATGGGACTTCTTTAGTATTAATATTCTTCATTTCTTCAATATTTTTCTTTGCTTCTTCCATATTAATATACTCTCGTTTTTTAAGGTCAGAATGATTTCCCTGATGCAAAGTATTCTTTCCAATACTCTTTCCAGCCTAATGTCATAAACCTTTGAAAGTTGCACATTCATCAGAAACGTGTGTTAGAGTGCCTCTACCTCTGTTTCTGCATATCTGAAGTGTTACTCTAGAGCACCTTAGCTTTGCTGCCTGAAGCTGGACTGATAAAATTCCCCATCACTGAAAAGTCTCAGGGTGTTGACAATTCTAAAGACAGCAGCATGTGAAATGTGAGCCTCAGGGTCTTTAGCATGAAAAAAGTGCATGAGGTGCTTCCCACATACTGCTCTATGAACTGAACTTGCTCTTTTCAGTTTGAGCTGATGAAGATTGTTTCTGTAAGATGAAGGATATGCTGTAAGAAGAAGGATATGCTGTAACAAGTGAAGATTTGTAGCTACAGTGCTGTTCTCCAGATTTCAAAAGATTTTAAATAAGAGGGTTTCTGCCTCCCACATTTGAAATCTATACTCAGTGAAACTGGCTGAGGTATAGAAATCAGAAAAAAAACCCAATTTGTTACTGAATAGATAACAAGTGACAGCTATTTCCAAAGGGCAGAAAAAGAATTGCAGAGATCCTCTACCGTAAAACCTTAGTCCTGAAACAGAGTAGAAATGACAAAGGGTTTTGGACTGTTTCCTGCACTTCCGAATGCAGAGCCCTGCACACTGCATGCATTCCATGTGGAGATCCTCTGCTGGAAGTCAGCAAGAGACAGTAACTCCACCAGACCAATAGCTGTCTCCATCCAAAGAATAATGGGTACACTGCTTCTGGAAGTGTACATATCCTTGCTTGTCCCAGAATGGCTTCTCAATATGATTCCTACTTGCTCCTATTTACAATACTAATGATTAACCAGAGTATTTGGAAATAGCACTACTAAGCATGAACTTTTAAAGTTGACTTTGTAAAGCCTAAATCTGTTGAATGCAACATTGTAAGCTCAGTTTCAGAAAAGCATTTGGGCAATTGACTTTCATGACAGAATTGTAGTTGGGCAAGACTAACAGTGACAGAAAAAAACAAAACAAAACCACAAAGATGCGAACACAAAACACTTATTCTGATGGTATAAAAGTTTTCTTTGGAAATTTTAAATGGGGACTCAAAGGTTCTTAAGGAGTTTTTTAAGCAATTAGTTTCTTAACAGAGGAATTTAATAACCATAGTCAAACAAGATGAAGTACTTCAAGAGAGATTTTTCAGGAAAAGAATATGACTTCTTACAAGACACTTTCCACACTTTCCAGACAAATGATTTCTGGACAGAAATCATAAAAAAATAGAAGTAGACAACATCTTTCTCAGGAACAGTTCAGATACTTGCAGTATAAATACAGAAAGGTATATGCATATTAAGTTCCTCAAAGAAGACAAATTCTTCCATAAGGTTTCATCATTCTGACTGACTACAGGGCTAGGAGAGAACTATCACATTACAAACACATTTTTCAGGTAAAATCTTGAACCAATTCCAAAATCTTTCACTGTCTCAGTTTAAACTACAGTTTCACATTGGAATGGTTGTATTTTATACTTAACTACCCAAAACCTTTACAGTCATTTTTATTTTTAAGGATATTCTACTGATCATTACCTCAAGGACCCTACAAAATTTCTACTTATGTATAATGATGTTGTTCTGCAACTCATGTGAAATAATATAATTCCATCTGCAAAATAAAGAAAATTAGAAAAGTAGATATACACAATATATTCTTTAAGGATACGCTAGTATTAATAAAAAAATATTGGGGTGCATTTCAGACAATGGATAGTTAAACCAAGAATATCATGAGAAAACATTTCAATATGGAATATTTCTCTGTAGTCTTCCTCTCACTCCTTTGTTTTCTAGTCATACTTCTAATGAACTAGTGGCATACCCATAAATTATATAAAATAATAAACGTGCTATACATTATAAAAGAGATACTTTATTGTTTGAGGTGACTACTGCAAATAAATCTCAGCTGCAAAAAACTCAATTTGAAATTGATTTACTGATCTCATTTTTAAAGTTGCATTAAAAATATCTGCTTATCATCTGAACAGTGCAGTTCTAATAACAGGATATTCAACTGCAGCACATTCCTTATTCAAATCAAATGAAATTAAAAGATTGCAGGAAAAATACAGAGGAAATCACTAGAAATAAACTTAACACTTTATCTCACAGTTTACACCCAAAATCTTGCAGTGAAACCACCAGCCTACTAAATTATTTGAAGAAAAGGGCTCCATAAGCTTCATGCAACTTGCCTGTAGAAGGGCTGTGAACAAACTAGCCACACAACAACTCCCAATTAGAGTGAAATGTCAGGTTTAAAAAGTAAGATCATCTTCTCCAGCACCTGGTGAGTTGACAGAAGAACAGAAAAGCAATACGAACAATATCACAAAATGTCATTTCTGATTTAGCACTAAATGTAATTATGATGGTATGTTAAAAGAATATATCCATGCCCAAAGTCCTTGAGCAATCATATATTGAACAAAACTGCATGATGAAATTTCAAGTCTGCCTCTTTGCACCACATTTTAGACTTCTGTGAATCCATCTTTTTATATTATAAAATACCATAAATTTTATCCTTTTATTAGACAGAATTGAGAGGTATATTGAATGTAGAATACAACAGAAGAGAATATTCCCTGTTACTCATCATACTATGGGAAAATTGCTTTAATCTTCAAATTCACTGAAATTCATTATTATTTCCTTTATATCAATGCAGCTGTCAGAATTATTGAGAGGACCAAGTTTCTCTGAATGATGCATTAAGCCCAAGAAAAGATTCTTAAACCTGAAATTCTGACTGGTGAAATAATCTGAACAGGTTCCTGATTTGTCTGTCTGGTAGTTAACCAAGAAGTTAAGAATTTTTACCATACCAGATTATCAAGAGTTCAGGTTTTATTTATGAGAAAAAGCCTGATACAACTGATTTATGATTAAACAAACTGAATAAATTAATGATTCTGCCTGTAATGGTGTGTACTGGAAGATGCAAGGTTACTTAGTCCCCTTGTTTGGTTTTTTTAATCCAAGAAGTGTGCAGGTGGGAGCAGAAGTTCATTACCAGACTGTTCTTCTCGTAATTCAATAACGAACTGCCAACTGATTTGTTTACTGGAAAGGTCAAAAGGCCAGGAGGGAAATTAGAAGGGATAACAGTGCATAGCTGTTAAGATGAAAGGTGATGTCAGCATTTTCACCACAGCACTGGGAGAAGTGATTTTGTAAACCTCCCTCACAGAAAAACAAGACTAGTACTGGCCAAAAGTGTTGGCAAATACTTGGTCATAAAATAAATGTTGCATGATGTCAGTCTGGATGGAAGGAGCTGCAAATTGCCTTCATCCCGCATTTGGAAAATAGCTTCAGTTGGAGACTGTTGAGAAAAGGAGATATTTTAGAAATGTTGACTCACTCTGTTTTGACATTTCATTTAATGTCAACTTTTATTTTTGTTTTGAAATGGTATTTTTCATTCCCAAATTGCCTTTTTCTAAAGGGAAGGTTAACAAACATTTCAACTGACATCTCCAAAGATGCAGTTCTTCTAAGTTCTTTCCCCAAGCAGACTTCAAATTTACTTTTTTTTCCAACCAAAGCAAGAAATCTACTACATGATCAGCTTTAATTTAAAGGCTTAGAAAGCCAAAGCCTGTGGAGATCTTTGAATTATCACATCAGAAGTTTACTACAAGAGCACATTTTGTTATTAAAAAGAAAAAAAGTCATAAAAGTGCTCCTCTCTTGTCCCTCATCTTTTCCTTCTCCTAAATCCCAGTAATTTTCCTCCTTTTTCTGGGAGGCATTTTCTCAGTTCTGTTTGTAAGCAGCAAGATCTGTCTCCGGGCAGCACTTTTGCTGGTATCTTCCTCTTTTCACAGTAAATCTATTAACTCCTTCCATGTGCGTTTTCAGTGTTCTAAGGTCTTCTCTACCCTTACCGTCATTTCAGCCTGGTGGATGTCTGGACTCCAACTCTGATGGACCCAGGTCAGTTCCAAAGCCTCCCTCTGAGTGACACTATGTCCCAGTTCAGCAAGATGTTAATGGTGAACAGTGGAAATAATTAAGCAATCCAAGCATTCATACACGTAACTAATTAGTCTAGGAGAAGCAGGAAGCAGACAGTATGTTCTGAATAAGTTCTGTTAATGAAGAATGGTCTGACAGAGACAATTCTAATTGCACCATGGTATGTCTAATCTAATTATGTTAATAGTTTATTTGCACTCTAAATCATCTCTGTCAGCTCAGATATGGAAATCTGGTGATATCACACAGTGCTAGTGAAATTTAATGAGAACATCTCTCTTCCCAGAACGCTCGTTCTATCTGAGCATGAGTGTTGCTTTGCTCTGAATACTAGGCCAGTTGGAAATTCCTTGATGAAAATGCTCTTTGAGTGTTTTCCTTGGGAAAGGCCAGTTCATCACTGGAAAGTGTTTTTAGGAACATGTTTGAGAGACTCCTCAGGTAGGCTGTTCTAAATTGCTCCTCCTTCGGGACTTGTAGTCAGTAGTACTTTGGAGTACTTCTGAGGCCAGGACCAAAACATTACCATTCTCATGAGGACTGTTCATCCCACACCAATTTTTTTTCCTATAAATATATTCTTAACATCAACTCTTAGAATAAGCCCTCACCAGGCAGGGTTATTCTTCATTGCAATAGACAGAGCAACCTCATCAAGTGACTAAAACACCTACCCTACATCACTTAAGATTGGTGGAAAGAAGGTGGATACAGTACTTGAAAGATTCTGGAAGTCAAGTGATGCTGACAACTAAGGAAGTTAACCCAAGAGCCTGAAAAGTTATAACCTATACCAGTGTTTGCATGATACTGCAATCTGCTGGGCAGAAAATTATTCAGAGAATTTGAGTATTCCAAGCAATAGAAATGGAAAAAGGGAGGACATTTTCTTGACAGTAAAATAGACAGTCAGACCAGACAGAGGAAGATGACCAGGTGCCATGTAACATTGTCATGCCACTCCCAGCCATTACAGGTGGACTATTACCAATTATTTTTAAAGCATATCATAAAGATGCGTTTAACTTAATTTTAAAAAATCTAATTCTTAAATCAGTGTAGGCAAGAAAAAAAAAAACCAACAAAAGCCAATTCCTTCAGTACATCATATGGGGCAGGAAGATTGCATCTCAAAGGTAAAATAAAGAACAGCAATCATAGTGCTGCTGCATTCTGTTCAAGTCACATGTACTCACAGCTACATAACTAAAAGGAGCTGTGTAACATTGCAACAGCCAACACCAAGACATCCCAGAAATGGCTTAGGTATCTAGACAGTCAGCTCAGAAACTGCAGGTGAGAGAGATCCCAAAACCGTGTCCTGTCCTGTCAGGTGTGTGAGGATTTCAGAGCTTCGTTTACCCACACATACACACTCGAGACACCATTTGGGAGCCTTTAGGGTACTCCAGCTGGTCTCCACAGCTGTGGATATCCCATACACCTCCATCACAGCTGTCAGTCCCTTATGGAGGTGGTGGCCCTGGTATGCTATATAAGGCATCTATGTGAACAGCGAATATAAAGCCTCAAAGCAAGCTGCAGGTCTCAGAAGGGCTGATCCTGGTTGGGATCACCAGGAAGGAGTCTCTTTAAAGGCCTGCCTCTCCATCAGTCATTAAAGAAAGAAGGAAGCATGTATAGAAAGTATTTCCATTTCTGAAATGAGTAGAACTCTGAGATTGGAGGAACCAGTTGAGTTACCATCCTGAGGTGCCTGCAGAGAAGCTGCATGTTCACAGAAAATCAGACAGTGACTATTCCTGTAGAACAGTAGAGCTGCAGGTGCCAGCTCTGCATTCACAGAAAATCAAATTGATGAATATTTCATCACAGACAGAAACTCTGCTCTTGAGGTAGGCATGGAGAATGTTACCAGTGTCTTAATAACTGTAAGAAGCATTTTATGTTGACATTGAAAAGAACTCTGAATGGCATTCTTGTTGAGACACTATCTAATTTGTCATTCCTCTTGCACCATTAACCCAGATTGCTCCCACTGACTGCCCTGTCTGTAGGAGAAACATCTGCCTACCAAGCAGCTGCCCAGTCCCATGTGTCTTCCTCACACCCTCTAGAGTGGGTAGTGCCAGCTGTCAGCAATCTGTTTGATCCTTCTGGAAAATTTCTGCCCAAGGCAGAATATCTGAGAAATGTTGCACAACCACCCCATAAGTTTTTGGGTGCCAGAAGTCTCACACCCAGCTGACTAGGAAGGGCTCCCTAGTTCCTGTATTTTGGCTGTGGGAGAAAAGGTGCCTGCAGCCTAAATGTTTAAAATTTTCAAACTTCTATTATTATTGTCAGTTAACAGGCCAATGTTTGAAAATTCCCAGTAAATTATTTTTTTATATACTTCTTTGAAAAGACCTAGCTGATCAATGTTTATTGTGTCAAAGACCAGGTTGTTTGAGAGGTACAGTGGAACGTTTTGGACACTGTCTTCAAAATCTAATTATATAGACCAAGACAGCAAATCACACTTCAAGATGAAATTCTTAATGAGCAGTTTAACATCTACCAGAGAGACAAGAAAATGACAAAGTCAAACTTTGCTGAAATACAGGCTTCCAGTGACAAGATAGAAAGAATTCAGAAATACAATCCCCCAGGTAGTGCCTGGCAGACATATTCCATTAAAAATAAAATAAAAAAGAAAGAAAGAACAGTGAGACTAGAAACAAACAGGTAAACAAGAATTCTTTGTATCCTCTGAGGGGCCATATCAGAAAGAGAATTATTCCCTTCTCACTGCAGACTTTGTTTGCAATAATTTTTCTTTCTCTGATCCTCAAAAAGTTTGACAAACCCTTCCAAATAACATCTGTAATTTAAGAAAATGAGAAGCCACTTCATAGCTTTATATATATACACCTGATAATGTGTGTAGGTATCTGCAAATGCACATGAATGTATTTATGTAGTTCACACCCTCAGTTTTGTTATATTCACCAGGCTACTGAGGTTTTCAAGGTGAGGTTGGTGGCTCTCTGAAGCTGTATGGTGAGAGTCAATCAGCATTTTGCTTAGGAGAATGGACCATTCAAAGGTTTGACTCTACCACTGTGAATCAAGACTATATATATATATATAGATATATAGATATATATATAGGTCTTCAAAACCTTTTCTGCTCAGATAACATCTTCTTCCTGAATATATTTTAGACTTGAGGGGAAAAGTGGCCATGGCAGGAGCATAAGAAAACCTTTCTGGGTTTAGAACTTGTATTTATTTGTCTACCTTACCTCCTTATCTTGACACAGATACCTAAAACTAGTAAGTTGAGTAGACAGGATTTTTTAAAATGGAAATTAATATGAAGGGAAAACTATTCGGACCCTCATTACTCTCTCCTAAGGTAACCAACACTCATGAGTTCATATGGAACTTGGTTGCACAAAAATAAAATGTATTTTGCAGAGGTGGGCCTTGATTCTCAAAAAAAGTACAGCTTTGCTCAGATAAATAAATGGAACTGCACATGAGTTCAAAGGTAAATGGGCCCACAGTTGCAAGACTAAAGTTACACTTTCATCCTTAGTAGTGATAGCCCAAACCTTTCTTCCACACTTGTTTTATTTGGATTTTGCCACTCTAAAAGATGGAGAAGATATTAGAAGCTCTCTAGGAGGACTTCTCTCTAGATATCTAGGACTGCTATAGACGTTTTGAAAAAGAAAATCTATTAATTTCTGATAAGCATGAGGTCTTATTTGAAAATTATTTATGTCAACTGCTTTAACATTCTTCCCATTCATGCAACAGATTTCAGTGATAATACTGCCTCCATTTAAACTTGATAGACAGTGGATAAGACCCACGTATTGGTTATTTATAATTTCACTAACACTAACCATTCATTTCAACCTTCCCCAGTCCTCCTGTTGTTTTTATTTCAGTTTAAAATTGCTTTTCCACAGAACAAAACACTTCATGTTAGTAACATTTTCTAGCCATGGTACTGGGAACTATCAGAGCCTTCCTGCTGGGGCAAAGGCACTTGTAACACACTGAAAGGAAAACTGGCCTTTACATCAAGGGCAGGCATTTTTCTTTTCATGCAAAAATTCATCTAAATGTGCATATTCTGGCCCCCTCTCCTCAGAAATAAATGTTTGCAGTGTTACTAAGAGTAGGTCGGTAAATTTCATCAGTTTCTTCTGCACATTCCACCTTAATAGTGCATCTCCTTCTCTGTCACACATTACACCAGAGACTGCAGGACTTTTACTTCACAAGGACTCCAAGAGGTACAGCCAAGGAAATCTAATAAAAATTGTCCATAAAGAAGTTCTAGAGTCAAGTCAAGACTCTCTTATTTGCCCCCAAAAGCAACAATAAATACGACTATACTATTTTTCCAAAGGACTCCCTATGGACAACAAGACTAATTCACATTGTATAATAGTCTTTTGTTCCTAGGAAACCTGTCATGCATTGTAGGAGATGGAAGACGTATTGAGTGAAAAGGAAAAACAGGTTAAGGTAGTAAAACAGTGTCCTAGATAACTCCATTCTACCCAGATGCCTAATAGAGATGCCAAGTGAATAATTTATCATAAAAATGTTTGCTTGATAATTGTCTACCTTAGATTGTAAGGCTCATTTTTTTAGACACTTGAGATCTGGCTATGGAAGTACTGTATGCTCACTCTTGCAACTTTTAAGAAATTAATCATAACTAAGTACTTGGAATATAAAATATATATTTTTTTTTTTATAAATGCCCAGGAGAAGGTAAAAAATCAATTTTAAAAAGCCACCAGGCTGCAAAACCCCCTGTAATTTCTGAAGAACTGCACGAAATATTAGTCATATTGTTTCAATAACAACAAGAAAAGATAAGCATGGATTTTTTAAATTTCAAGGGGAAAAATTCAAGAGACACTCAGAACATTAAAATTCTATTCTAAATCATTACTCGTTAGATGTCAGAAAATTAGTTCAAGGTCTCATACCTGTTTGTTGTAGGCACTGATAGAAATGAGTCTAAGGGAATAAATACGTTTCTGAAAATATGAGTCAATAATCTGAGGCCCATTGAAATCTCTGTGTTGCAAACAGGCTCAATAGTGAAAAAACCTCACTCACCCAATATTTGTTGAGGAACTGGAGTCCGGTGCTTTTGTGGCAAACTCACAGACCTCTACTACTTCACTTCAAGAGAACTCAGTTATCTGAAGCAATAATAAGTTATTTTTTCCCCTCTGTGGAACAGTCAGCAGAAAGCAATATATTGCATTCTTTATAAAAAAATTTTAAAAAATAGAAAGAAAGGAGCCAATACACCACTGAACCTTAACAGTATCCCTGTGAACTCAAAAGTTCAGTTGGTCAAGAATATAAAAATGTAATTTCTTTTAGAGGAAAAGAAAATTTTTTTTTCCACATGAAATTTCTGGATTTTTTTTCTCCTCTGTTTAAGTCAGAAGGGAAGAAAGCAAACATATTTTGTCTAGGTTTACCTGTGTCTAAATATTTCAGTTGTCAAACTGAAATGAGCTACTATTTGTCTTCTTTAATATAATACCCATTTATCTATGGAATAAAGTTCCCAGTCTGGCAGAGTTGTTTTCATCCTGATGCAGTGGGGAGAGAATGGGGAGGAGGAATCAGAATACTTATAGATAACTGAATACTTAAATACAGATTTTTTGAGGAAAATACACACTTATTGGTGAGAAAGATTTATTTGTTATAGAGTTGCATCATTTAATCTATTGGAATTTTATAATTGGGTTTTATACTCAAAGGACAAATATGTCTTTGCTGGTGATTTATTTAACCAAGTATTAATAGAAAAGCACATTAGGTTATTAGTTTATTTGTTTCTATTTAATGTGACTAAGAGCAGACTATAATTTATCTCTTCCTGAAGTTATAGGAAATATTGCTTTCTCCTGTAGGCATACTGTCAGCACAAAAAATACTTGTCATACAACAAAAATAGAGTATTTGGCAAGCACAAGACAGATCTGGTTTTGTTGGTATTTTAATTACATATTTTACAAAAATTCCACCTTCACCAGCTTAGACCTTTCAAGTCCATCTTATTTATAACTCCCTTGATGGAAATTACTCAGAGACCTACCTGACAGCATGAACAGCCCACTCCTCAGCTGTTAAACACCCGTGTGCTTCACAGCTGAGCATCAGGACTAGCAAGAAACCTGAGGAGTCAGACAGAATGTTTCTCTAACACTTTCTATCCTCAGACCCTGTTGATCCAATTTTATTTTATTACAGCAGCAAAAGAGCAGCATAAATGTGATACTTCTTCCTCTTAAACAGGAATATTTTGATTTACTGCAGGACTACTGGTGAAATATTAAAAAAATGTAGCATAAGAAAATTTTACATTTATTTCAATTTGTGGCACAGCAGAACTCTGCAGAGGGCTGTGTCCATCTAAAAGATGAGTTTTCCATTCCAGATCATGTTTTAATCTTTTTTTAAATACAATTTCTAAAATAATAAAAGGAGAGAGAATGAACGCACATATTTCCACAGGTACTGACACTGAAGCAGCCCAGGTTCCTATGTATTAAGTTGTTGCATAATTTTATATCTCAGAGCTATCTGTGCTGGAAGAAAAGTAAGTTCCAAGTTCTGCACTGGAAACCTGGTCCTTTAGGGCATACATTGACCACATCTTAGTTTTATGAAAGGATGTGACATGAGCTCGTAACATCTCTTGGATACAGCAGGGATTGCTATACAGTTATGCTCGTTGCTCTTGGTACCTAAAGCAGTGGGCATTCCTTCTCTATGCCCCTCATCAGACCTTTCCACCCAGAATTTCCTGGAATCCTGTGGCCTGAGTACTCATAGTATAACATCCCTTAACTGAGCCACTTCTACAGATTTCCTTCCTCCACTGGCTACACATTTTCATGAAGATTTGAGAGTTTAATTACCTTTCAGGCTTCCACCTATTTTCAAAATTTGGCTGAAACATTTAAAGAAGAGAGCTGTTAGTGGGTGGGAAAACTGGAGGAAAGTGAAAGGTACTGGTTACACTCCCAAACAAGAAAAGCGTACTTAGAAGAAAGAAGGCAAAGCAAACAGAAAATTCCAACTAAGATCCACACATACTGCATTTCATAAAAGCTACAATGTGTATACCAAAGAGGTAAAACATGCTTTGCCATATATTATCAGATAATGTGCAGAAACAAACAAATGCATTATTCATTACAAACCGCAATGATTAATATGCTTTCAAATTAATCTTGCTTTTTCTGATAGCTGTAAAGAGATTATTTTGTATAAATGCATGAAGTATAGCTTCTCAAAGATTACTAAATAATTTTGACGATGTCTTCAACATAAGAAGAGTCAAAATTCCCCCTCAGAATGGCTCCATGCTGAACCGAAGTTGACCTAAACAAATAGAGAACACTATTTGCCTGTTCCTGAAAGACAGAGAAAATTCCTATGCTTATTTTTGGGTGCAGGCATGGAAAACTTTATTAAACTGCTAGTCATTATGGTTTTGTTTCACCTATAACACATAATTGGGTTACAATATGTGTTCTTATTATAGGGTACTGCAGGCAAAAAAAATGATGTACGGATGGACCGGGTTACAGACACTGAGGTTTTCAGATCCTATCAGGGCACTATGACAATAAACAACTCAGTGGAAAAGCATAGATATTCTGGTATCCTCTTGACCTTATTAAAGGTCCTTGCCCAAATCAGTGTCAGAAAAAATAAACATCTTCTCTGAAATATCTATATGTGTCCCCAAAACATACACCAGGACTTTTGCAAGTGGTCATTGTCAGCTGCTGGTTTTACAAGTTATAAGATGTTCCTCTGTCTGCCTCAGCAAGTACTTCCTTTTTTTTTTTTTAGGCAATCCCAACTTAAATGTTTCAATTTAAGCAATATTTACCTCTTTTTCCTTGATTCTGGATAACAAAAATGCACTCTCTGCCAAAGAACATCTTCTTCCTTTTCTTTTTTAAAACGTTTTTGTGTGTCCTATGGCAGACACATCTCCCAAAACTTGCATGTCTATCCCCTGTTGCCTTTCCCTACAAGCCCTTAACTCCTCAGTTTTTATCCTCTCAAAAATAACTAAAGCAAAAAAAATTTTTTCCCCATCTCCATCCCCCTCAGCAGCAATGCAACTAATACAGGACAAAAAAAGTATTTTCCAGTTTCCAAAGATGGATAAAAACAGACTCAACTGATAATTACCTGCTCTCTGAGCTTTCACTGATCAAAGCTAAACTTCTGCTCTAAGAAAGTTTCCTTCGGAAAATATACTGAGTCCTGGTTGATTCCAAATTATACTGTTAAATATATAAAAGTTATTTAAATCAAACTTCTATATAAACGGTACTAAATATTGTTTCCTGCATGAAGAAACTCATAAGAGTGAAGTTCGGCCTATGCTCTGGTCTCAGGTTTCTCAATTACAAGTTAATTGAAATTGTTCAATGTTTGATGATCTCTTACTATTTTCATGAACTTTGCTAAAAGAAGACTGCTTGAGTGCTGTCTGGTGAAACTTTCCCAAGAAGCATATATAAGATTACTGCCATAAACTATTTATCAGGCTGCATCTTAAATCCATACAAAAACTAAAGCCATGACAAGAGCTCTTGGGATAGATTTATTGTTTAAATGTACCTTCATCAAACATTGCAAGTTAACTGAAATCCAAATACTTCCTGGCACCTTCTTCAGTTTTACAGAAATCTGCCAAAAGCTTAGAAAATTGGGTAACTTTGCACTGACTGATTGCTTAGTGTCATGTCAGGTACTGAAATCCAAAAATGCTTACACATAGCCAAGATTCCCCACCTCACTCTCTTCAGACAAGGACTCCACATTTCCACTTTTCTCTTAAAATTGAAACATCATTAGTGTTTAAAATCTCAGTCTCCATGAAGTGGACTTAAATAGCGACCTTCATTGGATACATCAGTGCCCAAATCAAGGGTATCAGCTTTATATTTACATTTGCAGCCTCCGCCCAGTTCCCGCAGCAGACTCACCCTTGAAAAGCACTGTTTTCCAGAAAGCTCTTTTGGGCACAGCCCCGTGGACACTCACTTCTAGAAACAGATATGAAAAATAGAGTTACTAATCCACCACAGCTTATCCCACCTTGGCTATGCTTTTCCCTCCTCCTTCTTCCCCGTGTTCTTCAGCTGGTGGCAACACTTTGCATTCCAGCCTCTACTATAGCCCCAAAATTACAGTTTTCTTCATCTTCACAATGACAGGTTTAACAGACAACAGCTGCAAAGCATGATTTCTCGCCTGGAACCATAGTCCTGACCATCTGGGATCCCTCAGGCGTAGCTGTTGACCTTGTGGATGAACTCTGCCACAGCTCCCCACTCTGAGCTGAATGAATCTTATTCAAAAGGTTTTTCAAAGCACTGGAAGTTTATTTGTAGGAGTAGGAACACAAGTGCCTTTCCAAGCATATGACCACCTGCAACCACCCTTTGTATCACTGAGGAACACTAGGCTGACTCCCAGGACCTTAAGATGCATCATAAAATCATAGAATCATAGAAATTTTTTGGTTGGAAAAGACTTTCAAGAACCTTAAGACATTTCTGTCATGTCCATCATGAAATTACATCCCCAAACACCACATCTACCTCCAGCGATGGTGATTTCACCACTTCTGTGAGCAGCCAATTCCCTTTCAGTGAATACTTTTTTGTTTGTATCCAACCTAAACCTCCCCTGGTGCAACCTGGGGCAATGTCCTCTCATCCTCTCATTTTTTACCTGGGAAAAGAGACAAACCCACCTGGCTACAACATCCTCTCAAGTAGTTGTAGTGACCAATAAAGGCCCCCTGAGCCTCCTTTTCTCCAGGCTAAACCAGTACCCAGATCATCATTGCCAAGCCTGTACCATTGCACCAGGTTGTGAACTATTTTGAGAGTCCTGACAATTATCTGAGGGTTTCTTTAGTGGAACAGGATTTTCTTATGTTTCTTTTCAGTTGTTTAGAAGTTGATTTCTTGTGGTGCAGCAAAAAATCCTTGGCATGAAATTACGTAAAATAATAATTTATGTACCTAGAGCTGGTTTCATCCCAAAATTTAAAGTATAAAAACTGGATTAATGTAACTGCAATGTTTCTGCCAGGAACATAATGGAAGGAACAGGTTTAAATTTGAAAGAGTCACTAATGAGACATTGATTAAAAACCTCAACCATAGTGCTAGAAAAACTCAACTAAATGTACTGATGCTCAAGAAGCTAATCTAACAAGAATTGTCTGGCTTGAGAAACCGTATTACTTTAAAAAAAGAAAAGAAAAACACCTAAATGGCAGGTAACCAGGGAATTCATCCACTGTGCATAGAAAAAAATGTTATATCATACCAAAATTACAACAATTTTGTAGCACTGTCTTGGAGATGCAATTGCTAAGGGCAGTTGACTGCTTTCTTTTCATGCAAAAATGGTTCCTGCACTCCTGAGTAACAAACCTAAGCTGTCCTGCCCTGCCTGGCTCACCGTGCCCCTCTCAGCTGAACACAGAACTTCTATTAAGCATCACCTGCCGCCAAATGCTCTGGTTAATGTCTTCAGTTTTGCTCATTTTAGTTTTTAGCAAAACTACATGAAACATTGAAGATTACCACAGTATCCTCACTTAACCTGCATGCCATTAACATGTCTTTCTGTTTCTTGGCTGACAATAAGCCCTTAAGTAGCTTTTCTTGCTTCAAACAGTTTAATTAAACATACTTATACAAACCCTCCAAATGGTTCATTTTTCAAACTGCTCTTTCTGTATTGTAGAGATGAATGATGTACAACCACTTCTTTCCATCAGGAGCAGTTTCAGGACTGTGCCCAACTTCATTATATTTGTTACTTCTCCCTGGCAGAAAAGGCATTTCTCATTTGGTAACTCTATTCTACCCTGGACTACAGAAGAACTCATTTGCTTTAACTTAAAGCCTTAGTTTTAACCAATCTTTCACACCAAATATGTGCACAAATGGACATAAAAATGTTCAGCAAGTTGTCTGAATATCACTTTGATGAGCATTTTAGTCTGGTGCAATTTCCCCACCTGAGGATATAATTATTCAGTGCCTGGTAGGTCAGCAAGTCCTTTAATGAGTACATGTCATTTCAAAAGATGTACCAGCTGGTGCAATTTTTACAACACATGCAATATAAAAAATGAATAAATGAGATTATGGCGAAGAAAACAAGATCAGGCATTAAATGATTAAAAAAATACAAACAAAAAACAAAAGAAACCCACACATACACTACACACCAAAAAAAAGCCAAAACACACACACAATAAAAGAAACCAAATGGTCATAGGCCTTTCTTCCAGTACCCAGCACTTTAAAAAATTACTGCCAGAGCAGAGTTTTGACACTAGGGAATTGTGTTTGTGGTAGGAGCAGCTCTGAATGCAAGTAAAACACAGGAATGACAACTCTGAAGAAGAAGGAATTATTTTTGGATGAAACAACTGTGATGGATAAACTGTCAAGATACTGAAGGTTTTGCTCTTAACAAAGGCAGGAACCTGACTGCTACAGCTACAGCAAATAATAAACTAAATTCGTACCACAAAAAAAATAATGCCTATTTTCAAAAAAATTACATCAGAACTTCCAGAGTTACAACAAGACAGGGAGACAGGAAAACAGAGTTTGTGTGTAGAGCAGAACAGCATAAGTCTCACTGCATGGGGTTAGGACACCACAGACTGCAAAAAGGTAAGACTTGCACATACCCCTGGAAGGGCACAAGCACAGCACTTCTTTCCTTCCCTTACACTTGCAGCAGTCAGTCAATTCTCTGGGGAAAAACAAACAAACAAACAAACAAACAAACAAAAACAAAACAAAAACAAAAACAAAAACAAAAAAAAACCAGCGGTCTTGATTTCAGAGGGCAATAGCTGAGGCAAATAGCACAGACAAAGCTGCCCCTAAGCCCTGCCCAGCCCTCTAACCTGCCCATGGCACTGAAGGCTGCCCTGGCCAGCTGGTGGGGATGCAGCATTCTGCAGTATCCTTCAGCATCCTTCAGCATCCTTCAGCATCCTGCAGCATCCTTCACCTGGGTGCTGTCTGCATGTTCAGCCGACTGCCCTGCCAGCAGAACGAAGTTCCACATGCAGATCAAGGCACAGCTCCAAGCTCATGCACCCCTGGACAGCCCAGCTCCAGAGGGATGCTAGGAGCTTTGGCAGCACATGCTGCCAGCCGTGTCGACTTCTCTTCCTCTTGGGGAGGGTGGCAGCTGTCAGACAAAACTTGCTGATTTGGAAATTAATTATTCACCTGCCAAGCCAATAACTCAGCTGTGCTCTCCTCTGCCAATGCTCTCCAGAGGAGCACAAAAGGGCCAGTGGCTTTGTCAGCATTATGGAAAGGGAAGTTTATTACATGACTAAAGAATTTCTTCCATCATCTTTGAAAATGCAAGTAATGCGTTTATAAATGAAGGTGATGAGTTAGGGGTTACTGTAGGAAGAGCGGGGTTACTGTAGGAAGATCAGAGTTACTGTTTAGGAGTATACAAAATCTTAGATGAGCCATTGCACTTTCAAGGCGCTTTCACTTTTTTTGAACACTCACTTTTTTGTTTCCTCAGATCTCACTACTGCAGAAAGCAATTTGCTTTTCTTTTTCAAAAGCTAATGTTGAAACAATAAGTAGCTTCTGCTAGCAGCATCTCTTATTAAATACCATGCTGAATAGACCTTGAGCAACAGGTACTAGAGCTTTCACATGAAAACAAGTAACAAAAATGTTCAAAATCAAGTTATTCCTGTATTTATCATCAACCTCCAGTTTGATCTGGGGAATAGTAGAATATTTTTTAAAGGAGCTCAGAGAATTAGAGGGGATTTTTTCCTTGACTTCAGATAAAATGTTTAGGTCAAACACATTAAAAGAGTGCACGGAGGCAGCAAACTATGTGACGTATGGATAAATCAATAATACAGAATGAAGTCTAAGACTGGAAAGAAGGGACATCCCATGGAAGAGATGGAATGACAGAAGACAGAGTGCCTGGAGACATCACACCACAGCCACAATACCACCAGGAGACACAGAACTAGGACAAAGTATGTTCATGGGAATTCAGGCTTCAGCCTGCCAGACAGAAGGACCTTTTTCACTAAATATATTTCAATCACAAGGAGTACTATTCCTTTCAAATGCAGGGCATAGGCTATTTTTTTTTTTAAATGAAAAATCTAATGTCGTAACTGAGTTGCTACATGAAGAAGCAAAATCTCCTTTGGAATATTATTTGTTGCCCATATAAAATAGAAACTTAAAAGATGGCCTCCTACCCAGTGTCAGGGTACAAAATAATCCAAAATAGCAAGGCCAGATGTGGAAGTGCCATAGTTATTGAACAAAAATTAACGGGATGAGGTACTAACAGGGTAAAGACTGTGGTCAAATTTTTTTTCTTCTAGGTGACCACAGTAATTTATCTTTCTGGAAAGGCTCTTTTTTCAGAGATGTGAACACCCCTATGTCCATCAACTTAAAGGAGACTTGACCCTCATTTATGCCAGACCTCACACTCCAGTTTTCAATAACTCAGACCATAAGTATTAGACTGAAGAGAACAAACAAACCAGGAAATAAAAACAATCTGTACTTTGAAATCCTTGTAACGAAATGTGCTTCATTACATGTAAGATGCATGAACTACAATACCATCCAAAACACACACTTTCTCTTATTCTTTTTCAGAGATTGAAATAGGTGTCAAACATACAGATTTGCCAATTATTTTATCATGAGGAATCCCATTCTACCCAGCCCCCTTCCAAAATACAATAGATTTTCACACAAGATAGTCACTTACTTATTCTTTGTTACTTTTGATTCATTGTTGAGTTTTGATTGCCTCAATGAAAATACCTAAAGTGACCAAACAATTTCAAAATGCTTTAGAGATAACCTTTGTGTTCTTGGAAAGTGCTAAATTAAGGCAAGTAGGTTTTTATTTATTTTAAAATCTTTTTATTCTATAGGTAGATTGAAAGAAGTTCATAAGGATTCTGTTACTGAATGTATCTCATACTCAGTAGAAGAAAAGCTTGCTATAAACAGTAGCATTTCAACTGGCTGATTAACTTCTGATATTAAAAAAAATTAAAACACCATGGAGCCTGACCCAAAATAATACAAGTACGGTAGACAAAGACTGACATCTCAAGGATCTCGGGTGACAAATTTTTGACTCTCAGTTCAGAGACAGGCCTGGCTAGCAAGAAGTTTTTATATGAGAACTGTACAGTTCCCAAAATTGTCAGAATTTCCCCTGTACAGACTAATAAGGAAAGAAGGATAAGAGGCAGTTGAGTAATTAAGAATCCACATTTAATAGCAGAAGCAATTTGCAATGTGCAACAGGTACTTGAGCTCCCATCTTCTGCTGCTTGTGCTCTGGTCAATGCAGTCAGTGGAGGTCCCTGCCCACACAGCTCATGAGGTTCAGAGCTCTCTCTCGTCTTCACTGCGCTGATTTCAGCTCCAGTGACTGTCCTTGGAGCAGAAACACCTGGCTCACCTGCAGATACCTCCATGGAATACCTCAGTGCACACCTTCCATTTGGGAGCTGAATCCCACCTCAAGTCTCCCTCCTCCAGCTGTGTTATTTTTCTCTCAAGCTGTGACATTTTGCAGGTGGACAAAGATGAAGCTCTCACAAACAGGGTACTTACTCTCTGCTTCCCATATCTAATCTTTATGTGTTCACTAACTTTTCTTCTCCAGAGCCATCAGGCTGGTACTCTCCTTGAGCTCACTCAGGG
Source organism: Pardalotus punctatus (assembly GCA_013400915.1). NCBI lineage: Eukaryota > Metazoa > Chordata > Aves > Passeriformes > Pardalotidae > Pardalotus > Pardalotus punctatus. Next base: position 533,214 of record VZTX01013899.1, read on the forward strand.
AGAGTCTTGAAGTCTCACTGACTTCCTAAATAAGTCATGACCCTTCTCTGCATTGCCTGATAATGTGAAGTGCTGCACTCTGTAGCAGAGTAGGCAATGCTGTCTGCCTCATAGCAAGGTGTCTTTCAAATCATGTATGCCTTAAAGTGGGATTTCTCCTCTTCTAAATGAGAAAACCTAGCAGGAGAGTTTAAAAAACATTTAGGACCCAGCCTCATCACCATCTGGTCAGATTTGATTATTATACAATTGAGCAAACTCCTGCTAGCTGCACCACAGGGGAATTTCTTAAAAGGCTGCCGTTTACCATTTATAACTGTGGCAGGGAGTAAGTGGAATATATTACTAACATTTTGTGCCAAAAGAAGGTCATTGCTTTGGTTTAGAGACACTGATTAGTCCACATGTAAACCAACAGATTTGTGTAGATAAAATAATTTACATGAAGAAAAACAGCAGGATTGCAAAGTGCCATTAAGGCTCCTGAACCAAGCAGAACATTTACTCCTGCACTATAAATTGATCACAAGAGCTCCCAATGCCAATGTGTGTGAAAAATGGTTCCCTTTAAGAGAACAGATGCTTCATTGTTAATAGGAGTTTCACACATAAAAAACTAAAAGTTGTGGAAGACTGCCTGTTCAGCCCCGTATATTCACAATGAATATTAGAAGATCTTAATTAAGCTCCATCCCATCACCATCAAAACTGAGTTATTGTAGGAAGCAGAAGTTGCTAGAACACGAAAATAGGACAATGTTTGATCACTAAAGTAAGAATATTGTCAATAACCATTTGGGGAGAAAGCATCCACAGACCAGTTTTTTTACACATGGATGAAAAAGAAAAAGAATGACTTTGAATGCCATGCATCTGGAAAGAAACAGCCATTGACTACATTAGTGACCAAAAATGAAAAGCAAAACACAATTTGCCTGTCACAAACACAGAAAATCTGAGTGAACAGTGATGCCACTATCACAGCATAATAATAAAGAGATATTATCTGCCCTAGAGAATTATTTATACTTTTATATTAAATGAAGAATGGTTCATTTGGGATTGGTTGTCTTGCTCTGATAGTTTTAATAGATTCTGAGCTTTGTATTTTCAAGTTTAAAGCTTTTTAAAATATTGTTTTGTTGTCACTTGGAATCATGCATATCAGTAATAGTTGTTCCTTTCCTGCCCTGGGAGAATAACCTAGGCTAAAGACACCAACTAAGTAACCTTCTTGTCCCCTCTCCCTTCTACAAACGTCTTAGCTAGGAATGTTATTGTCATTTTTGGTTCTATTTGCACAGACCTTGCTTTTACCTGCCAAGTTGATCATTTAACTGTTTCTCAAATAGCCAAAGCAGTGCTAATCAGATAAAATCCTAATGGTTTATAACAAATCAAAGCCACCTATATGACAAGTTCATGCACAATATTGTGTTGAGTTATTCATAATAACAGAACTGTGATAAGCCCCAGGACCAGATGTAACTGCAAACAGAATAGTAGAAAATGAAATACTTCTTATTTGCTCTACAGTTCCCTTGCTGAAATGTCAAAAGCATCTAAACACAGAAAAACACAGAAACCTGAGTCAGAAACCTAAAAGTGTTGCCAAGTACTTCGGTATCTTTAAATTTTGTTGCCATTTCTACCAGTTATATATTTCGTTGTAGTGAAATTACTCAAATCTTCACATGGTCAGGCACACATTCAGGCCAATTGTCATATTTGAATGGCATCAGTAAGTTTTGAAGGCATAAACTTCTGTCAAGGGAGTTAATTTGGGACACTAACAGCTGCAGAGCAGCTGGACACAACACTCCTCCCTAAACTCCATTTGCAAATGTAGGAGAAATTATGCAATTAAGAATGGTCACAACAACATTCACATTTTTCCAGCTTAATGTCAATTCAGGGGTGGTATGGTGGGGTGTTTTGGTTTTTTTCTCATCTCATATCAGTGGTATACGTGCCAGTCTTGAAAAGAGCAAATTCTGTAGTTGCTATTAACATAATTATCTGATTCTGGTACAATTTCAACTCTATGGATGTCTGAAGAAGTAGGCAATATTAAACACTGTCTAATTTCTTCCTGTCTTTTGTGATGTGAAAGAAAAAACTTCAAATTCCAAAATTCCTAAACGCATCCAATATCAGAGGTCAAAAATATGAGACACATAATGACACTGCTGAGGTGTCCTCACAGCTTTCATGCTTTGCAACTGAAGGAATCACAATAAGTACCTCTTTGTGTTTAATAGCATCTGGAAAATTCTGGTTTGTGTCTGTTGGTCTCTGCCTTTTAACCTGCCTGAATTTTCCTCATCCACATCTATCAAAAAGGGATTAAGGAAACAGTTCTTTGAAAAAGCTCATCCTTTTGTTCTTACACCGCTGCTTGCTAAGTCCATTTACTGCCTCTTTGGCAACTGTATTATGAAGAGTGAATAACTTTTCCTTACCCAGCTTGGTTCCAGCACAGAGGCAAGAGGTTGTTCTGTTGTGCTGCTAAGGCTGGCCCTGTGGTTCTCTCAGAGTGTTAAAATTAATGGGAAGCTGAATTTAAGTCCCAGACAAAAATAAAGGAGATAAAACCTGGATAGGAAAGAAAAAGAATGATTATGCATATCAGGAAAACTGGAACCTGAGTGGGCATGAAAAGCTGTTCAGCTCTCCAGGTTATTATATTGGTACAACCTTTTTAAAAGATATACCAGAAAACAGACCTAAAACTGTTATCCTTGTTTGGAAAAAGCCCTGCAAATAGTGAAGGTTGATATCAAAATTCTCAGATTACAAATAAAAAAAAAATCACGACAATCAGTATATCTTATCCTATTACAACTGTGAAAGACCAGCAAACAGCAAAGCTTCTCTTGCATCTTATCATGTGAATTTTCTCAGATAGCATTCTCATCTGAAAACAATTTGAAATAATTTTTACACCAGCTCCTCAGCCTGCACAAGATTTAGGATTTGACAAATTATATAGTAGTAGCATATTCTGACTAAAGCATTTCTGCACACATTAAATTATTTCTCAGTACATACTTGCAGAAAATGATGGGATACCAGAGCTATAGACTAATCTTTCACTATTTTCTCTTCATTTAAAACAGCTCTTCATACTAAAGATCCTGCAAAAATCTCAACCAATGGGACGTTATCTGAGTAATGTGAAACCATGTAAAAAATACCTTCAAAGATTTATATGGTGCTTGATAGTGATAAGCATGGAATTATTATTTGAATTTTTTTAATTTAAATATTCCAAGCTGCTGTCAAGTTGTATAAACTGGAAAAATAATAGAGAAATCATTATAAGATTTCTCTTACTATGCTTTGTCATTTTTAGTGCATGAATTCTCAAGGCTTTTTGTCTCCTTGGATGTACCAAAATACTCACAAGATACCTGAAACACATATGAATTTTGAAAAAAAGTTAGGTCAGGTGACATACATGTTAAATATAAACAGTCATCTACATTTTAACCTAAATTCTCTTTGCTGAGATGACACATCTGTCCTCTTCATAGTCCTTGAGAAGAATGTTCAGGCACACTTCTAAGAAGACATCAAAATCCTGCAATGTCTTGAGGTTTAGGAAGATAAATCCTCAGAATCATTTTAATCAGGTCAGAAACTCAAAATGCAGTGAAATTTGAAGTGGAATATACAGAGGAGAGAAGGCACAAAATTGCCTTGGCATGGCAGGGCTAGAAAATATTATAGCTAGTGTATATTTGAGTTTGCAGAGGTATCTGCTGCAGCAGTCCCAGACAATGGAGGGTTCTGTAACTGCAGTGTGGTGCAGGGACCTCACTGGACTATACCAGGCCTGCATTCCCTTGCATCCCTTTTAAATCTGTCCTTTTCTACTATGCCCTTTGACCTTACATGAGAAAGCTGCATGCTGAGCATGAAGTGAAAAAATCTTGAGCTATTTTATTATAAACTGTACATGTTGGCAAGGCAAGGGCAAGGAGGATGGTGCAGCCAAAAGCTGCATGAACTCTCAGCAGGATGGAAGTTTGTCAGTCCCTTTCTACCTGCAGCCATCACCGAGAGGAGAGATCAGGGCTCTGATAAATAAGGGGGAAAAAGAGGGAAGGCATCCGCATGGCCAGAATGCGACCAGCACTGTGAAGGGGACAGCCACAGTCACTGGCTGTAAACTACAGTATTTGTAGGCAACACGCACCTGTTTTCCAGCCAAGGAGCTTTGGTACATCAACCCCTCTGACTACAGGGAAATTGTGAGCTGGAGAGGCACCCTAATGGCAGATGTACAGGAAAGACCAAAGTACTCAGGGCTTTCCAGTCCCTGCATGCACCAGCATGGTTTCAGGACAGAGACAGCCACTGAGAGAGCAGCAGGTGACAGAATACTTCTATACACAGGATGAGTTCAAACACAGAGTGCCTTATGAGACACACTCAACAGCACTAACAGATGTACGACGCAATTGTCTATTGTTTGCAAAAAATCATGACTTCATTAATAATGAAATTAACAGAGAATCGTCCTGGTCCTATTTTTTTTCCATAAAAACAATATAGGTATTTGCTGAAAAGACAATATTGAACTTATTATATTTTGAATATATGTTTATATTTCATAAAATAAAAATTGTTGGTGTCTTTTAAAGTCTGTAATTCCAACATTATCCTTAATAAATGAATTAATTGTCAACAACAGAAAAACCTTTTAACAGCTCCAAGATGTCATAAAGACTTTATTTTCTTTATTGAATGGTCAACATTTCAAAAATAAATATGTATATTAGAAATATTTCTTTCAAAGTTTTTGATCAGTTTACCGGACAACAAATACTGTGCTGTTGTTGTATTTACTTTGCTTGACTTTTGAGCTACTTTACAGAAATGTCTGTCTGTGGATATTAAACTCATAGCAGTTTTTTACTCTAATCACATTCAACTAAAGAGGATCAGAATTTTTTGCAATCTGGGCTTACTGAATTTTGATGATTTGCAGTTTTTACTGTTAGTCCAACTCAATTTCTATTACAAAATAATAATGCCAAAATGTCAGCCCTAAGGATACCCACACACATTTTTTTTTTCTCCATGAGTAGCCCCCCTCCTAATATCATGTATTCTTTTCACAAATTACGACATTCATATCCAGAGTCAGATTAAGACTTTATCAACTTACAGAGTCGTTTGTGCCTTTACTTTTGTGCTTGTCACATGTAGTTGTACATGTAGATACTGGCAGACTGTCTAGAAAATACTTTCCCAGACCATTAAAAATTTTGAAGTTTTCCACCACTAAATACTAAAGCAAATCCAAACATCATCCGAGACTTTTTATGAGAGATAAGTGGTACTTTTTTCCTAGGGGAAAAGCACTTAAAATGCTTACTAAGGCAGGAGATCTATCTTAGGATCTGTCTATACTCTTATCAATAGTTTTTTCTTTATACTGATCCTACCCAGAGAGTATGGTTTGGTGAGTGTCTGGACCAGAGCACTTGTATAAAACACTTGTGAGCTTTAAATTTTCACCCTACCTGACCTTAACTAGAAATTACATGGTAGGATTAACATTTATTGTAGAAATAGATGTTTTCCTGTTTCTCAATCAAAATATACCAAAACTAGATTCGCATGAATTTAAAAGAATTTAGGACTTCATTCCTTCCCATTCTAGTAGCTAAATCAGTTTAATATCTCTAGAAATGTTGGAATGGTCAGCGAAATAACTCCTTAGACGAACATTTCTTTGGGTTGAATACAAAAATTGAAACTGATGCTCCACTGTTACTTTGGATAATTTTCAAGTACTGAACATAGATTATATTAATTTTAATAAATCTATTAAACAAAAATATCTCCAAAACTTCCCATTTTTACAAAACTGGAAACTGATCTCTTTGAGAACTTTACATCTCAAGCCCCACTGAGACACTTCATTTGAAAGTCTAAGACAGTGAGGTTCAATCCCTGTGGGTTTTTTGGTAATCTTCTCCAGCAATAACCACTTAGAAAAAAGACTCTTCCTGTTACGCTTCATTCTTCTATCACTTTTTTAGCAAGAGCATGTGTATAAAGCCCATTTTCTAAAGAAAATTTTCTACAGATTAATTGAAAGACATGGGGATTCTGCAGGTTTTCCTGTGAATAAACAGACACAAGAAGTGATTACACTAAGTTCCCTGTTTGTAAGTAATCTGAAAAACTACATTTAAGGTCACAGATATTCAATTGCATTCAACAAACTGTAGAACATCCAGAATGAAATTATTAATTCCCTCTGTGTCAGATTCCACTCTGTAGCCCAAGGAAACCATAAAAGCTGGTAACTTAAGACAGCTTGGTGACTTTCAAGTTCAGTAAGTGCACCAGTATAGATTTAACACTGGCATTGTGTAGTGACAGTGTCAAATGATGAACTTATACCAAATCTCTGAGCTTTGTACTCTTGAGAGTTTTTTGGCCCAATTTTCTGCTCCCTGGTAAAGAGTGGATTAGGTGGAATGCTTGGTGCACACTGCCACTGGGATCGTCTTACCTTAAGAAGAAATGATCACCTTAATACTGAAAAGCACATTTCACTGAAAGAATCACTCTGATCGATTCTGAATTTTTAACTGAGGGTGAGTAGTATACAATACACCAACTAAGATGTTAGGGTTACATTTTTTCAGCAGTGTCAGTCCTGTGTAGAGAATTAGTGTTAAGAGAGGGTTTCTCACTGCCAGAGGTTGTTCCAAAACCAAATTAATAAGAGATCTGTGGAAGACTTGATTTCTTCTTATGTATTTAATTGATGACAGGGACAGAGGGAAAGAGAGAAATATATTAAAGGACAGGAACATTGTCAGGCCCTCCCTAGACTCACCTCCCTTATCATATTTTTATTGACATTTAGCAGTAATTAATTTGCTAGAAAGACATGTTTTCTCATTGTAGGCTAAGTATGGTGTTGCAGACCAGAGTAAGTGGTATCCCTGCACCACTCTACTGTCTTTTAAGAGGCATTCTCACTTCCTTACAGACAGCCACTGCTTAAGATAGCAGTGACTTTAAAATATCTTTTGTAAAGCCAGATAGTTTGTTAGTTTTGGAATACTGAAGAAGAGATCAAAATGACAAAAGAGCAGTGAAAAAAGTCATTATTGTAGACACAGGCAGAAATGGTTACAAAATTACTCAGAGAGGGCTATTGGTTACCTCATGTATAGAAACAGAAGTGAGAATAAAAGAGCAGTCCCAGCACTGTGTGGTAGCAAAGAGAAAGTGACTGTGGTTTTGGTTTCCCAGACAGGTTTAGGAATTGCAAAGCATCTCTTAGAAAAAATCTCGAATAATGATACCAGAACAGCTGGGCTGAGTTCTATGATTGGTACTTTGCACATTTCATCATTGCACAGCCCATCTGAAATTATCACAGAAGTCAGCAATATATCTCAGCCCAGATCAAACACAAGATACAATTTTTCCACTACTAAAACCAAAGTATTTGTCTACCATCAAAGAGTAACACAGAAGCAGAGCAAGATGAATTTTAGACCATGGCTTACATTTATGTTTCAAACTTAATATTTTTTAGCTCTGGCCTTACAAAGGGCAATAGCTCAACGCTAACAAACATCATCCCCAAAAAATCTTCATGTAACCATGTCTGACCCCCATTATCTTTCACAAGTCAACAGCCCTAACTAGGAGAGCATGTAGAAATGCTGTAAATAGACAACGCGTGACTCCAACATTTGTTTTTTTGCAAGTTCACAATGACCTATAGATCAAGTATTTCCTAAGCCAGAAATTATTCTTTGTATAAAATAATATTCCTGAACTGACATTTCTCATTAGTTTATTTCCTTTTTAGAGATCTGAAAGCTTCTAACATCTTCTTTTTAGTGCAGAAAGCCAACCCCTAGTTGACCTAGGCACTGTGTTGAGAAGTTACCATCTTATGTCTGTTCTAAAACTGAGACCTGATCAATATTTTCAATAACTTATAGGTCTTTCACAAGAGGAAAGGGCCATGAATCCTCCTAGCTAATTTATCAGTGCTCCTCTACCTGTTCTGTCACCATCAGGCCCAGCTGGGGCAGCTCTAATCAGTCATTTTCTAATTTGAAAGCGATTTCATAGCATTGATCAGCTTTCTTTTCTCCTCAAGGACCTTTTCTGGTTCTCCTTCTTGCATTAGATGAACTACAACTGCACACAGGATTTGCAGTTTAGAATACAGATTTGGCCACTAATGTCATTACATTTACTCTTTTCTTTCCTCCAAGTTGTCTTTCCAAAGTGGTGATGCCTCCTTCAGAGTTCATGCCTGTAAGTGTGAAATGATGATTTTTTTGTCTCTTGTACACATCACCCTGTGTGTATATGCAGTGACTTTCTGGTGTCAATTGTGGCACTTGACCACGGGCCGATCTACCTCTGTGAAATTCCTTCCCAGCTCTTTGCCGTCAACTTTTTCTTTTACAGCAGCAAACCTTACTATATCTACTTCATGTACTGTGTTTGGTTTATATTTTAGGGCACCTACTTTTTCTAGGCCACCAGACAGGCTTTTATGTTAGTGCCAAATGTTAATCAAAACACTGACACATTGTTAGCACCAGTAGGCATTTGCAGTTAGATTATCCAGGTCTATACTGTGAAACAATTCACATTAGCTTTTTTGCAAAACAGAAAAAAGAAGAAAAGGGGGAGGGGGGGGGAAGAACCAAACCAAACCAACAGAAAAAAAACCAAACAAACAAACAAAAAAAAACCAACAAAAAACCCACAGCACCAAAAAACAAAACAAAGCAAGAAAAAAAAATTAAACCCAAAAATTAAAACAAAACAAGCAAAAAAAAGCAAAAGAAAAAAACCCCAAACAAAAACAGAACAAAAACCAACAAAAATAAAAAACAACCAACAAAAAAATCCCCCACCTCTACTGGAAGGTGTCCATTCTTTGATTATGTGATACGATAATCAACCATGTTTGGCTAAAGCATTTTGAAATTCCCATCTTAGAATAATTTAAATTAATTATTTCATTCAGTTGTCACTTTTTCTTATCATTTTAGGAGGGGTATTTTGCTTATCATTTTACAGGGGTATTTTGAAAGCTGATAAAAAATGAAATGTATGTTTGAATCTATATATTCATGTGGAAATAATGATTTGGAATTCGTATTTGCAGTAAAGAAAACATGCTTAGTATAAGTTTTAGAATGTTTTCAGTGTAGTATTTCCATTGCATTTTTTGTTAGTTCAAGTGTTTCCATACACATCTAGTAAGTACACTTTGTTTTAATTTTAAGACTTTTTTTTCTCTGATATGAGCAAACCCAAATGTTCATTAACTTTATAGCAGCATTCATGCATTAAGATGTTTTAATCATTTGCTTTAGAGGGATACAACTTGGAAATTTGAGCTCACAGAAATGAAGAGTTTGTCTTGGGATGTTGGAGTAAAAGACAGAAAAGAAGATAAATGTAATACTTATCTTTCAGAGGGAATATGGAATGCCCAGAAACATGAGACCCATTAGTCTTCAGGTCTCAGAAGAATTATTTTGAACCAATTCATTTTTAAAGGGACTTGGAAGAAAGGAGGGGTTGCAGAACAAGTCCTTGTTTTTCATGAAACAGAATCATATCAAACCTTATCCAGTAGCATAGGGAGCAACCAAACAAACTCAAAACTGGTTTGAAAATCACAGTTCTCTCACTAGAACTCAGTGGTCATCTGTTGTCTTTAATGAAATGCCAGTAAAAACAAATTTAATCATTAACTGGACTCTCACATGTTTTTCTTAGCCCCCAATAAGTCTAAGATCTTCCCAGTGCCCCACCATTAACAATTTTGGATATTTTCTTTAATCCAGTTCAGATACCATTTACTAAGCTTCTCAGTCTTTCTTAATGATGTATTTTTCTGCATTTGATCTTTTTCCCACTTTGTTCTCGCATTGTATCTCTAATTACTGGTGACTCAGCAATTTTATTTTTAGATTGGAAGGAAGAACAAGCAACTACTTTCAAGATAACTTTGGATTGTTAAAAGAAATACGGCAAATGTGTGTAGCAACACCTGAAGCCCTTTACAACAGAGAATAAGGAAATATTAATATCTTTTTAGGCATATTTTAGGTTCTCAGACTTCCTAGAAAGTAAATTAGTGCAACAACATCAAATCTTTATGATAATCTGGGGGATTTACAGTGTTGTCCTGTATCTGCTCCATGCTGAAATGTTCTTGTACTTTCCAAAATATATTATTATTAAAATACTTATGAAATATTCCATCCCTCAATTTTCCAGAAGCTTTATTTAATCTTCATCTTTAAAATTGGAATTGTGAGTCATCTGTGCTCTAAGGTGATCCATGAAGTGAAGAACTGTGCCCTACTTTGCACCAGTTTTGCTGAATAAGCTTGAGAAACTCACTTTTTTTAAAAAATCCCCAAACGAACCTATTTTTAACTTCAAAATTACCAGAAAATCATCTGCCTGGGAATCAGCATTGTTCCCTGGCATTGTGTCTGGGAATCAGCTTTGTTCAGACTCAACTGAATAACACTTTTTGAGAACTAAAAACAACCTAACTCCTTTTGCAGCAAGATCTGGCAGCAGTGTACCAATCAGCTAAGAGTGCAGAGGCAAGCTTCTAACAAAGACAGCTTGTCTCCTCAGAGGTTTAGGCACTCGAATGAGATAACTAAGACATAAATTTATAACCTATTAAATTACACTTCAAAAAATTCTGTCCCACTTCTGTTCTCTAGTTGCTGTTTCTTTACTGTTATCAGAAATGTAAATTAGAGGGAGACAAGGCATTCACTTCAATTGGTGAAGAGTTCAGCAGCTTAGCCATTATATCAACAGATAACAGATGATGGAAGGGTCTGAAAAAGCAAGTAAACATAGTTAGAGAATCCAGCCTTTCCTGTACCTCAAAAGACTAAAAAAAGTGCTGCATTTTTTTAACTCATGAACTGAGAACTACAGAAGACCAGTAAACACAAATTCAGATTTTTCAGAAACGGATGTAGCAGAACTGACAGTAAAATTGGCTGCAAGTAGCTAACCCAGATGAAATTGCAAGGCTATTCTGTTCTATTGCTAATGAACAGCAGTGTATACATATATATATATATATGAACTTTTGTGCTCTCTTAAGTCAGTAAAGAAATTACCATTGATTGAAAAGATATCTTCAGGCTTTATATTCATACACAATTACAATGGAAAAAGAAACAGTATGCATACAAAAAAAAATTAACCTATTTGTTTGCTTGGAAGGTTGTTAAATAAATATCCTCTGTTTAATAAGATATCATACCATGCAGAGCTGTATTAAAATTCAGTCTGTTATATATTTCTACAGAATTCTGCGCTGCATATCTATGGCCTTCAGAGCACTGCAGTTAGCATAGGAGAAGTTGCTGTTAATGTGAAGGTTGCTGTTAAACTAAGTACATGAGCAACTAATCTAGTTGAGCAAGGGGACTGCCAACAGGTATTTTAGAAAGTGTTTACCCAAACAGTAAGAATATTTCTACCCCTACAGGCTCCAAGCTACTGTTTGTGCATTGCTGCTGATGGCAAAGATGTGTGAGCTGTAAGAATCATCTCTGCTAAGTTTCCATTCACTCTTCAGTAATGCTTATTCCTGTGCCTTCATTCATGTTACATTTCTTTTATGATCTGCTAAAGGAAAGATGAAAACAACTGAACTATGAATCAGAGAAATAGCACATTTTCTTTTATTATGTTATAAGAATTTGCACTTTTTCTTTTCATTTTCTCATCAGTAAATCTAAGTACATTATGTGCAAGAGAAATAAACCTTGCCAAAACGTGATGTAGGAAAACCATTAGGAGAAAGCCTGTGATAATTTGCTATTTCTATTTAGCAATTGGGTTTGTCTATGTAAAACCTGTACTCAAAGCACAAATAATTAAATCTGAAAGTATTTAGGCAGTCTGTGTGCAAAGATAACAGTTTATCAAGGTGAGCAGGATTGTCTCACAGGTTCCTTGTCTTCTCTTGGCTGTCTTCTACCCATGTTTTCCTACACTTGGAGCATGTCAGCTTTGAGCAATCCTGAATCTGCTCTCTGGTGCTTCAGGCCAGAATCCTGGATCACAGCTGTCCCTGGAGCTGAACCTGAGCAGCTGCTCCCTGCTGCACCAGGCTGCTTTATCCCCCAACAAGCTCCACAGGAGCAACGCTGTCTCTGCTGGGCTTGTGCGCCGTGCAGCTCATCAGGGGTCCCCAGCTCTAGGACAAGGGCTCTCAGATTCTAGAAATGGGAAAAGAACAGCCAAAACAGGGGCACTTCATGAAGTGCCATCACCATTTAATTTCCCAGAGGCTTAGCTGATTTGAGAAACTCCATCTCACGGCATACTTTGCATAATTGCCTTTCTCAGGAGGTGCTTCCTCTGCCGCTGGTCCGATCCCTGGCTAACTTGTTAATTACATTTTTTTCTGCTGACAACCAGGACAGACTTAGCAAATTCCTTGGTGTCTGCAGACAGTAATTTGAAAACTACTGATCATTACATTCACTGCTAGCAGAGAAAAAAACCTTTATGCAGCCTTTTAATTCAGGCCTGCTGTAGACACCAAGATTTTTTTCATTGCTGGAAGTCGTCTTTTTTCCCACCTTTACCTCAGATCTTTCCTAGCAACCATGCTTACAGTTTATTGATATATTTATCATGCTATGTTTTTCTTCAGTTACAGCAATCTTCAGCAAATAATGAATTCTCAGTAGACTATAATGGAAATTACTACTTCTAACTTTACATGGGTATTAAGATGCAGAGTATTCCCATTCTTATGCGAGGATTAAGAAGACAAGTTGTAAAAGTTTGTAAACGTTGTAGTCAGGGATTTCTGAGTCTGCTGAATTATATTTAGAATGCAATTGATCTTTATAATTTAAATTATTATTCCTTAAACCTTTTGAATATAATTTAGTTACTTTTCTGCCTTTCATGCATCACTTCATTGCTTTTTGGGGAAAAATAATCAATCTAAAAAAAAGTATTTCATGACTAATAAAAAAGTAATTCCATAAAGATTGATTAAACTTTTGGGACATATTCCAATCTACCAGCAACCTTGAATACACACAACTCCAGCTAAAGTCAGCGATACATGTCTGTTCAGTATCTCCAAAAATCAGGCCCAGATCTTCCCTCTCCAGTTCTGCAGTATCACTCAGAAAAGTTTTGCTAATCTTACTGAGAAACACAGTCAAGGACTCAGTCACACTTCCTTGGGAACAGATGCCACGGCTGGAATGAAATGCAAGTAAACTGAGTTTGCTCCCTCCCAAATTGAATAATAAATTTCACAGATTTTTTCAGAGGATTTTTAACCCACTTTGGGCTTTCAATTAGTGCTGCAATGCTGTTAAGAATGTTTATCCTGGCCCAGACCTGTCATACAGACCATTGTCTTATCTGCAGGTGGTAACTGGCACTACAGGACACCAGCTACTCAATAACAAAGGACAGATTTTCCAAGTTCAGGTTGTTAAAAAGCATCTCCAAACCTGTGTCACTACGTTTTCTCTCTTTCTTCTAGCGCTATTTTAGCATATACTCTCATTATCTTGACTATTTTTCATATCTGTATCTGTTAAACTACCTTCTTTTAATCCAAAACAAAAATCAGAATACTGGAGATAGGAAGGACAATAAGTCTGTTGGAGCAGTGGAAAATTCCCTCCTTCCAGGGGAGGTCCCTGGCCATTCCCACATAAGCATGAATGTTTATTAACCCACTGAACTCTGTGTTTTGTGGGTTTCCCCCACCCCTGATGGATCAAGACTGCAACCATCACTTTGACCAGTGGACATTGAAATCGCAACAATCAAGTCTTGTGGCTAAATCCACAGGTGGTGAAATCTTTCTACTCTTATCCTTTCTATCTCTTTTTTCTCCTTATACATGTTCTTAACTGGTATCTTTTTATTTTTATATTTTTGCATTTGTATAGATAATGATAAACTAAACAGCTACATACCTCCTTTCCATTGCAACAAAATTGTTTTAAAATAAACCCTACATATCTTATGGGAATATCTTCATAAGTCTCATAGCTTAATTCCACCACGTCTGAAAAAGTATTTCTTTTGCAGGTTTTAAATTTGTCATATTTCAGAAAAATACTTCTTTGTTCTCTTTTTTTTATGAGCTAAGGAGAACAGAATTTCATTATCTGTCATCTATAAATTATTAGTTTTTTCATTTTCTCTCTTTAACCCTGCACAGGTCTGCCTAAAATAGACGTTCCCCATCCTTTAAGAATCATAATTAGAGAGATTTTCAAACACCTAATCCCACTATGAGCTTTTTCTGATTGCCCTCTAATTTAACAATATTCTTCTTTAGATAGGATAACAGGCCCCTGTGCAGTAGTTCATATGAGAATAATAGTATCTATTAATTTCTATTTTCTTTATCTGCCTCACATTCTTGTTTACTTTTATCAGCAGAAGCACTGTGAGCACCATTTCTCTTTAGACTACACCCAAAGTTGCGCAGATTCCCCTGCGTACCTGTTATGCAGATCCCTCTCACAAGACTGGTTAGGCACAGTGAGGATGAGTCTAAGGTGTCTCACTAAGATTTCAAAAGCACTCATCAGCAGCTGTGCCAAAACCAATACAGACCTGTCCACCAAAATGAAGGGGTCAATCTGGCTGGACTGATCAGATCCAGCAGCTCTCTGATCCCTTACTGCAGGCCACTACTCTGTTGTCCTATTTCCCTACAGTGTATATAACTCAGCACTCCTTGACCTTGCACACACTTCACTGCATGTTTTATAACCCTGAATTTGACTATTGTAAATAACTGCCTGTCATCTGCAGATTTGACTAATGAGCAAATCTCTTCCCCTTCCTATAGACTCTTCATATAGAGAAATTAAACAAATTAAAAACACTTGGGCATTCAGCTGCTAACCTTGTGTCAGGATTGGAGTGGAGAAAGGGTGAGAGGCTAAGCTAAAATAGCGTCAGATCACTCTGAAGTAACCATGCACAGTTTTACTTATTCTGATGGTAACACTTTGATGAATATTAGGTTCTTCAATTTTGAAATATTATCTTTAAAATGAGAAGGCACGAAATGAGATTAAAAGTTAGTGGCTGATCAGGATGACCTAATTTACCAGGTGATTTTCCACCGGTCTTTAATAGGACATTCAGTCTTAATTAGTATATTGTCCCCAAAAAACACACATCCAAACCCATGATATCACAAGACATGCCCAGTCTTGAAAACTAGATGTATTTGGTTTAAAAAAGTATATTCAAATGTAGGATAAGGTTATCAGAAGGAGATTTTTAGTATATGGTTTGTAAGATAAGCTCCAGATAATGTCCTTGACTGAGATTGATAATATTCCTTTTGGACAGAGGAGAGAGAATGCCAGACTGTCCTCACCAAATAAAGGGATGAGACTGAGACTGATGCAGGAGGAAAGCATCACATAAATCATTCAGCAGGGACACAACTGAAACAGGTCTAAGTAAAGGCTCTGTAAGGATTGAGGGGGGAAGGCAGGGAAAGAAGCCACCACCAAGGGAGAGAGAGTATGCCATCTTCTTATCAGAATGGGAAAAAAACAGCAGACAAATAGGTAACAGAGTTTAAATAGATCAGCTGGTGCAAGAGAGCACAAAAAAATGACCACCTGTTTGGGCTACAGAAGTTTATTGCTGCCAAGGGAAAGGTGGATGCCCTTTGCTGTGTCCTTTCTCCCAGAGAGGCATGCAAGGAAAAAATCGTGTGAAAAGGTTAGTCAGAGCCAGGGTGATGACTTTCTGCTGCTATATTTCACTTATCTGAAGTACCTCAGATACAGACACTGGTTAGTATGGTAAAATGAGTCATGATGGACGGCAATTAAGAGATTGAAACCCTTGCAGAGCACAGAGGAGGGAAAATCATATTCCTGCTTGTGTGCTCTATTATCCTGTGGGATAATCTCTTCAGAGAAATCACACTTAGCTAAAGGTGCCTGGACAACCAGTACAATTTATGGAAGAGTGTGCAGGAAGTCCATACTGACTCCATATGGACCCAAAGAAGTACAAAGGGGTCTGAGACCCCTCCTCCTGCTCTGAACAGCTGGCTTGGGCTCTGAGCACTCCTCTGTGAAACAAGGCATGAACAAATATCTTGTCTGTTCCAAACCTCAGACAAGAGGTACAAATGACTAAAAATAGATGTTCTCTGCACCTTCTTTACATGTTCTTTTCATGTTCTACAGTTTAGAAGACATTTCTTGCACATTTTTAATACTGCTGTACTCTGGCTAATTCTCAAGAGTAATTAAGATCTAGTTCTCCCTCAATCTGGACTTCTTGAAAGTAGAGGAAAGTCTGGTCATAGATGAAGTCTTGAATGTCAGTTTGTAACTTCTTAGGCTCCAACTGCATTATTCCATCTAAAATGTACTATATGGAGTTATTATTTAAGGATTGGAAGAGAAAAAGCTGTGTTAAAACAAACATAAACAAAAAAGAAACTTCTATTTTCCTCCCCTGCCAAAACCCATACTAATTTTGCAAAGAATCTAATTTGATGAGAATAAAATAGCTCATTGAAATTAATATCTAGAATTTTGTTTTGCCTTGCTTGGATGTATTGCTTTCAGTTAGAGTTTAATTTGTTAAGAAAAGTGTCCTGATAGAACTTTAGTTAAGGAAAATCCATCCTTGCACTCACTCATTGCATTATTATAGACCAAAGTGAACACGAAATATATGAAGAATGCTTTAGGGGGACACAAGCTTCATTAGAAAAATAATCCACTGCAATATGATAAAACATAAGGCAGCTATTCACTCTACCATGGCACAGATGAGGACTTTATTTTAAACCCATAGCAGATTGAATTTTTGCATGATGTTTTCTTTAAACTGCCTTCCTTAATCTAGAAATACATTAAAATACTTGTCTGCCAGCTGTGCTGTTTTCAGCTGTAGCAAACTGATGATTAGTATCCTCCTGACATTATTTTCTACACATGAAATAAAAAATTACTGTCATAGGATTACAGAAAAGGAAAAAATCTAAAGTTCTTTATGTTTTGTCTTTTGGTTTTTATCTTATCCTTGAATTATTTCCATAATTAACAGGTCTACAGCAATTAAGCAGACTTGTAAATATGGTGGGTGCAGAAATGTAAAAAGCTGCTTTTGCCAAGATTAAAAAAAAAAGTCACTAGCATTTCAATCTTACAAATTTATAGAAATGCTTTCCACAGTCACCTAAAATGACTATATTCAGTGTGAAAGCTTGTGATGTTCTGAGATACACTGATGGTCAAATCCAGCCCACTGACTTCAGAATGCAAAAAGCAATTTTGACTATGTCTGTTCTTCATTCTCAGCCTCCAAGGTCATTTCAAGGACTCCCTGTATCAGCTTAAGAAAGAGGCTGGCTATACTTTATGCTTAAAGATACATTTTATCCTGACATACTGTTGACAAGTGCAAAGTATTCAATCCACTAGGATTTTTTCTTTGATATAGATGACAGAGGAATCAAAACCACTGAACTAAGTGCAACAAAAATTTTATTTTTCTATCTCATTTTTAAGCATATACTGCATACAATTTTTGATCCTAAGCTCAAAATATAAATCACATGTCTACAGGATGCCAAAATCCCTTAGTCCAGCTAAGCTACATCTATATTAGTAAGCACAACAGACCAGCAGAATTTAGTCTGTAAAGTGAAATAGCTGGTGAGGACCTGGCATCCTCCATGCTCATATTGCATGGGGTTTTTCTGCATTGAACTTGCTGTGTTCTGCTCTCACAGACCAACTGCCAGCTGACCACTGGTGAACTCCTGGAGTGCATCTTCCAGTTGAGCTCCACACAAAGGGAATCCAGCTCTTGTGCTCTAAGGCTGCTCCACAGTGCCACCCAAAGTAGAGTACAGGAGAATATTTGAGAGGTTCACTGAATTCAGGGGATGATCCATGGATATCCTGTTAGATTTATTCCTCCCTCAAAGCTAGAACCCCCCGGAGTGCTGCTCTGTATGTAGTTCTGAGGATGAATCCTCAGACACAGCACACTGCACTGAATCCCACTTTTCTTCTTAACGCATTGGGTGGCACTACAAGAAAACACATTATTGTGGCACAGCCCGTCAGGAGAAGGCTTCTGCCAGAACAGATTTCAGAACTGCTTTTAGCCTGTCAAACACTTTTACCTTTCACTTCAGAATGGATGGGAGGGCCTCAGATATCTGTGATAAAAATTGCTAACCCTGGGTAAGATCTTGCGCACACATGGCTTCCTGATATGGATTCTTTTATCCTAGAAAAGTTATAGGTTGAAGCCCTTGACTGCCCACCACTGTTCCCCTCAAAAGCTCAGTGCAGCAATAGGATACATATATGTCCATCATCACTGACTTTAGCAGCTACCAGAAGGAATGTGTTGTAAGTAGAGTCTCCACGACTATTTTGTCCTTGGCCATTTTGATGAGGCATCAGTGACTCTGGCAGTAGTTTTGCATGTGGGATCTTCTCTGTTTGATTGAAATCCATTGGCTTTCTTCACATGTATCATCAAAAAGCCATCAGGTAGGGGTGGGATTTCTTCACTCTTTCACCTAGGGGCAGATCTGAGTCACTGACCTTGGAATGAATGGCTCTGTATTTCAGTATAATGTTTCCCAAGAGAAGCTGTAACTCAGGATGCTGAAATACCTAAAGATACAATTTCTCTAGAGAGTCACTGAACAAACTTCATTTTAACAGCAAAGTGACAGTACTCTGGTTTACCCACACAGACTATCTCTTCTTTTAAAGACAGAAATGTGATCTTCACCTAGATCACTGCAAATACCTTTCTTGATGTTATCCCCTTCCTTCATATCAGAAAAAGGGCCACCTCAAAGCCACCCCAAATCTTTCTCAAATGCAGGCATGTTGAGAAAACTGATTTTCCCCCTTTGATTTTAGATAAGAAAGAAAATCATAGCTTAGAATAGACTGTCATGTTTTCTTTTGGATGTGGCCACTTCAGATCTGGTACTAGGGTTAGGGTAACTCTCCTTACTCTTCTCCAAAGAAAGAATACCAAGTGTAACAGACTGATGTTTTGTACTTCATCAGACTGCAAGCTGGCAAATACTCTTTAATCCATTGACACAGTTTCTACTTTTCTACCACTAATCCCTGCTCAATGTCACTGTCACCTGGAGCAGTCACTGATAATCTGAAAAATGTAGTTTGTTTGTGACACAGAGGACAGGAGAGGAATGGATATGCAATCTTCAGTGCAAATAAGACAGCATCTCGGTGATAACACATGCTTGGCTTCCAAAATTTTAGGAACAAAAGAGAAGAGCTGTCTTTAGCCATTTTTCTTCCATAGAGGAAACCACCTGGAAAGTGAGAAGAAGAAATGAGAAACTATGAGGCAAGTAAAAGAATAACATCACAAGAAACTGAATATCTGAAATACCTTCTAGGTACATGGTCAGGGCATGAGGAACAAACAGGAGTAACTCAAAGGCTTAACTTATTTGTATAATTGGTGTTACAAATTCCTAGTGGAATATAGTTAAGTATACAAGGAAGCACCTTGGGAAGGGTGAGAAGTACCTGAGATGCAGTGGTAGAGGAGCTATTTATCAAGAGCACTTTCTGAACTTTGGGAAAATCATATACAGTGAATTACAGTTTCGATGGTTCTGATTGGGATAGAAAGAAAAGTTTCTAAGGCAATATCTCCACTGCTGAATAAATGAGGCTGTTGGATATAGTTGTTTAGAGACAACCCAAGGGAGGCAGCCTCTTGGTGACAGTGGGCATGACTATCTTTTATGTATTCTGGAACAATTATATTGTGGGACCCAAAACATTTGCTGCATGTGCTGGAGACAATCTTTTCTTTGGAAGCGAAGTTATTAGGACAATAGCTGTTTTAAAAATTATTATGCCAGAGGCATAAAATACTTTGAGTTAAAGGGATGCTGTTAGAAGCAGAAAAAAAAAAAAAAAGAGCTACAAGATATTGTCAGCACTTTGAGAAAGCAGACATAAGTGGAAAGGATTTATTATCAGGTCTTTTGCATGAATAATTTGGGGTTATTTTAAAAAGCAAAAGGCCTGGTGGTAACTGGAGGCATTATGCCAATGACACAACTGAAACTACCTCAAAAATAAGAATTCTATTAGAAGACATTTTTACTGTATTAGTAGCTGTTTAGTGGTCTGAAAATGGAAAAAGGACCTGCACACAGAATGAAAACAAGGGCATATATCTTAAGGATATAAAAGAATTGCTCAGAGATGTTAAATTCAGCAAGGCTAAGGCTGAGTTGCAATTAACAGGGGACATAACAAGCAACAAGAAAAGATTCTACAAATACACTGCACATTAAAAAAGTAAAAGGAAGTATTAAGGAGGTTAAATAATGAATGGCTCAAGGAAGGCCATCGCATCCAATGCTTCCTTTCAATTTTCAAATAGATGTTAACTATGATCCAATACTTAATTAAATTAAATTTTTTAAGGAAATAGGCATGTCTCCCTGAATATGGGTGAGGACATTGAAAAAGATAGAGATTTTCAATTTAGCTTAGTTCAATGAGTTTCAATTAAGTATCCTTAACAAAGCGACTCCAGTAATCTCTGAATCATTGCACTTACCTTGGATAGCGGATAAAGAAAAGTAGAATACCCTGAAGAGAAACATAGGGCAATCGCAATGTCACGCTTCAAAAAGGGGAAACTATCTCTGCTTGGGAGGGTACAAGTTAGTCCTTGAACTGTTCTTCTTCGAAAAATTCTGAGGCAATTTATTAAAATTCATTTATAAGGCACAAAACAGTAGGATGGTAATAAAAAAGAGAAAACACGGACTTATCAGGAACAAATCATGTCAAGTCAATGTAATTTATTTCTTTCATTGATTACTGGCCTAACTGGATAAGGGAAAAGTCCCAGCTGTGACATATTTGGACTTTAATAAGGCTTTCCTAATATCTAGAATAAATTTAAATGTTCTAATATACAAACCAGACAACTAACTTCTAGATGAAATCATGTTCAGGTGGCCAGAAAAAAACCATACAGAACACAATTTATGAAAGGAGATTAAGGAAAACCACAAGATTTTTGTCTAACAAAGAATTGGAACAATAACATTTTCTAATATATCAGAATTCTTTTATATGCTAGCATCCATATAAATATATATGTGAGGCAACGTAGATTAAAATTGAGACAGAAAAGCTTGAATTGCAACACAGGAGATTGGGGCTTGAGCAAGTCTGTCTTGTCCCATACCTTTCCACAGGTTCACAATCTGTCTGTAGCATCTTTCACTGTGATCTTTTTGTACATGACAAAGAGTAAAGATTGGGATGGAAAGTCACTCCTGAGTTCCCAGCAGACTGAATTTTCCCTGTATTCCATCACACAGTCCCCGGTGCGTAAGGTGTCCTAAGTGTTTTGTTAGACTTAACAAGCATTTCTCAAGCTGATAGCATTCTACAGGACCAAAAGCAAGGTCTGGTGAGTGGAGCTAACAGCATGTCAATACAATGATTTAGCATATTCTCTGAAAAACTCTGCATGCACAGTGTCTCTGGTTTCCTGTTGCAGAAAGAGAAATATCCAGTGAGGGGGAATCCAGAAAGCATTCAGCCAAATGATAGTGCACATGCTATAACAATATGACCTATTTCAGCATCAGCTTTTCAGAGTATGCAATATAGTCAGTGGTAAATATTCTCAGTTTTTTAATATTTCTGAGATTTACTTTAAAATGCTAGGAAATAAATTATTAGAAAACTAAAATTGAATGCATTGATTTTCTAATTCCTGAAATAATAGTGATAACTATCATTCAAGCAGCCTTGTTCACCTTTATAAACCTCCTCATTTGCATGCAACAATCTCCATTGCTCATTCATTTCAAATAGCAGCCACTTGAACCTTTCTTTCCAGTTTTTGGTGTTTGGGATGGGGTTTTTTGGAATTTTTTTGGTTATGTTTTCCTTAAAATAAAGCATTAGCAATTGATATTCTGATATCTTGGTTTCTTCTATTTATAAATACTCAACAGATTTTCCCAAATGCTTTCATTACTCAGATTTTTTGTTGATTATTTCTTAGTATAGCTCTTTCTTGTATTTTTCCACCAGAACCTGATGTTCCTGTAAAAAAATGGAGTTGATAGAACTGAAGTTATTAATTACATATCTACCATCAAGACAGTTATATAAGGTTTCATTTTCGTAGAAACCATGAAAAAATTGCAGATAAACAATAGAAAAATTACATCTGATCATAACATACTATATACCTTTTTTTTTTATGACAGGTATTTGTGACTCACTTGAAAGGTTTGCAAGAGCTTTCTGATTACTGCAGATTTTCTAAAAGATACCAGAGTTTTGGACCACACTGTCAAGTAATTTAAAAAGAGGGCAGAAGGAAAGGAATGAAAATGAGGATGGAAAGTACATCCTTTTAACCAGAGTTCCAGTAGCTTTGCAAAACATTATTATCCAGAAGTGCGTGAAGGGACAAATACGTATGTGAAAGCCTGAAACTATCACAAATAGGAATTACATTCCTGCTGAGAGCTGTATTAAAGACTTGGTGATATACTTCCCTCCTCTGCTCACTTCCTGTAAGGAACCAAGACTTGCTCTCCTCTGGTTTTTTTTTTCATTGCTTTTCCTATTTTCCACTTGTCCTTCTCTCACGGTGTTTCCCTGCCCCCAGGCTGCCCTGGCGGCAGCAGCAGCAGTGGAAGAAGGCAGAGTCTTGACCATGAAGGGTCACCACACACTGGCCTAGGTCAGCAAAAGCTTCTGCTCCAGCTTTGAGATGTGCATTGGTCTCCCAAAGGCACAATAAACTGAAGCCACCTGTGACACAGCTAAGTGATTCTTCTCTTAGTGTTGGTCCATGCTCCTTTAGAGCCTCCTTTAAAACACCAAGCAAAAGATTAGCCTGATAAATTCAATTTAGCAGAGTTAGAAGACTCTAAAGGACTTTCTTTTGCCACACAATTCCCTTTCTTAAGAAGTAACCCAGCTTACTTAAATGAGTATATATATTATATTAACGGTAGGGGGGGGAAAAAAAAAAAACCGAAAGAAAAAACCCATCCAACATAGTGGTTTTGAAATGCTCACATTTGTCCCCTGGTTATATTCACCAGTTTATCCACTCCTCACCACCTCGGGGATGCATGCATTACATTTATAGAGGAAAAAATTCACTAATATTTTCTCCACTCTAGGAAGTTTCCGTTGTACTCATCTTGCATTGTCTCTAGATAATAATAGTATTGTCAGCACCAGTGACTAGCTTGTGACAGGTTTTTCCTTTGAAGAGCTTCTATTCAGACCAGCACACAGAATCTACCATTTCTCAATGACATAAAACACATGGAATAGCAGATGCCATAGCCTGAATGCCAGCATAATACATGTCTATTTTTCTGGTTTTGTGGTAAATCAGTGAAAACACAATAAAGAAGAATCAAAAGCATTTCTTCACTTACTTCAACAATAATTGAGGTAATTATATGGAAGTAAACTAAAGAATTTATTTAACAAAATATATCTTACTGTAAAAATATTATATAAAAGCAATTTTTTACTGATACAGCAATAAAAGCTTAAAAAATAACTTAGTTTGAATATGTATTTACATTTTCATTGCTGACATTCTTTTTTTTTATTATTTCCATATCCAAAACTCCAGCTGTTCTCTTATATTCAAGAAAATGTGCTTTTATCCAGCCAGGTTCAGACTTGAACCTAAGAGGTCTTTGTTTGAGCTAATTTTACATTCATTACAATGTGCCTTATCCCTTTGTGCTCTGAAAATTGTACTGAGGGTGACAAAACTGAAGCCCTTATGACTTGTTCAAATAGTTAAACAAATGCTCAGAACATGTCCAATATGCAATGAATGAATATTCATGCAGTAAGTTCATGGCGACCTAACTTTCTGACCTGTCGGACAGTGCCCCTCCCTTACTACCCACCTTACATGTAAAATGCCAAGGCTCAAAAAACAAGTTCCTAAATTTATAAATTTTCAGAACACTGTTCTGTACTGAACACTGAAATGTTGCCATCGCTACCTATCCACTTTAAACATAAAAAAGTCTGGGAAAGGAAAACAAGCAGGAGCTTTGAGGCAGCTCAGGCTGTTAAAAACCTCTACGTTATTTTACATTACATAATGTTTCTATAAGAATCCATTTCAGATTTTTAACCCTTTATATGATCTGCATCATTGCAGTAGTCTCTATTACTAGGCAAAAGAATGTTTTGGCTTAGTCATTTACCACAAATATGTTTTATTTATTAGAACAAAACTTGAGAAATAATTTAACCAAAAGTGTCACTTAAAACACAGAAATCATATTTGAGCTGATTGTGCCCCTACTGGGCCTACTTCAGTGGTAAAAGATGAATTTGCTTCTTTTCCATTGGTTTCCAACCTCTTACAAAATAAAGCTTTTAAGTACAAATTTGAATGAAGGTGACAGATGCTGAACATTATGAAAGATAAGTTTGCTGGACAAAATAGTAGAAATACTTTCTTACACTGTGAAAATCAAGGAGTCAATAAAAGTTTCATTTTGTGGACAATCCAATTTTTTGGTCCAGAGAACTACTTAAAGTAGCTGAAATCCAATTCTCTTTCAAGAGCTGAAAATTTAATAATTCTCAAACAGCACCCATGTTCAAGCACAGGTTTGAAGTCAGATATTAGGACCTATTAAACAAAAGGTGCAATTTGAAGAGGTGAAACAGCTCATTGGTAAAAATTCAAATATTTTCCTTGTGATTTTGTACTTGTAAAAGGGTATGAGTTTGTTTAGAATGCTTTATCTGAGGACCAAGAGCCAGGATATAATAAGCATGGTTACATTTTGGAAAAAAAAATGGGGAATGTTGGGAAAGAAGTGATTAGAAGGATTGGCACTCTTAGACAGCTGATTAAAATTTTATTAACCTAAAGCCATAGAATGTTGGGGAATATTTCTATTCATTTCAATGGAATTTGGTTCTGTCCTGCCTGAAGCAAATGCTGGAGGGAAAAAAAGTAAAAATTCAATTTAAAAAAAATCCAAAAGTGACTACTCACATGGTTTAGCAGGAGACAAATGTCCTTTACAGGTAGTATGTAGCAAGCAAAGAGAACATATGGCCACCACTGCCTGTACTGAATTCAATAATTTCTTATAAAATCATGACATATGTTCTTCTGCTTTGCTGAGTAGCTAAATGTCATTATCTCATCATGCTTTGAGGTGGAAAGCCCACCAGGTTCTAAATGGTCATGATATAAAGAAGAACAACAACTTAGTAATGAGTCATGTGGTTATTTATTATCTTTATAGCTTACTTCCTGTTTTGGTGGGGTTTTTTGCAGATATTTTAGAACCATTAAAATCTTAAATAAATCTTAAATTTTCTTTTCTTACAAAACTCTTTAATCTTTTGTTAATAACTGAATTCCAATTTGAAGTTTTTCTTAGGAACTGTTGGAACAAGTCATGTCAGTGCTTAAATTAAGACCTGATTTAGCCAATTATTTTTTCATATGTTCCTTTCTAAGAACATAAATATTCATCTTAAAAGAACTTTCCAAACTGAGTATTTTGCAGATGACTCTGCTGAGATTAATGGTCTCCAGCACAGTCATATTTTGAATCCCAATACTCACACACTAATTTTACATTCAAGAAAAGCCATAATGGATCTAATGCTGCATTTACATCCTGAGGTTACAAAGTGGTCTGTGACTTTCAGCATTTCTTTCAACCCTACACCTACACATGCATATATATGTGGCCTTATAGAAGTTAAATAAGAAGTACAGCTCTGTGTCTTACACTGCCCCTCAGATGCTGTTGAACCTTCAGAAGTGAAGACCTGGGACTATTGGGAAAGCCTTTAACATCAACATTTTCCCAGAGCAGAGGCATTCATTGAACACACTGAAATACGACAGAACTGCACTGTAACAAGAAACATGGAGCAGAAAACCTAATTCGTGCTGTATTCATGAGCCAACATGAGGCCCTGTGATAACTGATGTACAAAATGAAAAAACTCATTGCTCCAAAAAGCTAATAAAAAAAAATCAAGAAGTATACTTCTAGTACTCTGAGATGGAGAAAATGTGATACAGTATGATCATATACTATAAAAGTGAGATATTATATATATATGTGTGGTAGGATCTATTAAGAAACAGTCTTTGAATAAGTAAAAAGAAATATTAAAACAAAGCTCTCTCTGCACTAAAATAGAAAGAGAGGCAGTTTTGCAATGTTAATTTCCCCGTGCAACAACACACTTGCAGGCTCTTCTTCAAGCTGAATATATTTTACCCTTGATAATATTTATCCATCCAATCCTACAGGGAACATTGACAAAAAACCCAACTGATTATAGTGTGAAACCTTCCAAGAGTGGCCTGGACTTTGTCCAGCTGTCTCCCATTATTTTTCTAGAACTTTTCAGATTTCATGTTATAAACTTATTTTTGAAGCAGTATTATGCACATTTATTTGATTTTCTGCAGTCGTTCTTGGCAAAGAAAAAGAAAAATGAACCAGTATTGACAAAGATGCCTTGTATAGATAGGTGATTAGAAGACAGCACATCAATCTTATTCCATCATGATGAATTAATATGCATGGTGGACACAACTGCAACCAATGAATAAAATATTTAATTTGAACACCATGAAAAATGAGACAAAAGCAAAGAATGCAGCAATTTTGCATAAATAAATTAGTGAGCTTCCATAAACAATCTGAAGGGATTTTATTATATAGTGTAAAAAAACTGCAATGGGATTTGCTTTTAAAATAATCAAATGATTTTTATATGCAGGGGAAGGAACAGAGAAAGCAAATAGAATGCAGGAGCTATTCAGACTCTGTTCCCATTAAGAAACAAAATATTAAATCAATATCTCAGGTGAGATGTTTGGTAGCTGTAAATCAGAATAGTTTCCATGGGCATAATAGAAAGACACTGCTTTACTCTACCTGAAGATTTGGCCCCTAAAATTTTACTGTAAGTGGGAAGATCTTTAAAGTTACGAAACATTTAAGAGAAAGATTCATCTTGTAACATAGCACACATCTACAAACTAGGCGTGTCAATTAGATACTGGGTAATTATCCACACATGAGAAGATTCTTCACTGTGATAGCAATTCACTCAAGACAAGGTAGTTCCAAAAAAAAGGTGAGGATTTTTTGAGTGGAGAGAGGGAGCAGTCACTAAAAGCTTGTTTCCAAAATTAGACCGGACTTTTAATTCAGCCAGCACAAATATGTAAACCCACATATCATTTCTCCAATGTGATCAATGTCCTCCTTTAACAGAAGCCAAGAAAGCTCGGACATCTGTAAGAGAAAAGAAGTTTTACACTTGCCTCTCCACTGAACTTTTAACCTAAACTCCCTGTCTTTACAATTGGCCCAATCTTTTGCCTTCATTGCTTCTCACAGCATTGAACATTCATAATATTACCTGTGCAAGTCAGACAGAAGATGCTTCCAGCACACATCTTCAACAGAAAAAGCACAAGGACTTGGGTTGTGCTGGAAGAAACAAAAAGAAAGCTCTTTAAAAGGAGACACAACATCTGTTCATGCTGATATTTAGGGTCAAGCTTAAGGGTAGTTCTCAACTGTACTGAGACATATAAACCATCCTGCTACAACACTGCCCACTTAATGCCACCAAAATTGACATCTTTTACACCCAACATAGGCCCTCTGTCCAATTTAACATGCAGTCTACTTTTTAAGCTAGTCCTTGACAAAGAGAGAAAGTGATTTAGAAGGATTATGAAGCAGAAGCAGAGCATAGAGGGATCACTGCTGACAGAACTCTACACTTATGACCACCAAAAGAAAATGAATTTAAAACATTGCAGAAAGCATCAAGCTCGTAGAAAAGCACCAGTAAGATCAGTCTAATCAGGATGGACAGGTGATAGTGAGAATTGAACTGTGAGATAGACAGACACAGGAGGTGAGCTTCAGAATAATCTTCAGGTCTACCTTGCTTATCAGACTTGAGACAGTACCATTGTCACGCAAGCAACTGGAATTGTATGTTCTAAACTACCCAGCCTTGCCACATATCTATAATCCGTTCTGTTCAAAGATTACTTTTAGAAAGCATTTAGAAAATACCACAGGGTTGGTTTTTTTTGTTTTTTCCCATTGCCTCAAGGATCACTGAGCAGCTGGCAGACATGAAACTTGCCTCATGTATAACTCCCTTGCCTTCTCCACGAGAGCCCCAAAGGTAAGGGAGGAAGAGGAACCCCAGTGATAAACAGGCAACTCAATCCTGATTACAGAAATAAGAACGAAAAAAACTGAGATCTGCTTTTTCCCCCCTTCATTTCATCTGCAAAATAAATTTTATCTCAAATTTTCTCCTGAGAGTGTCTTCCACGTAAGATGAGCTATAAAAATGCAGTAATTTCTTATTGCTACTGTGTGAACTCAAGAATGTTTCTTCCTTTGTTTTAAAGAATGTGTTAGCGATGTTACATTGTCAAAATGAAGTCTTATATCTGTCAAGGTATAAAGAAAAAAAAGCTAATTTTTCCTTTGACTTCCAGATAAATCATTAATTATACCACATACCAGATCAAATTTGGTTTAGGTACATATAAGAAGAAATGTGTTAACAGTGTAAAATATGTCTGTCAGGTTTCAACAATGACAACATTTGGCTAGCAAGTTGCAAACTCCTCAGAGATGCAGGTCAGCATAATTTCTATCTTATTTAAAGGAAGCATTTGTTTGGGCAGCTGCTGGTTATAATCTGAAGTTCTTTTTTAATTGGAGCATTTAACTTTTGCATGCTAACTTTATATGTTGCATCTTCTTAGCTGCCTAGCATTCATTGTGTTCATCCAAGGTGCCTGTCACCTTGACATCTGTATGAGTCACATTTTACCATTGAAATGTGCCTTTTCTTTGCTTCAGGAAATAAAGAAAAATTATGAACTGTGGTCATACTGCTTTCATATCATTATTTGGATTAGAAAAAGCTAAATAGAATTTTTAGACCCGTTTGTAATTCCATAATCATGTGCTTTGTCCCATACCTCATGAGTCAGTACTTTGGAGTTATTTACGGCAGTTTCAGGGCTGTTCTAAACAATATTTCTAACCTACAGATATTCAAAATATTTTGAACATGCATCTTTTCCATTGATTACACTTTCCTGTCCTCAAAGATGTAATATCAGATTAATATTGTCATCTTATCATTGAGAAATATATGTGGGTATCCTTAGCTAGCCTGTTCATCTGGGGTTTATTGTTATTTAATGTTCTGAGACACGTGCAAAGCAAAGTTAACATGCTAAGAAACCTGGAGCCATAACACTGGTATTAAAAACAGTCATCATAAAAGTACACAGTTGCATTTAACTTTCTTCTATGAAATACAGGTAATTTTGTTTCTCTTGTGTGATTACCATCCTCTTGTTACTTATTATATGGCTGCAAAAAAAAAAAAAGTGAGAAGTGTTTTTGCAGCTGGGTTAATGAAGCTACATTTCAAACAAAGCTGAATTGCAGGATTCAACAGGCTCTCCAAATCTATGATCTGGTCAAGTGAGCAGTTTATAGAGAGGAAAAGGGAAACTAAGTTTGAAACATCATGCGTATGGAAGTAACAGCATTGTTCATCACCAAACTAAGGGCAATAAGTACTTCAGAAGAAAACATCAGATTCATTAGTGCTTTTAAAGATTCTGTTGCATCTTCAGACACAGCAGTTCCACATCAGCTGTACCCTAACAGCGAAATGCACATTATAAAAGAGCCTTGTCCCACCTACTTTCAACTGCAAAAGTCAAGTTCATCCTTAGTGACTTCTCTCCATGCCCTAGTTAAGCACAGTTTGACTGATTTCTGGTTTGATTGCCATTCTCTTCGAGTGAGAGCAAGCCTGAAGTCCTATTGGCTCAGAGTGAGTCTCAAGAGGCAGCTTCTCCCAGAGTCATGCAATGAAAAGAGAATCTCATGATTCATTTAAAAATCATACCTGAGAAGTTCTGGGTCCCTGTTTAGCTACCTGGTTTGTGTGCCTACCTGTACAAAGCGTGGATGTCCTTACAGTTACTTGCAGTTTGCAGAAAAATTGCAGTTCAGGCATTCGTGATTCACAGTAGGAGAAAGCAAATTCTTCCCAAGACCATGTATTTGGCATCCTGTCACTTATATCACACACTTCTGACAGAGATAGCCTATCTTCTGCCTGCTGATAGGGAGACACAAAGTTGAAGTCAATGAATCTTTCATACAGAAAACTGCAATCCATCACTAACATAATGTGGAACAGCCCCTACCCACTGAAAGTGTGATTTTCTCTCAGGTGAAAGGATGTCTATTTCATCATCATGTCATGATTTTTATTTTTTTAGAGACAGCAATGATATTTTTAAATAAGGAAAGAATTTATTTCTGCCAGTAACAAAAAATTAATATGGAAGAACACACTCAAGAGAATAGCTATTATTAACAACCAGTTCAGGTTACTTATTTTTTACACCTAATGCAGCAGGATTCCTTCCAGGACAAAGTCACAAGGGTTACAGAGTCTGCATATAGATGCATTGCCCCAGTCCATCCCATCTCACTGAGACATCTCAAAACACTTCACCCAGGATCTGATACTCTCCATGGAGGAACAGGTTTTTGGGGTTTTTTTCCCCCACAGTCTATACAGGAGGTCAGAGATACGTAACTATGGTAAGTTATCTTTTTGACTGGCTAGCGGCACAAGAACCAGATGCCTTCATAGACCTATTTTACAATTTGAAAGTATTTTTACATTTTAAAGAGCCTTCACAGTAATTTCAGAATCTTTCATATGGAATAAGACCTTTGCTTGGCCAGTTGGATAGGCTGATACACGGTTCATAATCCAAAATAATTATCTAATGTCTCTTGTCTGCAGAGACTGCAAAACTATAGGAAACCAGGAACTGGATAATTGAGATCAAAATATTGAGATACAGGGAAGACATACAGGGAATGTCAAATGACATTAAGAATGGAGTTTAAAGTGACAGTGCCAAACCAGCTAGCTGCTCCCACCAAAGTTATCAGAAATGTTTACAAGAGCAAGACACCCAAAAAATCAAACCATTTAGCAAGATTTGAAGAATTCATTTAGAACTCAAGCAGGACTGGTTTTCAAAAGCACTGCTTACTCAGGTTTTCTCCAAACCTCAAAGCAACTGATATATAACAAGAGTATAGCTGTTGAAAACTAGGACATTTAACTAGAAAACTCAATATGTATTTAAGTCTCAGACAATCAATTTAGAAAATCTCTATCCTTTATTTTCTTGTGTAAAGCAAATAATACCAGCCTGTTTCAGCTGCCAAATTCACAGCAGGAAAGTGAGACCTTCAAAATAAAAGTTATCATCAGCAAATATGGTTGTAAAATTTATGTGCTCTCAAAGAAAACCTGAGCATTTTACATAAAACTTAGAGAAAACAAGAAAAGCGGAATATAGAATGTTACAGAATGAAGGCAAACACAACCATTTTTAAATGGAATTTGAAGCTTGGACCAAAGCTACAGCCTTTGGGCCTCATTGAAATTCTGTTTGAGCACAGTAGTGACTTTTATTGCTGCTCTAATACACAGGAATGTGTCCTAGAGAGTGCACTGACAGCTATTATCCTCCTGGGTGTAGCAGAGTAAGACAACTAAATGGCTTTGCAGGGGGACTTGTTCGAGTGCAGCCAGTGTGTCTCAACAGGCATGTATGCAGTAAACACCATAACCTCTTTACACTATCCTGATTCTTTCACATACGAAAGGCTAGAAAAATATAGTTCTTATTTTTGCTTTCATCTTCCATGTTGATTTTTTATCTGAAAAGACCCTTGTTACAGAAGTTGTAGCTCAAAATCTGGGGACGTCCATTTCCTCTGAAGTGATAAATGGCCAATTCATAATGGGACTGGTTTGAGAACCAGCAATCAATACAGGCACTAAAGTATGGTTTAGACGGCCATTCTGGTTTTTATCGGTGTGCACAGACAAGGATAACACAAAAACACCAGTATCAGAGTGTTGTGTGGTTACCTCATCTCTCTTTACTAAGGGGCACTGCCCTTCATCAGTGTCATCAACAAATCAATTGGGCACTTAAGAAGATGTCTGTAAGTGCTCATCTTGTCTTTTGCTTGAAATGTATTGCAACCATTTTTCCGTTACATTTCACATAAAAAGGATTTGCTGAAGCTCTGCAACTGGGATAAACCAAAGAACCGATTTACTGAAATAGCTTAGAAATTGTTTAATATTGCAGTGGTGTCAACAAAGCAGATTTTTAAAAATATCCTTCTGCCAACAAAGGAAAAAAATATCAATTCCAAAGCTATGCATAAAGGGAATCTTTTTTTTAAAAGTTTTCCCACCTGTCTAATGGGGAAAACAACATTCACCTGAAGGGCAAAGGACTTTGAGATCTACAAAGACTTCAGTATTAACTGTATTTTCAAAAGTGAAGTGATAACCAATACTATAAAATAAAAATATCTTCACCCTGTCAAAACCAACAGAAGAGAAAGATGAAAATGAATAGGAAAATAATGAAACAATGCTTAGTTCTCCTGCAGACTCTCAGTTTTTCTGCATCCATAGCTTTTGGCTCCTTAAACAAAATTTCCATTTTATTTCCAATTTATGACCCACGAGAGGTATTTGAAAGGCCTGGATTCTTGGCTTCAAAATCTACAATTCTGTGATTCTGTGTATTCCAGAGTGTCATGGATAAGACACTGCCTATGTGATGGAGAGCAGGTCATCATGAGAATGACTTTCTGAACATCTACCAGCAGCACCTCAAAGGGCTGCAGTAATGCATCACAAAGTTCGAAAGTTCTCAGCAGAGACCACTGAAGCATTCAGCTGAAGTGTCAGGCTGCCACACTGCTACTCAGCTGACAGCTCTCAACCCACCAGGACAGCAAGACTCCAATATATGTCCTTCTTGCACTTCCAGCACTGGTTTGTAGGCTTGAAGCTGACATCCTCTGCCTTCCACATGCACAAGGCTGCACCATATCCCACATGCACACTTCGCAGTCCACAATTTAAATCATTTCATAGCAGGTTGTCTTTACATATATATCTTCTCACACATTGTTTCACAAAGACATTTTCCCTTTAAGGACAGTTTTTCCCCCATTTCACTTGTGTCAAATGAAAGTTTGAACTTTATCACAACTCTAAGTGGTGTTCCTAAAGATGTTATAAAATAAATACAGAGAGGTTGCCAAAAGAACTATAGTCAAATAGTAAAACAACTTGTTTTCATAAATCTATGCAGAACTGTCTAGACAAACCTTATCCCCACTGCATAAATATTTTGGTCTGGTACTGGAGATCAGGAAGTACAAGCAGTAACACAGTGGGTCTACTTGAAGTCAAAAAAAACAGGCATTGTCAAAAGATAAAATGTCACATCTTGCAAAAGCACAACCGCAATGCTCACACTAAACTCAAGAACAGCCAAAAGGATGAACTATGATATCAAAACCATAAAAATAGTGGTTAGGAAAGAACTTTTCAGACAAGTATTTAGCCCATCATTTAAGGGAAATGTCTTCTTTTAATAGTACTGTCATTACATAAGATTTCCCACATGCACATAATGGGAGAGATCCCACACAATATTTATCTCTGCCATGTAATATGACCACAGCAATGGTAACCCATTCATCTTAATAATTTTTCACAGATGTCATCTGCATCATGGAAAATGTGAACCTGGGTCTGGGGTTCTGTCTACCCCATGAGCATACCTATGACTCTGTTCTGCAGTCCTGATCTGAAGAGCTCATAAATTACCCCAAATGACACAGAACAATTCTTTCCAGGATTCTATATCTTTGGCTGTTGAACTATCCATAACCACACTGCCTCAAAAGCTGTAATATATGGCCATGGATTCCATTTTCATGAATGACAAAATAATCTGTATTGAGACAGCTGAAAATGTACGGGTTATACTACTTGAGCTCATCAGTTTCAATGTAAAGTATGAAATTGGTATGGTACCAGCTGGAAAAGTATCTTAACATCTCAGAAATGGAATGTCAATCCCTTTCCTAACAGGCAGTCTCTCACACCTGCCCGTATCAGTCATTTCTAGAAATATGGTGTCTTTTCAGACACTACAATAGGCAGTGAGTATTAAAAAATAAACTCTAAGGAGAAAGTTGTCCAAACTGTAGCTTAAGGTCTAGCAATGTTTCTATTTCAACTCAGACACATTCTTTGTTTTCAACAACCTTTCTCTTTCTTTATTCCACAGATGCAATCTGAAGTTATCTGTGCCCTTAGAGCACTATTTTCCACAGAAGATCACAAGTATTATGCCTTATCAATGGCCATCAGATTTAATGAGTCAAGGCACGATTCAGAGCCCACACATACAATGCAAGGACTGCAAAACCACCCAGTAGAAATCTATCCTGCAAAAAGGAAAGGAGAGTTTGTGCTTTGGACTTCAAAAGTAGTTTCCCCTCTTATTGATTATTAAATCAACTGGAATAGCAATGGCGGTATGATAAAATACTCAAGATTCTTATACTCACTTTAATTTATATCCTTTTCACATTTGCTCCTAAAATAATTTCTCCACAGTTTCCTAACTACCTGTTTGGCAACCACAAAACAAATGAATTAAGGAAGTAATTAAACAGAAATTGAATTTACTTTAGAAAAAACAGAAAGGATTTAATCTTCTTAAATTGGTCCTTTGATGTGGATAATTTTCAAGACTGGGACCTATTACAGAGAGAAGCATAATATGAAGTTTTTTCTTAGAGTAATCAAGCTCCAGTGAATCTTCTGAAGAAAACAAAGTGTTAATAATAGCAAAAAGTACAAAACTATTACATATAAAGGGCCAAAATCTCTATCATAATGAAATAAGCAGAGCATGTCTGCAAATTCAGTCAAGGTAAAGGCAAACATTTCCATTGCACATGACTTTAAAAGACGATAAAGAGCACTGAATCAATAAATCACTGAAAAGATTATTATTTTGTACAAGCTGAAGGTCAATGCAGGTCATTCCCACTAAAGCAAATAGAGTTTGTTAATTTAATCCAGCAGATTTGGCAGGGAAACCAAACAGGAATTTAATCAGCAGCAGAAGGTGGTGAACATCTCTGGAAATTGAATAATCATTGTGCCAGACAGTAAACATCATTACAGAAGGAAAAAAGGGAAAGAATAAAAGTGTCCCCTTTTCATACTGTTCATTAACTTCTTCAAACAGGTAATAAATGATTTAAAACATCTGTCTCTGGAAAACAAAAACACCACATATGAGAGCAGCCGGTCAATAGTTTAGCACATTTATGATGACATTAAGCTTCTCTTAACTATAGTTCTTCCTTCTCCTGTATTGTAATTCTTTCTTTAAAAGCTGTCTCATGAAGTAATATTGCTATTGCTTTAATTTTAAAAAGAGATTAATTTATTTTTCAGCTCTTATCAGCTCATGGAAAGACAAAAAAATTCAGTGCTCTCAAATACATTTTTCTATATTTTACAAGAATTGTCCAAGATAGGATGTTGACATTTGAGGCATTTTAGCGCATTATATGTCAGCATTTTGTTTGTTTGGGTCTTAGATTATTTTTCCATTTTCATGCTACTGTATTTGCAACAATGTCATCAACATTCTGTTTCACAGATGAAATTTCTTCAACCACAAAACACTTCTCTAAATCAGTCTTTCTGTTTCTATCTATATCTAATTTAGTATTTTTCATCCCATATATATTATATACCCACATCATAAGAGGATAGATTCTGCCCTTAAGCAGCAATTCAGGTAAGCTGATGTGGTAAAATAGTCTATGTCTTCCACTGACACAGGACTTAATCTTTTTGGTTTATAAAAAAAATTCATATAATGGAAATTTGGATTCTAAATTAAAATAAATCATTTGCTGAAGTCACTCAGGTGACCCTGTAGTCAGTAAAGTTACATTAATCCGTACAGACCTCATATTAACAGTACTTAAATTTCAGACTTCTGAAATATAAAGAGAAAAAAATCTCCATTGGAAAGCTTTTTGAGACAATATTATATAATGGAAAAACCAGTGGGTCATAATTCCAGGATTATATATTGATACATTAATATCTACAGGAGAGAGATATTATATCTCAATGTCTCCATAAAATTACATTTCATAATTTTCATAATATTCATTATATATAAATTGCCAGCAAATTTGATCATTGGCTTCGTTTTTCAGTTTTTAGGACAGAAAACGTTTTATTTATGTTAAAAGCAGAAAGACCACTTCCTATTCCAATGTACAATTTGTAGACCTTTAGACCCTTGCCACTCATCTTGAATAAAAACCCCACTGTGCCCACCAAATAACATTTTCTGAATCAAGGAGACATCCAGCCACAAACTAAAATATGCAGGTTTTTCACCTCAGTTAAAATGAATGTGAGACTAGTGAAATAAATAAGAGATTTATATCAAACATTTTACATTTACATGGCTAGGATAAGAAAACTTATAAATTCTGAATGGATTCTGCTGGCCTGATCTAACACTTCTGTTGGTTCAAAGGAAGCCAGGCAGGGCCAGCTTGTAGGTTAAAAATTCCAGGACTTCATTAATTCAGTGCTTATTTTCCCTTGAATAACAGAAATAGTTATGCTGCTAGTGACAAGAAATAAAATGTGCTAAAATCATCTTTGATGATGCTCAAGATGTGATTCGCCTCTTTCATCTAAAGCAATTTAAAGTACTGCAAGCCTCTTGCTACTGCACACAGAAATAAGATTTCTGCTCAACTCCTTGGCAGTATCCAACCAGCACATAGCGTAGTTGAAATACTACTGGCATAGCCAAGGACATGCAGAAAAATTTCAAGGCATTAATAATTCCTGAAAACAGAAACCTTTTAATCAGCCCACTTAAGGGAATTAAACTCAACATAGTACTGTCACACAATGGGATTCTATCTAAGTGTGCTGACACAAACTTGGGGAATTGCAGCATTTCAGAGAAATCAGGAATGTTTCTGAGATATTGCACTCAGAATGCATTATTTACATTTTTTTGTGCTGTGTTCCACAAAGAACCCAAATCAGGTCCACTGCTGGTTATGTATGGAGACCACTACAGCAGAGGCAAAAAGTATTTCAAAGACACTGTCTTGTCAGAGGGCACATCCCACAAATGATTTGTAGGATATACCTACATTGGCCATTCAGTTCAGATCAGGAAAGCACTTTTGAACCAAATCTCCCAACCAGTCTCACCTGCTGCTCTCTGTCACATTTGAGAGTGGTTCTGGGTCACATCAGCAAGGGCACTGGGCTGTTGGTGAGGTCCAGTGCACAGGATGGAGTATGGCAGCAGTGAAACCGTTCTGCTCCGTACATCCAGATGTGAGGTCTTCTGCACCAGCTGTTTTGCCCTGCAGATTCACTCCTGCTATGTTGCAACACTTGCATACAGGGATACAGCCAGAATAATTTGGTCTATCTGTGATGGAATGGGATGGTAATCAGTGATTTCCTTCAGGAATTCTGAGACAAACTTGCTGTGGTTGTTTTGGGCAATGGGCAATTTCAATCATTTGTATGGATGCACTTTATTTACCATAGAATTTTTCCACTGTGTTCCATGTATCTAACATCATGTTGTAACCTGTATCTATGGTGTTAGAAAACTTTGATTTTCTAAAGAAATGAGACACAAAAAACCTATCAAATTTTATTGGAAACTGGGCACCCAATTCCTGAGGAGAAAACTTTGGTTTATCATGTGACAAGTTCACTAAAATGCCTTGTATTACCATTTTTGCTGTAAAAGAAAAATATATGCTACAGCAAATGCTTTGCTCACAAACCCAGAGCTTGCTAGAAATTCCTGGTGATTTGCTACACCATGCTTGCCCTACACAGCTTGCCCTTAACAGCTGTAATCGAGTTAGACCTTTATATTACAAAATGTGAAGGCAGAGGCAAGCTTGGTTCCAAAAGTATCTCCTATTAGTATGCACAGTTTAAGATGCATGGCTTTGCAAAACCTGTTTCTGTGAGTAGAGAGGACCCACCAGGCATTTTCAGTTCTATCTCCATGTAAACATGCATCAATTCAGTGCTGTACCTCACTCTATTTGCAGAGAAAACCTTCCAGGTAAAAATGGATACTTTGAATTTCCAGTAAAGAGTTTGACTTAGAGTCTTAAAAGATGGTGTGTAAGATTATTGCCTACGTTTTCTTCCTGAAGTAAAATATTACAATAATAAAGCTAATTTTCAAAGTTTTTTTAGAGATAAATGGTTCATACCTGTCAGCTGTGAAAAACCAGAAAGTTACAATAGAAAAAGGGAGCTGGAATGAATTTACCAGAAATGTCACATGGTTCTTTTTTAATGATGTTGATATTTTAATCCTAGAACACGTGTTTGCAGGGTTCCAAATCTTGGCTGAGAAATAAAAGCCGGCTAATTATTTTGCTTTTTAAAGAATGTCTCTCATTCTTCAATAGAGTTTTTTTTAATTTATAAACTGAATATCAGTAAGTCATAGATTTTTTTTTAATTGTGATCATGCAAACATTTCTGAGATGTGAAACACAGCCAAGAAAACGGTCTCTTAATTTCATTTTGTGGGTTACAGTTCTTTTGCAGCATTCTAGACCTTTATGTATTTTCCCCCAGTATGTTTTGCTGATGATCTAAGGTTCTGCTCATGACAAAAAATTTGAGTCCCAGGTCACCTCTGTATATAACAGCACACAGCAGAGAAAAAGGCTAACAGAGTCCATGGGGATTCAAAGTTCAATGAAAAAATATCACCTCAGTAGATTTTAAAATCACACTCCTTAGAAAACAGGTACAATAAAAGCAGTAGTTGTGCAAACTATTAATTGTTTCACTGCTTGAAAACAATGCCTTCCAAGATATTCTAAATCTCTCAGTCCTGAGCTGTTCCTATTTGTTTTCTAGAGAGATAATGATTTACTGATTTTGGTACATACTACCCAGAGCTGAGCAAGAAGAAAAGTCTGTAGAATTGGTTATATTGCTGTTAGTTATGATTCTGTTCTCTGAAAGCCAGAAAAATATGTAATGTAAAATATATTTGATTGACCTTTCTGCTTCTTTGAATAAATTATAACAGGCTGCTATCCCATTAATTTTCCAGAAATAGAACATGAGCAATCTCAGAACTGTGATCTTAAACAGAAAAAATACAGAGAGATTATCTTTATTATTTTAGAGAATTGGAAAATTTGCCAGGACATCATACACTGCAGAAAAATATAGAGATGATGCACCATATTTCAGACAAGGGAAGAAGGATGTCAAGTTGAATTTTCATCTATCTTTTTGAAGATTATGTATATTCTGTGGAATAAACTGTTTAAATACATTAAAAGAGTTATGGTGTATAGGTGGCATCGTAAATTCAGAATTTTGAAAAAGTTTAACCCTAGGAGAGGACCTTGTTGAACAAGCCCTTTTGCCAGTTAAACCACCTCAGCATAAACAGGCTCAAGGAATACATTTGTATAGATTTTCTTTTTTTTTTTCCAGACTCTGATCTGTTCATGGGGAAGGAATTTTCCTAGAGATTCATGTAAAAAGGCAGTAAAAGGTGGCTTGTGCAGCATCCTGCTCCATAGGAACTTAGAGGAGTTTTCCATAAAGCCAGTAGCCTGTGTCTTTGGAATTGTGCTGTGTGCCCTCTTGTCATCTTACCCTCAAGGTCCTTTGGTCTTGCCTTCTTGAATACTGTGTCACAAATTTACAATAGAAAGCAAGAACTTGGAAAAAGCAGAGTTATGCTTACACGTGAAAAGAAATTATGAGAGGAACTCTGCTTCAAATGCGCCTGAGAGAACAGAGCACAATTAATGTCTTGTTCATCTCTGGCTATACAAATAAACCTACTAAAACAGGTAAAAAGGTCAAAGTATTTTTTCAGTTTGTTATAATGAGTGGTACCACTTCCGACTGTTCAGTTGTTCCCACAGGTTCAGAGACAATCTCCCTAGTAAGATAAGATAACACACCTGTGTGCCATGTATGAACTACCGGGTGAGTTAGAGTAACATCAACCTGCCTGATCCCACAGAGCTCCCTAGTGACTGATAAAATCAAAGCTTTTCTCTGTTTCTCTCTAAAGGAAACTATGAAGTACTGAGATCAGTTGGTCTTTCATGGCAGACTGTTCGCTCTCTGTAATTTAATCTATACACTTGATCACATGAATAAAAATGAAACCTTAGAAGGTTTTTGAAAAATATATTAGCTTCTCACAGAATGTAATGTTAAAGTACAGATAACTGGTCTTTGTGGAAGCCCCATTAAGACAATATTTTGATTTTGCATATGCCCTTAGCCTTTCCACAGAACACAGACTTTTCCAAAACAATGTCTTAGCCTTTTATGGTAGAATGAGCCTTTCACTGAATTAATGTACATTGTTAATAACAGCATTTAAAAGAAACATATTTAGAGATATAACATGTAGCAGTATATTTGAAGCAGCCGGATCAAATGACCAGCTATTCTAAAAAACTTACTAATTGTGTGGACTGTGTCCCTCTTTCTACTGTGGATGTTTAAGTAAAATACAGGATTGGTTCAGGAGCTCAACAAAATTTTTTTATTATAAAAAGTTGTGAAATGAAAACCCTTCTTGATGTTATTTTATCACTTTGAATTAAACATTGACTGATAACCTGCTCAGTGTCTGTTAAATGGAGGCAGTATTAACAAATGGCATACAGGATTTCTCAAGATTATCGACATGTGCCTCTAAATGAGTTTCTACTTTCAATACACATAAAAAAGAAGTCTGAATTCAGAAAGTATTACCTTCTTCCTAAATATGCCAAGTCCAGTGAAGCTGCTGTTTCAATCTTTAATACAATCTGCCTCTATAGAAACAACTGCTAAAATGGCAGTACCTGGCAATAAAATTTTACACTGTACAATTTCTCAAATTCTGACCCTCTTTACTAAAAGCAAAATGGCTATAAACTGGCTAAAAGGGAAGTGGGATGATAATATATGTTGCCAAATATATTCACTGGTCATGTTAAAACCAGCTGGAACATACAGAGTTCCTTGAAAGAGGTATAACATAGAGCTTTTACACATAAAACTCTGTATTCTTAGAAATACTTGTACTGTGACACAAGGAAAATGGAATGAACAGTTATGAACACATGAAGAAGAAACTGAGCCACCAAAGAATTGGACATAATGAAAGAAGTACGGAAACAACTTGAAGGAGGTCAGAAAAGCTCTGGTTACTACACCAGGTGAGTGCAGTTATGGAAACAGACTTTCCCATGAAAGGTGCTTACCTCCCAATCACTCGTCTGAGCTGTGCCTACGTGAAAAACAAATATCTGCTGGAAAAATTCTTTGGAGCTCTGTGTGCACCTACTTCTGCCTCTTTGCCATTGATTCCCACATCTTGCAGGGTCCTTTCCTGAAATGTCCTTTACAATACTGTGCCGCTGAAAAATTTGTCTTTCTTCTCAGAGACTTTCTTTGATTTTTTATTGTTTTCTTATGTTATTGCTTTGATTAATCTTTTTAAATGACTAATCAGCAAACAAGCAATCCATTTAACCAGCTGTTAATGTGCTGATTCTTCCTTTCATTTTCTACCCAGTTTACTGCCATATACAATATTTAATAAAGCTCAGCACTCCTTGATAGATAACTGTTCAATATCAAATTTGCAAGCAGCACTTCAAAGCATTCCTCTGAAACTGGAGAGGTAGCTACGCCCAAACATTTTTGCCTACCTTAGGAGAGAACTATAAAACACATTTTCACTGCAGAAGGTTTTCTTGTGGTCGTGCTGTGAACAACTCTTCTCTATGTCTATCATCTGTTTTATTAATTGAGTTCCCTATAGAGTTGTTTATTTCAGGCTTCATTTATCTACCTATTTAATTTACACCTGTTGTATATGCAATTAGGCAATTATTACTATATTCTTCATGCTAGATTCTTCGTTGGTTATTATTATACTTTGTTAGTTACACTGTGGAGAGCTGGAAATGCATCTCTTTCTCTGAAGATTTATTTGCTTCATCCTTCTAATCTAAAATAAAAGTTATCCCAATTGCAGGAAACTAGGATACAATATGAATCTGACTGTGTATTACAAAGATACTTTGAAATGTGTTAAAAAACCCCAGAACATTTTCTGAATGGAGTGAATATAAATGCACATCCAGTGTCTGTTTTAAAGAAAAAAGTGATCCGATTTTCTGTACCCACCTATCCAGCTCAGGTGTGTGAGCCTTGGAAACAGTTTCTGTTTCTGAGCAGCTGTTTCGGATAGAGACCTAGCACGGGAGAAAATCTCATCTGTAGCTCTTTCTCTAGTGGTTTCTACCAGCTGTCCTCAACAACTCCCACACGTGCTGTGTTGTAAACCCAAGGGATGTGACAGCTCTCATTTCCTATGGAAGCAAATTAAGGACCTTAAGAGGCTCTTAAATTCCATTCCAGCATCTGACTTTGCAGCTTGGAAGCCCGGGATGTCACAACTCACGTCTCCCCGCATGTGGATGTATTTATTGAATACTAATGGGAGCTGGCTTCAAACTGAAAGCTGAAGAGACGTAAGCAACCCATTGAACTGACATTAGAATTATCTCCATTTACCTTTATGTTTTTAGCAACAGAATAGCACAAGATGTATCAATCTCGATCCACTTGAATTACAAGGATTTAATTTTAAAAGATAAGATGAAAAATGGCACTTGTTTTGATCTCTCAAGAGCACACTTCAATCCAAGGACATATCTTCTAAAATGTTTAATGAGTGAACAGAACTTGATGATCTTCTGAACATACCACACAATTCGTGTGATCAATTTAACTTTCACCCTGAATCTTTTCACACACAAAACAGCGTAAGCAAAGGCCACAGGGATTTCTGTCCATATACAGAAATCAAGTTAATTGTCACACAGACTAGAAAAGATTATTTGGCATCAGGCAGAATCTTAAAAGAAATAGAACTCCATGTGTGTGTTATTCATGTGCTTACACAGGTATTCCCTTGCTCAGTATTCTAAGGATGCTCCATTTATAAGTCTCACAGACTGCCAAACCATGATTTCTTACGAAAGCAGTGCTATTTTGGTACACTCACAGTAAGATCAAAGTGCACTATAGATTATCACTGTCCAGGCTTCATAACTCCTGTTTCTGCCATAACTGAGCATATTCATGAATCTTCTTTATTGTTCCAATTTAAATTTCCCCAACCAATTCCAATGCAATAATCCTTTATCTTTTAAAATCCCTATAACTTGTTTTCTAGCATAAATTTTATGAATGAAAGTTGAAGGATATAAAATGCAAAAACAATTTTATGCTATTATTTGCTATGATTTTATTGGTCCTACAGGTTCTCTACAAATTTCTTCTTACTCACAGTCCATACTTTCTGCAGACCAGTTAGTCCAAGATATTGGAAAATTTTCCCAAACCATGCAAATTTTCCCTGATGTAATGAAACTCTTTTATTATTTTCTCTGACCAAAAAGATTCAAATTTACATATATTTCCATGAACAGATCACATGACACTTTCCCTTTATGACCTCTGTTTTCATTCACAGCCCTTAGAAGCAGCCTAGTTTTATGCAACCATAATTAAACTCTCAGCCTCTTTTCAGACATCCTTTGGAATTCTACTTATAATTAACTACTTCATGAGTTTTTCTCTTCTCTAACTTTCTTTCCTTAGTACTTCCCCCCTTCTGTTCTCCCTGTTCACCATTTGTTTATGTCTCTCTAATCAGTATCATTAGAACTATATTCATCATTTATTTTTGGAACCTTGTTCAA
Organism: Pardalotus punctatus; assembly: GCA_013400915.1. Taxonomy (NCBI): domain Eukaryota; kingdom Metazoa; phylum Chordata; class Aves; order Passeriformes; family Pardalotidae; genus Pardalotus; species Pardalotus punctatus. The sequence continues at coordinate 577,204 of VZTX01013899.1, forward strand.
GATTCAATTTCATCTATCAGTTTCTATCTGTCACATGAAAATCGAAAGCCTTTTTAAAGGCATCAAGTTTATTATTTTATATAGCATATCTTTTATTTATCCATTAATTAGATTAGAAGTTTGACTCCTGTTTAACTAAAAACATTTAAACCTCCTGCCACCAAAGAGCTACAAGGTGTTTGACAGTATTATGAGGCTGATTTCTAATGGCATTGAGGTTGAGATCTTGAATACTCCTGCTGTTAATTTCTAAAGGTTACATACCTGAGATGGCCACCACAAAAATCTGTTCAACAACCCTTTTTCTTACCCTGGCAGGCAGATTTCTTTATTTTCCCAGCACAATGGGGACCTTTGAACCGGCACAGTCAAACACAGAAACTAGCTAATGACTTGAAAGTCAAATGTAGGAGAGGACAGCTCAGATTTAGTGCACAGAGATGACTACAATGGTACAAGTGAACTCAGTAAGGTTTGAAACAGTACATGACTAAATTATGTCTCTAGTCAGGGAAGAAAATACCTTTGATCTATGAACATGTCAAAGACAGGATGTTACACTGCAGGAGGAAAAATAAAACTAAAACATTTTTAGCTCTGGGAAGAAAGAAGTCCACTGCATCAGAGTTTCCATGCTATTGTCAGTTGTTCCATCACGCTAATTGTCTGTGAGTGTCCTACTATTATGAAATTATCTCCTCAGAGAAGCACAGCACACAGGAAAGCTGAATGTTGTGGGCCTAATTCTGTTATGTTAAGGTCTATAATATTACTGTGCCCACAAGGTTCCACATATCTGAATAAGAGAAGATCCCATTGGCCACAAAACCAAGGTTTTATTCCAGTTCTGTTCCCAGTAATGTACAAAGACAACAAAATAATATGCAGCAGGCGGTTGGGGTATGCACAGCTGATCTCCACAAGAGACACATTATCTGATTTTTGGCTTTTCCATGTAGTGTCTGTTATAACACCCATCTCCAAGAACAGATTGTATATAATGGAACAAACTCCGCATGTTTCTGGAGAGGTCTGAATTCCTGTTTGTCCAGAAGTTCAATGAGACAAAAACCAGTGAGCAATGGTTTTCATGGAAGATTGGGAGTATATGAAAGGGCATGCTGCAGTTACTTTAACACTGTAATTTGGGACACTGGATCATTTCTTGATCTTGAAGTGGGCAAAGAAGCTTAAAAGGAAATACATTGAGAAGAGACCTCAGCAGACAGCAGATGGCATGAGAGAGACTGAAAGTTACTAACTGACAAATGAGGAGGAAATGTTTTCATAACAATATTTAATTGAAAGTCTTTTCAAATAGAATCCAGAAAGCTCTCAGAGTCATTATCATGGTTTCTCTTGCATTTCTACAATATATTAAGTAAATTTTTGAATACCAGCACTCTAAAACTAGTATCCAGCTAGTAAAGAGAGCTTCAGAATCCTTTCTTTTCTGGTCCCATTTCACTTCTTAAAAGAAGGGGAAAAAAAAGCTCTAAAGCCTACAACAATGAAACATCAGTCATAAATTTAATGCAAAAAATAAAGTGGTTTTGGAGTGAATCCTAAGGCAGGTTAGTGTGACCTTGATTTTGGACAAGATCCTGAGAGCAAGGAGCGCAGGATCCAAGCTGTACAATTTCCATGGATCATGCTGGGATGAAAACCAGACAGTCCACTGGATAAGCAGTAATGCCAGCCATACAGAAATCAAGGCATTTTAAAGGTCCAAAATCAGAGAGCTCCTGTACATATTTACCATGTTCCTTCACTAAAATAAAAGATTGAATGGGAAGAATGCACAAACCCCTCTCCATTTGAAACAGTGGATCTATGGTGGAGACAACAAATGGATGGACTCAAAGAGAAAAAATGAATAGGAATACAGGAATGTAGCAAACAGAACCATCCGCAGCCAGAGGAAAAGATCTGGAAGGAGGAATCTGTCATTCATTTTGACTTTAACAATGAAAGAAAAGGCACTCCTGGATTCCCAGCAGGGTGGGACAATGACAATTGCACAGTGTGTATACTTAAAAGGATGTTGTGACATCCAAGGCAAAGATCAAAGAGGTTGTTAATAAATCAAAATGGGACTGTTCCATACAGCTGCATAATATCAAATAAAATACTTCAAAATATAGGCAAGAAAAATGAACAACTCAATAATATTAATGGCCTGGTAACCTTAGAAGCTAAGACTTGAAGTTAAATAAATTTGATATAAAAATCCTGTATGAATTTACTAAAGGTAAATCATGCCAGATCCCATCTTCAATAAGATAACTGATTTTTTAAGACTGAAAAGATAGGGCCGAAGTTGTTTCCAACAAATTTCCCTGTGTTCACTCTATGAGAAATCATCAGTTAAAATGAAGATTAGGACTACAAGAATTGAAGGTAGGTAAAAACCTGACTGAAAATGAAATAGTGAGTAGTTCTGAAAAGAACTGTTGTCATTGGAGTGGAGTTGCTCAGTCAACAGTCGCCATTAACGACCACAACACGGTGAAATTTTCTAACAGTAGAACATTTTTTTAAATTATATGTTTGAACGACTGGAAACTTGAACAGGAAGAAATTATGTACTAGGAAACAAATAGAATTTATACAGAAAAAGGTGCAAAGACCCACAGGCAGGACATAAGAAGTGTTTCTGCCATAACCTGGAAGCTCATTGGTAGGGAAACGGCAAAAAGGAAGGAAAACATCAAGGGAGTCTTGAACTGTTGGTTCATTATAGACATGATTTGCCTACTGCTGCAATGCCTTCATGGAAAGCACAGATACAATCCTAGGTGATATCAGATGGAGTCAGCATTCCTGTGGGAATATGGAAAATTACTGCTATATTACCAGATGTCTCTGAGAACTTACCTAGGTGGACATCTTTCTTTTCAAAAAATATTAACTCAAACTGGAAGGATGCTGAGATGATTTGGAGGCTAGAGAAACAACTACTACAGTGAACAGTATAAGGATTTGGCCTGTTTATCTTTGCAAAATGAATGGGAGGAGTGAAAAAGATGGGTCTCTGTATTAGAAGGATAAACACCAGAGAAAAGAATAATTAATGTGGAAAAAAGGCAACAAATACACTGGAATAAAGGGATAAATAGTGGTTATGAACACATTTAATAAGGAAATTAGGACAGCTTTCTGCCTACAGAGGAGATAGTTAAATTCAGAATTCAAAATGTATCTTTCAAATCAAATTCTGGTTAACGATCTACAGATACAATGACTTGTCTTTGGATTGCTGCTCCTACTTCATGTAAACTTGGGGAATATACTGCACCCATGTTATCTAAGGGTCACTGAGTCCACAAAGAGGAATTTTATCTCCACAAAGACAACTGATTAAGCCCTTAACATACAAAAACAAAGTATTTACATTTGACAGGGAATAAGACTTACACGCATGGGGTATCAGGAAACTCACGTTTTAAGAATTCTGTCATGTCAGACTCCTCTAATTCTTAGACTCAGTTAGAACTCACCAGTAGGTGCTCAGCTTTGTTAGTATTTACTCCTAAAAAATACTACTGTGCTATGTCAGGAAAATTACTTGCAAACTTTGAGGGGTAGAGATTCAATTCCTATTCAATTAACAGAGAACTTTGTGAATCTGCCACCCAAAAAATACTTTTAGCATCCTTTGGGTGTTAACTTTTTTTTTTTTTAAGTGTAATGGATTAAATGTCTGTGGTATACTTCAAAAACCATTGTGTTCACATCCTCCTGGGGTTGCGTTTTCTTTTAAAATGAAAATTCTTTATGTATTTCCTTCTCTGAGTGTCAAAGGGTTGTCAACATACCCCTTTATTATTTATTAAATATTTTTAGTTTTCCTCTGTTTTTATCTTTTATTTTTTAATCAAACCAAACAAATCGTGTCAACACCAAAAAAAAGCATTAAACATGAGAACAGATGAAAATATTCTCTCAGTGATTGGGTGCCTGTATATTGAACACAGAACACAGTGGTTCCTCTGCACTGATTAATACAGCACATATTAAACCAAATAAAAACAGGGCAAATAAAGTCAGAAAGAAAAATATGCAAAGCAAAGAAGAGCCAAAAAGGATAAAGAAAAGAAATATATGGATTTAACTCCAGCTGTTTGTCTGTCTCCAACTACAAAATCTCATTTAAGAAGTTCAAGGGGACTAAGATTCTTTAGCAAGTGCTGTTGATTCAGTATTCTTTTTCACATCTCACAGCCACCAAAAATTTGGTAAACTGCCTGCTCTATACTCTATAAAGTCATCATTTATTAAGGTGAACTAGGTGAATTAGATCACACTGATATGAGACCTGAACCTTGGAAGACACAACTTGAACACAACTCTACTTGATATTTCTTCCCCTACACCTTCAATATCAGTCAGTTGGTTCAACTTCTATTTGTTAAGGCCCCTCAAGTGGCTAAGGCATTAAAAATTATTTCTGTTAAAAATAGAATGAGATATACATGATGGTCAAATAATGCTCTTTTTATCTCCTATGTTGCTCCTTTTCATTCTCAGTGAGCAAAGTGTTTCCCCACAATTCTTGTTGCATTTTATAACTTTATGTGCACCTCTGTATACTGGTGCATGTGCACATGTGTTTGTATACATAATCCATATATATATGTATGTGTATATATATATATATATATATATAATTTTATAATACATAATATTAGTTTTATGTCTATGTAAGTTTATTTTTATAATTTTATAATGCTTGTCTGTGTGAACTTTGGTGTGATAGTGGAAACTAACACTGTGTAGTTGGCAGTCTGTATAAATAGTATCGCTTTCAGGAAGAGGATTTAGGTATTACAGTGACATAAATATTTTGGGACTTCATTCTGATGTGATATATCTAAACATGTCGCCTTATTTAAAAACATGCTAGACTTCTTGGCAGCGCAAGATAGGTGGAATCCAGGCCTTGGTTACTAACAGATATTTTTGGAGGTATATATATACATGTGAGGCAGCCAGTCTTTTCTGAACCTTTCTCTTTCATTTTTAGCTTGAAACTTTCTCCGCATGGGTTGAAGCCTAAACTGATGTTGATACATTAATCTGGCCTTCATCTGACAGGTCCAATGAATACTGCAGATTAATTAAAATTCAAAGTCCAGAACCATAAATAATGCATCTAGAGCACAATGGCATTACATTTGTGATAGAAAGCAGACATGGTATGGCCTGGTTTATTACAAATATGATACAACTACAGCTTTAGAAGTTAAATACTGTCAGGGCAAGGGTAAGAAGGTGGTTCTCATTTTTAAGAGTATACCAAGTTTTCTGAAATTATTATAGAGGTAGGAATCTTCCTGAGGTTTACTTAATCTTGGTACTTACTTAATCTTACTTAGTCAAGATTATTTACTCTTGAGAGAAATAATAATTCCCATCTTTCTTTTCTCAGACAGTCTGAGAGGAAATACCTTAATTTAACCAATTCTCAGTGCTTGGTGCAATAAAGGCATTGATTTTGTGCACTGGTTTTGCTGGGGTAGAGTTAATTTTCTTCACAGTAGCCAGCACAGAGCTGCATTTTGGATTTGTGTTGAAAACAGGGTTGTTATTGCAGAGGTTCTTCAGTTATTGCTGAGCAGCACTCAGACCCCTCCTTCCTTCTCTTCCCCCAAATTTATATGCTGGGAATGGTAGCATATGGTCTGGGATGTCCGTTGGGTCATTGGGGTCAGTTGTGCTGTCTGCATCCCCTCCCAACCCCTTGTGCACCCTCAGCCCACTCAAAGGTGGGGTGGGGTCAGGAGCAGAAAAGGCCTTGACACCGTGTAAGCGCTGCTCAGTAATACCAAAAACATCTCTGTGGTATCAACACTGCTCCTACCACAAACCCAAAATGGAACCCCACACCAGCTACTGTGGAGAAAAACAACTCTACCTCAGCCCAAACCAGCACATTCAGCTATTTGTATTTCCTATCGCTAATATCCTAGATATTTCAATGTCATTTGTTAAATCTGAAAATTGTATTTCATCTATCCTAGAGCAAAGAATTTTCTGCAACATTTACACATGTATTATGTACACAGTTCTCAATGCATTCTCACAATTTGAAAGCAAGTCTTTATGGGTTTTAGAACCAGATATCATCAGCAAAAATCTTTTCATTTGTTGCATGCATGGTATAACTTAGAGAAGGGAACAGAATACAGAAGAGTAGCAAAGATTTTCCCTATTTAATGAAAAATATTATGAAATCTAATTATCTATCTTTTCCCCTAATGAGGGGTTAATATAAAACAATTTAATCTCATTCTTAAAAGGGGCACTGAATCCTTTTCCTTTAAGGGTTAAGAAAAAAATCCCAACCAACCCTATCTTTTTTTAGTGTCCAGCAGCAATGCAACAAAGCATTCCTTCAAATTCTTACAAAGCACAGTTACAATTATATTTATGAGTTGTCCATCTCTTGCTGAAATAGAATAAATCTGACCTGATTTATGTGTCTAATTAGAGTAATAAGAGGTTTGGGGTTTTTTTCAGCTTATGAGCCAAGGGCTCTGGCGAGAACCTTTGTGTCATAATACATCAAATAAATTGAGCAGTAATTTCTGCCATTCACAGGTACCTTCCAAACTTCTGTAATGAAGGCTCTTCAACTTCCTTAATTGTTACAACTCCATTGTAAATTCTGGTTTTGCTTACCAAAATATCTTTGAGGAGGGCTGGGAGGTACAAGGGCTAATTCTAGCCAGCAGGTTGACTGTATTGGCACCCACTCCCCATTGGCATTTTCATTCTTCTTTAAATTAATCTAAATATTTTTCTTTTCAGAAAATGCCACGTTGGCAAGACCAGATTCGCAAATTCTATGCCTATATACAAAGTAGTGCTAGATTTTTGGAATCTGTGAGGACCTCCACAAATTATATGAAGACTTCACAAAGTTTGTGTTCTGTGGTTGCAGAGACTGAATTAAAGGCTTTAATTACAAAATAAAAGTTGAATGCTACTGTCAAACTGAACTCTCTGACTTAGGCACAGTTTCAGACCAAACTCTCAAACAATCTCATTTGAGGATAAGAGAGAGGTTAGCTACCGTAGTTTGACTCTGCTCCAATCCAATTGATCCTAAGGTCAAGTAGACCAGATGAAAAAGTCTTGCAGGATCTTGCTTCATTCCACACACTTCGTGGTAAGATATCTCCATGGTGTGCTGCCTTTAGGGTGGTCGTTCACTGGACCAATTTCTTTACTTAATGGGCTGCATCCAGCTCCTGCGGCTTACCAGAAAATACACGTTCCTTAAAAATATTATTTTGTGTGCAGATTGTCCCAAGGAAGCTGCTTCATATGTATACTTTTTGCATTCAAAGGGATTATTAAACCCCAAATTCTCAGCTTCACCCAAACTTTCCCTATAATACTATGTGAGTAAGAAAGCTTAAAGCACAATAAAAGCTAGTTCATGAAGACAAAGTTTGCACAATTAATTACAAACTTGTAACAAGCAGAATTGCAAATAGTAAATACACTTAATAATGCACACTTAAATTTAAACAGCAAAATGGTTCTTCTTAGGTGCTCACGAAAAAACAATCACCCAAAAACTCTTGTTGCAGAAGCTAAGGGTGCAGACTTCATCAAGTTACTCCATCTGCTGGCTGATTTCCTCCAATCCTGGATGATTTCTCTTAGCTGTGTATTCTTGTCCCTTTTTAATGCAAATGAAACATTCAAAGCTTGATCAGTGTCCTTTCAAAGCAAATGAAATATTCAGGGTTGCCTTTGATATTCAAAGCACTTCCTGGAATCATGACTCCCTCTCCTCTCTCTCCATTTCCAGTTTAAGGAGACCTTTATATTGCAATTTTAACATATTCTTTCTTCTACAGAAGGCACAAGACAAATGTTTTAACACTTTAGTGACTTTACTAGCCTTTCTATGTTGCACATCATAAAAAGTATAAATTATCCAACAATCTGACTAATCTTATATTTTCTTACGATGTGTTTGTTCCATGGAGAACATTCAGGACATACTAGAAATACAGATGTCCTACTCTGAAACAGAATACTCAGAAGTTTTGCTTGTTTCCCATCCTTCCTACATTGTAACCTTCCTACTGAATAGTCTTCCCTGGACCCTAAACTGAACTATTCATAGCAATTCTACTTCTTCATAAGTCAGTATCTTCCTGTATCTTGTATTCAGTCATGCCCACCCAGTATTCACTTAAGGCAGCTTCATGCACCCCCTTTTCAGAATTTGTCCTCAGGTACACAATTTCCTGTACAGATTTTCTCCATCATACTTTAGATATTCTTTTCTGAATATCACCACTGCCACCCATCTGCAAACATGTTGTGAATTTTTTTTTTTTTTTGCACTGGGATCATCCATTATAGCACATCAGTATGTCTGTATTTAACCTGATTGTACTTCTGGTTTATGCATGGTGTTGAGAGAGTGCATGAGTAAATAAAAGTACGCCCCTGAACAACCAAACGTGAAAACTGGAAAGTATAATTTTCTGTATTAAATGATCGCAGTCTACATATATCCTACTTTATGTGAAGGCTTTGAGGGAGGTGTAGCTGTGAGATCAAGGCTTTTGTGATCCCCAATATGCTTCCTTGGAATTTCAATTCTTGCAGGTCAGGACATATTCTGAAATAGCAAAATGCAATGGGCAAAATATTTGCAGTCCTGAATCAGGATTAGGCAAAGTAACCAGAGTTTCTGTTTTAGAAGTTCCAATTGATCAAGGCAACAACTGATAAATGCAGACACATAAGCAAGCTGCTGGAAGTTATCTGCTTCACTAATAAAATAACAGTGCAGTAAATTAAATGCACTTGGGCTTCAAACTGTCTGAGTGAATGTCTAGGTTTCTTTGACATTAGATGAATTACACAAACTACTTTAGTGTTTACTCATAATAACCCCCAGACTTAGCAGCCACCAACCATGGAATGAGGTACACTGCCTTGCTTGGTCTCGGTTCAGCTAAGCCAGGGATCAGCCCTCTCCTGATCTTCCTGTGCTGCTTTTCCATGAAAGTGTGGAAAATGCTCCCCTTATAGGCCATGCTCCCTGTGCTTGTACTAGAGATGGCCCAAGATAAGAATTGCCATGTTTTTCTGTGGGTTTCATCAGAGGGCCCAGGTTCAAAACACTACAAAGACAAATGATTCAGCACATAGATAAGGGCTTCACAAATATTTTTATCAGTTTATATCCTGACAAGGTTGAGACCAACACTCACAAATGGAAGACTGGGTCAATGTTTCTCTACAAAGAGAGTTGTGTAACCCAAGCTGTGGATCACATTACCTCAGGGAGGAAAGAAATGGAGAGGACAGATAGGAAACTGAGTCAATATCCCTCCCTACCAACCCCTCCAGAGCAAATTAAAGCTGCCCTCCCATTTTGGAAGCCACAGAGAACAGTGAGAAAGAAACATATATACTGCCTTGAAATGAATCCCCTCAGCACATAGCTGGAGCTGCACAACAAAATGTAATTTATGTCTGTTAGCAAAAACTTAAGTTAGCACAGCTCAATGACTCAAAAAGTTCCAGACAGTAACTTTTGGGCAAGAGTGCACTTTTGTTCAGATAAAGCCACTCCTACATTCCTGTGCACTAAGGAAGGGATGGAATAAACTTATTGTTGGCAAAGAAATATGGGGAAATTAAAGCAAAAAAGACACAAGGTAGATCCAGTGATGGCATTTATGAAAGAACTTGGTACATTGCTTTCCACATCTCAATAACTGTAGCACCTATTCAACGGTGTTATTTCTTTTATTTACAAGACTATTACATTTCAGGCACATATCAACAACTTGGTGAATTCTGACTGTAAGACTCAACATTCTGTGTAGTTCACCAAGCCAAATTGTGCAGAAATAATCCGTCTGTAAGAAAAGAATCTACCAGACTAAAGACAGCATATCGAGTTCACATGATGATACCTTGAGCTTCTCTTTGCAGCTCTTCTTATGGGATGCAGTGCATGAACTGACATTTAAAAGAGGTTCAGATACAAAAGGTATGTTAAATATAAAGATAATACCATGTGAATTCTATGTTGAAATCAGTATTACAATAATATCTAACAAAAAGTCCTTGGCAGACTAGTTAAAGGAGAAGACATTGAACTGAACTGAACAGACCTGAACAGAACTGAACTGAACTGAAGGGTCTTTCCAGTGATTTTATTTTCATTTTGTGTCAGGAAATTTGCATAATTAATTGAAAGTACCATCAATGAGACAAATTAAAATAATGCCTCTTTTTTTTGCCGAGGAGATGAATGTTTTCTCTATTTAGTTTAGGTGGAACAAAAAGCTCTCTTTAATACATACTCCTTGCCGTGGTTGGGAAATGTAAAGGACACATCATCTAAATGCTTCATACTTGCATGTGCACAGATATGCCTGTATTTATGTAGTACCCAAGTTTCTTTTACATACATAAATATTTCTGCCTCAAACCAACCAATGTTTGACTGAAAGGATTCATTTCAGCCTTTTTACATCATCATTGTATTTTCTTTTATCAGAAGATCAAGTAGATTACATGTGAGTGAGACATTTTCTATTCCTGGAAAGGTCAGTATCTCTGGCATTGTGAAGGGATCATCTTATAAGTATTGGACACTGAAACACCTGTCCATCCCCAGTCCATCTGTCCATGACTACAGGCAAGGATTCAAGCAGTTCAGCCTAAATATAAGAGTCTTACTGTATCAGTGTGAACTCACCAGCTAATATAGTCAAGCCAAGCCAGATTAAGTGATGATAGTAATTGCAAAGAAGATCATTGGAGATCTTCAGCCAGAACATAGCTGTGGAGGATTGATTAAGGAGCTTACAAATCTAATACTTAGCCCACTTTTACACTTTCACCTGATATGAAGCAGAGACATCTCACATCCACCTAGAAGCAAAGTAAAAGAAGCAAAGGGTGAAAAGGAGAGTCGGAATCAGATAAAAGAGGTGTGAAAGAATGTAGGCTCAGGTTGTTCTAGTTCGTACAAAGTGGAGTAGCCCAGTTGGCAGCTCTATGTCTGACCTTGCTTGCCTGCTTTGACAGCATAAAAATAAAAAGGGGAAAAACACCATGGCCTCAGGATGTCATGAAGGGTGCTCTTTGTCCCAATTGCATTTAAATTCCTGGCAAAAAATGCTCTTGTACTTCACTAGGAAAAATTATTTCTGCAGTTAAATAACACGTGAGTGCATCACACAATATTCCCTGAGCATCACTGTTCAGCGTGTCTTGTGTGTACTTCTGCTATCATTCATGCATACTGTAGAGTCCCCAAATGCTGTCTTATCACCAGCACATCAATCATACCAACTCCAAAATAATGTAACTAAACTTCTGAAAGTGAATTATCATGTTCTGCAAAAAGCACATCTTCAGGTACCGAGGTGCATTGCAGAAATAAAAGCTCTTCAAATCTGCTGCATAATAAAGCACTACAATTCTAGTATAGTTTTCCAACTTCCTTTTAGGTAGAACCTTTAAGTTACCCCTTTCCCTAGTGCAGTCCTTTAATTTAAAATTGATTTTCTCATCAAAAAAAGTGGCCTAATTGCATAAGAGGCTCCACAGCTCAAGGAACAATTAGTAGTATTCAGCGTGTTTCAGTCTCAAAGCAGCAGATGTCAACAGCCTTGCAGGTTTCAGATATACAAATCAATGACACCATCTGAAAACTAGAAAGAGCTTGGTTTATATTAGTCTAACAACTAACAACAGCTTAGTATATATTTTGAGCAAAATGCATGTGAAAAGAACACATCACTTCCCACTTAGAAGTTGTATGTTCATTCTGGTCTTTACCTTCATCTCCCAAGGCATAAGAAGCAAGAAAGTTTTCAATAGGAAGAAAGGTGCAGCCTGCTCTAGGCTCTCAATGTGAAGTCTTATACCAAGGATATAAGAACTAACATGAGAAACAGGACAAAAGGGTTTAGTAACTGTTTAAACCAGAATTAAAAATTTTCAAAAAAAAAAAAAATAGATGCTCCTGTTGGCAAGGAGGGATCCAGCTAAAATAAGCTCTGCAAAAAAAGTACCTTGCTATCGTTGAATATTCATAATTGATAGCTCTAAATTGTTTTTTATCCCTCCTATATGCTGCTTTCCTGGTTACAATATTATTGGTGGCTAATTTTATTTTTGTCCTGTGATAATGTATAAAAGTTACTGTGAAACTAATGTGACCACACTGTGAGTTTAATGTGCACCTCTTGCTGTTATTAGATGGGGCTGCAGGGCAGGCCTGCTTGAGTTTACTGCATGGGAATTCCATTATGTAACAAACACAGCTAAAGCCGATAACAGCTTTAGATAAATATCTAATTGAAGATATTTTTCTGTCTGCAGGGGAAAGTAAAAATTATTCACTACATACTTTGAGAGGGAAATAAACAGCATGAACTAAGGAGGATAACTTGAAAGGAGATGTGTTTTGTACACAACAGGACAAGCTAAGTCATCAATCCTTTGTATAACAAAAGTTGTAGACAAAGATTGTAATAGGACAACTATAATAACAGGAGTTATTATGCAAAGATTTATTCAAATCAACCATTACCCAGAGATTCTCTATGCCTCACTTTGAAGATTTAACAGACACTGATAAGGGTTGCCACCCTCTAACTGGGCTCCAGCTATTTCATAAAAGGTACATTTACTTTGCCAAACCCCTGTCCTTTCAAGCTCCCAGTCCTAGGCACAATTTACAACATAGCCGAGCTCCTTATCAGAGCTAGATCCAGGCATGCATCTAGTCAACCCTCAGCACTGCAGCTTTCACAGGGGGAAATCCAGGCACAATGGCCAAATGGATGTTATCAGTCAAGCATAGCAGCAGCCAGTGCTGATTTTTGGCATTACTGATGCTGATATTGTGTGTGCGGCAGCAGGGAAAATTTGTGTTCAGCACAAGTTTTATGTATTCTGAGGGAAGCCATATCTGAAACAATACCCAAACTCTAAGTTTAAAGTGCAGTAGTACTGTAATGTTAATGGGACCTTCTATATTCTGTAACATGTAGGACTCAGATAACCATGCTTTACACTTGTCATTTTCACATTTGGACCTAAAAGAGGTGCATCTAACAAGTAAGATTAAGGACAATATGTAGTTGATACACACTTCCCAAAGAAATTCACTAAAATTCAAGTACCACGTCTTCTTGACATTTCAGCTTGTATATATAAATTGTATTTGAAGCAGCTCTAAAAATATCACAGATTGCTTTCCTTTTCTGAAACTGTCTACATGAATTTTCCTGGTTCAATCTATTTTTTTCACTACAAGAAAAGTCTTTCCTCTCTATTCAAATATGAAAAATTTATCTGTTTTCATCTACATAAATCTCTTTTCAAATGACTGGATTCTTTCATCCACCATGTAAGAGAAGAATTTCAAATCACCAGTGACCCCATCCAAAAGCTTTAAATTTTGGAGTTACTTCAAGTTCCTGTGGAACAGTAGCAATATAACCAAATAATACTTCATCTTTTTTTAACTGAAGGACTGCTTAAGATTTCTGACAAAAATCCCCAGAAGCTACACCCACTATTTTTTGGCAGCTGGTAAAGTAGGTGGTTGTTTTGTTGTTTACAAATAATTATTTTACTTTTAGAACTATAAAGGAAAAGAAACACTGTTTATCACCTCCAGTCTGCCTTCCAGAAGGCAGCAGGTTTCTGCATCACTAATTGTAACACACAAGAGGGACAACTTTTTTAATATATACTTGTTAAACTCAAGTCAAATTTCAGAACACGATATTTTGTATCTCATCCAAAGCACAGTATTTTGTCTTTCCTTTTTTTGTAGTTCCCAGCACAGAGCTATATTTTCCAATGTTTACCAAAGCCGTGTCTAGATGCTTTAAGCAGGTTACACTTGCCCTCCTCTAGGTAAGAGTTCCATTTGCTGCAAGGGTGCTGTCAGGAGCATGGTGGAATTTCCTTAACTCCACGAAGAAATCTGAGCTCATTTCAACACTGGCTTTGCTCCTGATGGGGAGAACCAACCCCTTTGTCACTTTCCAGCCTCAACTGGACAGCACACAGCACATCCTACCTCCGTCTCAAGAATTCTGTACCTATAGCTGTGGTAACAGCAATACAGGGGAGAGACTGAAATCAATGTCATTGAGACAGGCATAGATTTCCTTAGAGCCAAATCTGACTAGGGAACTCTGAAATTGCAGAAGATCCACAATAAAACGTCCTATCTCAGGGAGCCAAATCAACAGGGCTGCAAATTTTTCTTAATGCCACACAACACAGAGGGAGCACCCCATGGACACACACAGAGCTAATGCAAGAGGCTACAACCATCTCACAACTCATGTAAGTCCACCTTCAGGCATTTCCAGCACCCATTCCAGTGGGGAAGCAGCTCTACTGACTATACCCCAATACTCCCAGGTAGCTACATAAAACTTTTGTATGGCACCTCTACTCTGATTGATTAACACCAAAAAAAATTTTGAAAAATTAAAAAAAAAAAAAAAATTAATTTTTTTTTTTTAAATTACACAAAAAAACATATATAGCTCAAAAGATGCCTCACAGCAGACTTAACAAAAATAACAATCCCCATGTGTAGGTCTCTGCAAGTATTTAACTACATATTTATTCTGTCTCCATTGCCTTGATTTTATTTCTTCTGTTCAGGGTTCATCAACAGTTTGCAAAGAATTTAATTAGGACAAGTTAACTAAGTATTTGCAATTGTCATCAAAACTGCACAGACATTCCACACTGAGCTAATCTAAGAAATCTACAGCTGTGAGTCCTTGGAAGAACAAGAAACCCAAACAACAGAAGCTATGTGGCATCTTCATTTAATAAATTCAGAACACTTATTATTCAGAAAGAGATGTGGTTCAAGTAAACACATTTAATGTATCTCACTTCAGTGGCTCCCCTGGTTTTCTTGAATTGTATTGAGAAGAAAAAAATTTCTTAAATACATATACCAAAAGCTGGGAAGGCAGGAAAAGCATTTTCCAATTCCTGGTGTGAAATTAAAGGATTGCTCTCAGTAAAGTAAGGATTGATTTTCTCATCCTCAATGTCAAGCTAATTTGTTTCTAATTTTAATGGGATTAACCTACACAAATTATCCATTGGCTTTTAAGAACAGAGCATCTTAAAACACTGCAGCATTTGTAGGTTTAACTTCCAGCTTATTGCAGGCTTTAAAAATAGTGAGACCTTATGAACATCATATGATACCAAGTAAATCTGGGTTGCATGGCAGGGAAATTCCCTTGCAAAAAAATTTATCGCACACTGATGCAGCCTCCCAAAGGACAGGGTCTCAGTTTTTTAAGATGGCTGGATCGCACAATCAGTAGGATACTGGCTAACAGCATTATTTAAACTCTTTTCACAAGGAGGACCACTTACAACTTTGTAAAGGTGCTCACAATGCATTCTAATTTCCAACCAAAAAAAATCAGACTAAATCTCGAATATTTGTTTTTTAATTCACATTTACCACTATTTTATTTACTTACTTCTTTTTTTATATGTTAAAGACATAGTAACAGGTTTTAAACTATTTTTTCTCATGACAAGTTTTTGATATCTTATAGATCAAGTGATCCATGGATTAAAAGTTGTGAAAAGCAGCCATACAAATAAATGAATCTATCTTTCATTATCTACATTGCCCCTACTTTCTATAATATATTTGACTGAAGTTCAGGAGAAAATGCATTAGAAAATACCCAGAACTAACAAAAGACATTTACAGGAATTTGACCTTGCCAATGGGCTAAACCCAGAAACAAAATCTGAGTGTTTCAGCAATGGCATTAATATACATGTGTGTGTTCTTCAAATTTTATGTTCCTGTGCAAATGAGGAACAATTTAAGAACATAAAAGGAAACCAAGCCCTAGGGTAATACTACTTGAGGAAGAAGATATCTGTTTAATTATTATTTTCTATAGAGCACAACTAGATTATTTAGTTACAGTCATAACTAGTAAGATAATAAAAGAAATTCTTTTTTAAGACAAAATCAGTTTCAGGGGCAAAAGAGTACAATGTCACATGCGTTACTTAACTGGATAACCATTTGGCAGGCACAGCAGAGGAAAGGCCATGGGTGATGTGCCCCAAAGACACCAGAGAACCAAACACCCTTAGGGGCTGCAGCCGGCAGCACAGCGTGCAGAGATTTCACCACGGGCCAAAGAGGTCAAGTGTTGGCTTCTCCTTTGCTCTCAAACAGAGCCAGAATCAGAAGAGCAAAGGAAAGGCTGTTTAGACACGTGGACTGTGCACTGGGAATGATGGATGAGCAGTGCCTTGGGTGTTTCCATTGCAATCCGAGCCATCCGAGCCCTCTGTCATTATTCTCTGAGCATTAGGCAATGCCAAGGCAAAGCCATTCTTTTCCTGTCTTGCACACAGTGTACACAAGTCAATAGCAGACTTTTATCAAGCAGTAAGTTACTTCAATAAGTCAAACTTCTTTTGGAGTTTTAGGGTACATTAACATGCAGCCTAACTGGCAACTTCTTTAACAATAATGTTCTTAAATCTTAGGCGAATTAGATTTTTTAAAAACGGTTTTCTAGTCAAATGTTGGGTTGCGTCTTTTACGTGTCTTCACTGCCACCTTGTGGTCAAACTTTTTTCTTATGGCTTTTTTAATTTTTTTTTTATTTTTTAAAAGCAATACACAAATAGCAATGTAACAAACAATTAAACCCTCCAAACAAAAAAAAGTATATCCAATATATCCAAATGTATATCGAGATCAGAATGTGCAAGATGGTACAAGTAGAACTTTTCAGTCTCAGTATTTTCAAAGTCTAAACCAAGAAAAAAGGGGAAAAAAGGGAAAAAAAAAAAAGAAAAAACAACAGAAAGAATAAGAAGAAGGTCAGACAAGAAAAAGCCTCAAGTTTATCTTATTCTGAAGTCAGGTACAGAAAGGTTCGTAGCTGTTGATTCACAGCCCTCCTGAGGTCCTCTGATTGAACGCAAGTTTATAGAGTGTCTCTGGATATGCTGAGCTAGTGTCTACTTGTTTTCTCTCCATAGATCAATAGCTCCCACTATATACTTATTTTCTTCTGGTATTTAGCTACTGTTTCATCATTATTAGAATTCACATTTGCTAGTGTACAGCAGAATTCTATATCACAATTGAGGCTGCTTGATGTCATAGAAAAGCATATGTAACTTTTAATAAATTATTATTACAAATATATTAATGTAAAGTTTAAACAGCAACAGCACTTAAAATGTAACTGGAGAAAATTTTACTGTATAAAGACCTATAGTAAAGGGTTTATTCATGACCAAAGCAGTTAAAATTCCAAAGAAAATGCACAATATTTTTACATTTGTTGATTCCTCAAGCAATCTGTAACAGTCTTCAGCACTGTGGAGGCTCAAAAATCATGGAACTGCCAGCCACCTTTTTCCACTTACTTCCCGGAGTCTCAGCAGAGAAAGACAAAGAAAGACCAAGAGGATGAATGGCTATCACTATTTATGGTTTGCTTTTCTGTTATTCGTAGGATTTGTGGAAGCAGGTAGAGAGGTCAGGCAGACAGGCTCCAAGATGGCGAAGAGAGAACTTTATTTACAAGTTCCTTTTATACACAGTAATAAACAATTGTCTATTGGCCAAAGACAATCCACCCCTAAAGACCTATTGGTTATGGCTTGTACACCTCTAACACTAAACACAGAGATTAAGAAAGTACAGTTTATCTGTATTCTCCATGAGAGAGAAAGAAAATCCTAAAACACTGCAACTACAACTATCCACCCTATTATTTCCCTGCAATGAATGGTTCTTATGAGACCAGCTCTGACTGGTAATACTTAAAATAATTTTAAGGTTGTTCTAACATGTGCTGTGTAGTGGCAGAGCATCAGACATTCTTAATCCCTAACAGCCTTTTCTCACAGACACCACCCAGGTTATCCACTATTCCCAGAGACACAACCCAAAATCTGCTTCCAAGTGAAACCATATTACATTCTAATAAATCACAAAAAAAGTTCATGCAAGAGAGATGAACATTATTTTAACTTGTACCTCCACATAAGAGAGTCAAATACCTACCATATGCTGAGACCAACTGGCTTTAGGACATAAAGTATACCTGCTCATTTTTTAAGGGCTTAACTCTTCATTCATCAACAAAATGTTAGACAGTCAGGAAGCCACCTAGCTACTGTCTGGCTGCCACAAAGTGCATAAATTAACTGAAATCACTAAGAATCCAGAAAACCCTGAGCACAGCTACACCTTCTGTATTCAACTGGGTAAGGAACATGTGGGAGAGAGGTGTGTAAACCTGTCAGAAGAGTATATACGACTAACAGAAGAATTTGTACTTTGGTGTGGTGCTACAGACTTAGGAAAGTCTCAGCCTTACAATTTAGCACATCCCAAGACTGGTAAGTATAACAATTGCTACTTTCCTTCTCTGCTGTACTATTTGTCCTTAGTGACCTCAAAATATCTTCATAGATATCAGGATGAACATCCTTATGTTATAGAGGGGAAACAGAGACACAAAGCAGTGATCTTCTCCAAAGTCATCCAATAAGCTGTCAAAAGTGGCCAAGAAGGAATTCATCAGAGTCCTGCTCCAGGATGCTTTCCCCCAGTCCACCTTGCCTCTCCCACCAACCACACAACAGCCCCTCTAAAAATGCTCCCTCAGGACCCTCCTCATGGGCAGTGTGCTGGCTCAGGGGGCAGGTGTTCAGTTGAGAAACCAGATATTCTGAAATATCTGGGAAGCATTGTTGTGTTGGGGTTTATACATCTGCACATCTTGTTCAGATAAAATACGAGCATCATAGGAGATATCATTCTGAAATCTCCCTCCAGCATTAATAACCACTTTCGTGCTCTGGGATTTGTCAAAATTTTTGGTGAGCAGTATATGCTAGCTCACGCGTTGGCACCTTCCTTTTCAGCACCCTTGATAACTTGGTGAGTTTCTGTTTATAGTGGATTTTTGAAGCAAACACCTATCATAGAAACAATCAATTAATGAAAAACAAAATTAAATAACCCCAGTGAAAATATTAATTTGCTTTGATTCCTATGTCACCTTGCTGTCTCTTTTGCAGTAAGTTTAGGTCTCCCTCATGAAGTATTTAATTACAGAGATTTCATTGCTTAATTCTAAGTGTTTATTACTTCAGGAAGGCTGTTTCATGTCATCCTGTCAGTTTAGGAAATAGATGTTTTCACTGTTTTTATTCTTGTTGGACATGACTTAACCCATTTCAGTAATTGAAACAGATTTACTGCGGCTATAAAAACTATAATAGATACAAAATTTCAATCCCCATTTGTTGCCGGGAGTGGTCATTGTATTCATGCTCAGGCTTCGCACCTTGTTACAATTTGACTGCAGTTTAACAAGTTATCCAACACCAGCTGAGTTACAGTAACTTTATGTGCTCCTGTTCTTAGGGGGTAGCAGACGCGAGATACCGCAGCAAAACTTAAACTAAAAAATACCCAGGGAGCCAAAAACAAAATACCCGCCCTTGTATCTCAGGTGCCTCTGTTGAATGTCAGCAAGGCACTGTGCATGTTCACCATGGCAATCACAGCTACTTTCTTGTTTAGTGTCCAACTTCAGCAGAAAACAAGCATTGAGTCTGCCGCCAACCTGCATTTTGGAGCTTTTGGTGTAAGAGCTTCTTACAAAGGACCAGATACAAAGTCTGGCGGAGTCAGTGGCAAAATATTTGCCCTTGACCTCAATGACCTTTCAGTCAGGCTTTCACCCCTACAAAAACTATGTGCTAGTTTAAATCGCTAGTGGACAGCTTGGCTGCTGCAAGCTGGAAGTTCTTAGGACTGTATCAGGATATGAGCATGTTCTGGCATTGTACCTAATTTTGTAATAGTACTGGGGGTGAACAAAAAATAACTCCTCAGAGAATCCAAACAAGACCCAACACTGGGTACTTGTTTGTTTCTTCTCACCCAGAGCTTTGCTTTATCATATTAGAGGACTGTGCAGTTTTTTCTCAAAGTCACCCACATCCAAGTTTTGTGCTTCCCCCAGAGAAAACAAAACATTTGAACTAGGACAATGGAAATTAGTTCTTCAGTTTATTTTTGGTCCTAAACAATGAGGAAATAAAAGAAAAACAAACAAAAACAAACAAACCCACACCGATATTGAAGTTTTACTCTTCAGGCCACAGAACGTGGCCAAGAATGGGGAGAGTAGAAGCTGTTTTCCAGAAACAGAGTAATTCACATTTTCTAAAGCATGTTCTTCTGAAGAGGTAAGGCTGTCACAGGGAAAGAGCTGGCCACATGGGGAAAAGTCAACAGCTGGGATAAGGAGAGAGAATATACAGGAAGCTGTTTCTTCCCTTGAGCCAAAGTATAACTTTATATATTTCAGAGAGATAGCTAGATGAATTTGTGAATGAAAGTAGAAGCGGTCAGCATGGCAGTAAGGGGAGAAGCTATTTAATGAGAGAGTTTTGTCGTTTCCCATGCCATCAAAACTCAAAAGCCTTTCTAGCAGAAAACACGCTTGGTAGCATATGGAGGTAGCATATGGATTAACTTTGCTCTTGTGTATTACACTATAAAGTACTGCTATTCAAGGGCAAAAGTAAAACTAAGAGTATTTTTATACAAATTTAAAGGACCACAACCTCTTTCAGAATGGAATATTCTGTTATCTAATGCATTAATTAAATTGCCCCATAATTCACTGAGGAATTTCCACAGAGGACATTCTATAGGGTTAAGCCATGTTTTTTGTGATGCTAAATAAGGAACAATTCCACCAACAATAACACAACACTAGTGTCAAGCAGATGTGATGCTGAATCAACTCCACAACAGTAGAATTAGGCATCACTACCAATCATTTTCAAATTACTGATCTAGTTTTAAATACAAGCCAACTTCTTTCTTTGCTCCAATGCAGTCCCATTTATTCCAACCCACATGCACTACTTTACGCCAAACAGCTTCAGTGTTCAATTTAGTACTTCTGACCCTACAATATAACCACATTTTAGAGCAGGAAGAAAGACTTGTATTGGAAAAGAGTATTTCCTTTCCTTTTATGTATTTCCTAGCCCTTTTCTTAGTTACAATTGTATGTATATATAGCTAGCACCGATACCATATTTTACTCACTTATGAAAATTTTTGCAGCATCTGAATTTTCTGTGTGAACTTGCATTTAAAATTAATGTATTATCAAAAGAAATTATTTCATCATCATGTGTTACACCTCTCTTCCTTTCAAATGCATTATGAAAAAGTACTGTCATTTTTTTCTAGGGCTATGAATAACTGTGTATGCTTTATACAAATTAGCTGCGCAAAAAACATACTAAGACAGAATTTGGGTTTTTTCGTCAGCACCAAAGCAGTAATAATAGGGCAGAACTCAGTACAAATGCAGCCCAAATTGGACAAAATTACATATTTTTTATAACTTTAACAGAACCATTATTGAAGTGTAATAAATCCTTTCAATTACTTTTATACCAGTGACTTTTAGATAATATAGAAACACATCATTTGAGTTACTTTTAAACAAGATAGTCAGGATAAGTAATGAGAATCAGGATTTTCAATTTTGGTCAACATAAAATAGCACTTGTAAGCCCAAAATTAAGTAACACTCTAGACTATAAAACACAAAGGATACTAAACTACATCTATTCAGAGCACTTTATTCTAACTTTCCCCTCTAAGCTGTGTTTTGGGACTGTATATTAGGTTGATTTTTGTTTTGCTGAAAGCTCTAAATTTACAAGAAGTAGCAGTTGGTAGAAGTAGGAACGATTTAGTCGTGAGTCAATCAACAGGAATATCTTCTTACAGACAAAGATAAAGTGTTTCTTGTTTACCACACCAGTTATTCAAAGAACATTCATTAAATACCACCACAGGAGTCACTTAGGCAAGTTCCTCAAAGACATTAAGGCATGCTTTAGCGTATGAGCCTCCTTCAATTTCTTAGGCATGCAAAGCACCACGACACCCGGAACTTAGATAGCTGCCTTGCAGAATGGAATTCACAAAGCTCCAGACAGCTGTTTTAGGCAAGAAGAAGAAAGTGCTTGTAATCATAGGGGATCTCTTAAGTGAGAGTAAAGGACAAATAGCAGCACTCAACCCCTTGTAGATCACCTGAATATTTAGGAGCCTAGTTCCTGTCTTTGAAGTCTCTATTTTTTTCATTAACTGTGGACTAAGTAAGTCAGGACAATGTTGTCAGCTGATGCAGATTAGGAAGGGGGAAAAAAATCATGTTGTAGTTTATGCCAAAGCCAGGATTGTTAAAGATCCATATTGACAATCAGGGAACTATTATAATAAAATATTTTAAGAAAACTTTGTTTCCTTAGCTTTTCTGCTCTTTTTGAATGCTCAGGCTGGGTTTCTCAACACAGTTTCATCTTCTAATATTGTTTATGAAATTATATATGAGACAAGATACATGCAATTTTTCCCCTAAGTAGTTTAAAGACTTTCTGGCTTTACTCTCATCTCTTTGTGAAGCAATTGCCAAACTTAAATTTGTCAGCCTGCAATGATTAAATCCATGTCAGTGTCTGTCTGCTTTCACTGCACTTTCCCTGACTCAGTTTTCATTGAGATCTCAAGTAGAGTTCACAGAGACAGAATTTTCAGAGGAGCATTAATGGTAAGTCACCTTAGGACAACTCCAGTAAAACAAATATGCCAAAGTAAGTAGCAAAATAGCAGAAAATCTGACTTCTACTCTAGACTTCAAGTATGGCAATAACCAAACAAAAAAAAATTACCCAAAAGGAGATTTCTGAGTACACTTCCTCTGATATGGACTTAAAGTTCTCATCAAGCTCTTGTGTCATCACTCAACCTCTACATTCAAGTTAGTGCACTCTCCAGTCCAGTTCCCAAAACCATCCATAGTAATTAGGGTGGAGTGTGATTTCAGTCTTTTCACAATCAATTCAATCTCAACCACAGTCCATCAGGAATATTTAAGTTTAAATTGAATTTCCTGTATTTCAATTTGTACCCATTGTCTCTTGTTCTGTCACTGAGCAATGTCTGTCTCTTTAGTCCCTGGTATTTACACATATAGAAAAAACCCCCATGCCTTCATTCCTCCAAGCTATGGAGTCCATCTTTGCTTAGGTCAGATGCTGAAATCCTTTATTTGTCTTTATCAGCCCTCCCTGGACTCATTCAAACACTCTAGCATTCAAGCATTCTAGATGCGGACTGACAGATGAGACGGATAACTTTTTTCCTCAACCCACTGGCAATTCTCCTCTTTCTGCTGTCCAAGAGATTGATGTCCTTCCTTGTTCCAAGGGTGCTCATGTTCATTTGGTGTCCCCAGGAGCTGCAAGGCCTTTTCTGCCAAGCTTCCTTCCAGCGGGTTCTTCCAGCCACCAGCCTGTTCTGGTGTAGGGGTTTATTTCTTCCCGGGTGCAGGACTTAGCTGAGCTTCACACTGGCCTGTTTCTCCAGCCTGCTGAAGCAATCCTGAATGATAGTGCAACCATCTGGTACATTTAGCACTCCACCCAGTTTTTGTGTCCCATGCAAAGCTCGTTTCTGACAGGATGGCTGTTTTTTCTGGAACCTGCAGCATGATTGAGCCTGCTGTTCTTGCACTGCTTGAGTTCCCTGTCTGTTACAGCCCCGCCTCTTTTCCTGCTCCAGTTATTTTTTGAGTCCCTGTGCTGCTTCTAGAGTAGACCAATGCCCCAGGCAGTGGGAATAAGTCCAAATGAATATCTCATTTTAGATATAATCTCTTGAATTACTTCTGACAATTAACTTCAGCTATCTAGTGTTGATTTCAGTGTGAAGTTAGTCGCATAGAAACAGCGCTTCTGGATGACAGGAACATTTTAATTTTGACCATGGAAAGTATTCTTGAACAGTCACAACCTTAAACTATAAATCCAGTATTAAGTTTTGGACAAAAGGTCTTTTCCTTTGTAAATAAGAAAACTGTTCAGATTTAAAAATACTCATGCTCTAAGAACTTATAATTTAAATAAAATATCAATATTAGCACTTAAATTGTGGAAAACTAATTCCAAATCTAGCAAAATATCCAACTTCACAAGCTCTAATTAGCACAATTATTTCCATATTGAAGAGGTATGTGTAATTGTGTTGTCAGTCTTTGCATGTGAACAACAATTCCCTTACCAATCAACCATAATAAATTTATTCATGCAGGAGTTTCACATAAAAAGTATTTTCCCAAAATTGGATGGCAGACAACTTTTCTCTATTTAAATTAATTATGGTATTACTTGGTTAAAGTATTTAAGTAATTTCAAAAGTATCAGCAGGTTCCTTTCCACATTTGTTTAGATTTTATCAAATTGGAACAGCTGTCTTACAAATAGGGTTTTTTAAGTACCTCAGTACACTTAACATAGTGTTTTAAGAATTCCTCCACCTGCTCACTTCACAAAGGCATCTTAGTAAGCAAGAAATTATTTATAAATTCTGACAAAGCCAGAAGAATAACCCTTGTCTTCTTTCAAATTCCTCTTTAAAACTAGGGAGCTGTTGCTACTACAATGGCATCCAGGAGCTGAGACTGCTCGCATCACACTGGACAGTTATCACCACAGCCTGATATCCAAGCCATCATTCTCTCTTTACATTCCCAAATCCGTGTTCAGTTCAGCTTCCTCCCCATGTGCTTGCATCACCACTCTCCTACTGTTTTGAATATGAACATCATGGCCTGCAGAGAAGGTGTCAGTGCCTGTGGTTTGTGTTTGCATCACATCTAACACCAGGGACTGTGGTTTGTAGACACTAAGGTGATAGGCAAAAAAACTGTAGGTTTTTGTAGTAGGTGTAGTGCCAAAAAATTCCTTACAAATTGTAAGGATTTTAAAATATGGTATTGGAACAAGATTTTCTGAGAAATTTCTGAGAGAGAAGACCTGGGAAGGAACATGGTTGTGGGAGGGATCCTACAACATTTCAACAATTTTTTGGTCTCACCACAGGCCTTTGTAACTCCTCCTGGGAAGTATAATGACATTACAATGCCATTCCTAAACCACTGTGCTGTTTTTGCTGGGGTAGAGTTCATTTTCTTCACAATGGCTGGCATGGGGCTGTGTTTGGGATTTGCACTGCAATCAGTGTTGATAACAGAGAGATGTTTTTGTTATTGCTGAGTGGGGCTTGCACAGAGCGAAGGCCTTTTCTGGTCTTCACACCACCCCAACCTGTGCGTGGTTTGAGAATGCACAGGAAGCTGGGAGGGGGCACAGCTGGGACAGCCCACCCCAACTGACCCAAGCAATATCCCAGACCATAAAGCATCGTGCTCAGCACATAAAGCTAGGGGGAAAAGGAGAAAGGGGGGATATTTGGACTGATGGCTTTTGTCTTCCCAAGTCACCGCTACATTTGATGGAGCCCTGCTCTCCTGGAGATGGCTGAGCACCTGTCTGCCCATGGGAAGTGGGTTCGCTTTGCTCTTGAACATAGATTTTTTTCCTATTTATTAAAATATCTTTAACTCAGCCCATGAGTTTTCTCACTTTTGTCATCCAAATTCACTTCCCCATTCCACTGGGGGGTGAGTGAGCGAGCTGCCTGGAGCTTGGTTGCTGGCTGGGGTTAAACAATGACAACCACAAAATCCATCAAAGAGCCATAGCTACAAGCAATAAACCACACTTTTTCAGCCATTCGTGATCCTTTCATACTTTTTCTAGTATGTTTCAAAGCATTTTAATTTCAAAGCA
This sequence comes from Pardalotus punctatus, assembly GCA_013400915.1. Lineage (NCBI taxonomy): Eukaryota > Metazoa > Chordata > Aves > Passeriformes > Pardalotidae > Pardalotus > Pardalotus punctatus. Next base: position 603,004 of record VZTX01013899.1, read on the forward strand.
TTCTTGTATAAATACTGTAAAACATTATCTTTTTTAACAATTAGAGATAATGAATACCCATATTCACTGTTGTTTGCTATTACATGATCAGACTTAAGCAAAAAGGTTTCCTGTAAAAAAAGCCCTGCATGCCCAACATTCTGCCTTTGTTCAGTAACCCTTTCCCTGTGAATCCATTCCTTCCCCTATGTCCTCTACATTTGAAAGCCTTGAAATGCTTCAGGGCTTTTGTGGCTTTGTTGTTGTTGTTAATCTGTATATAAATTACTGCTGTTTTTATTATCACTGGTTTCATTATTATAAGTATTTTAAGGCAGCCAACTGTATACTCCAGTGACATGTGTGTGGTAAAATCCTGAAATCAACAAAACACCACAGAGAAGTACCACAGCTGCCTCAAGGGATAACAGTACCATTTTAGATGTTATGTAAGCAAAAGTGACAAACACACTGGGAAGGGCAAGCATTACTTTAAGAGTATGTGATTATACCCAAAGAATATTGCTATGTCTGATTCAATCAATTTTTTTTCTTAAATATAAAACAAATTCTTCTGTGTTGCTTCCAAGAAACAACATGCATTATCAGAAAGGAATGCTGTGAAATGTGTTAGTTTGACAAATTAAGAATGGAAGAGCTTTTGTATTTGTCTATAAATTATATACTGTAATCCAGAATGCAATTTTTTACAGGGAATAAGAAAATAAAATACTGCTATTCTCCTCTACTTAGAGTTGTTTTTCAACTCATTTCATTGAACTTTAACTGTAGCAGTCATGTGGTCTTTACTTGTACTTTCAACAATGTCTAAAAGTATCACTGTTAAAATAATTATTTGAGTGTCATGTGGCTTTGTTGATAATTCCAGAGTAGTACATAATTTTGTTTCTTACACACATTGGATGAGATTGAACAGCCCTCTCAAATAATCTTGAGCCTCCCTGTTTTAAATCTGTATTTATTTTCCTCAGCTTCCCGTTACTTGGCACCAATGACTTAAATCCTCCAGAGGAATTCAACTATTTCAAGTAGTTTGAATGCCACTTCTTTGAATCAGAATTTCTGTGATAAATCCAGGCCAAGTAAGAAATTTGTTTGACTTTAACAATGTTACTCACTAAGAACAGCTGGTCCTTTACTACATATTCATTCAGCAGGGAATATAACAGTTGTCTACTTATCTGATCTCTTTCTGACATACTCCCTTGGATAAAGGAGCTTATTAAATGGCACTAAGACAAATGTGTTGTCTGATGTCTCTGTTCTCAAATGGCCTCAGTCCACAAGGGACAAGCATTCTCTACCAGCTGCATCTGCAACTCCTACTCACAACATGAACATAGGGCACTTGACAGTTCCATTCCCAACTCCTATTTAGAAGTCAATACTGCAGTTTCTTAGGCTGTAATTTTCAAAATCAGGTTAGATTTCATAGCATTTCTAAATAAATTTTCAAATTCTTTCATAATTTTCCAAGTTCATACATGGTTCTTTGCAGCACATATGCTGTTCCTTTTCACAGACTGCTGAGTTTGGGGATTCTGAGCAAGAGTCTTCTTGTCATCTCATATATTTTCATGGACAAAAACATTAATACAGTTCAATTTTGTGTTCATTGTCCCATCAAAGGAAGACCCCCGTCAATACCAGATCAAGCCCTAAGATGCATTAGGAAGAACACTGCCAGCTGGTTAAGGGTCCTTCCACTTTCCTCAGCCCCTCTGAGACTCATCTGCATTGCTATGTTCAGTTCTGGACTCCTCAGTACAAGCAAGACACAGATGTACTGAAATTGTTTCAGTGCAGGTCATCATGAAGAGGATTAAAGGACTGAAGCATTTGTCCTACAATGAGAGGTTGAGAGAGCTGGAACTATTCAGCCTGCAGAGCAGAAGGCTCATAGAAGCTCTTAGCATTACATATGAATAACTAAGAAGGAGGAGAATAAAAAGATGGAGCCACACTCTTCCCAGTGGAGTTCAAAGGAAAGACAAGAACCAACGGACACAAGGAAGATTTTCATTATCTTCTCTGTGATGAACTTTTCCCCTAGTATGCAACGTGAACCTTCAAACTGTCATTTGTGATCCTTGACGGTTTTTGCACTCCCTGACACTACCAAGAGGAGTTGGGCTTCCTCACCTTTGTACCTTCCCTTCAAGAACTGAGGGTTGCTACTATGTCATCCCTTAGTCTGCTCTTCACCAGACTAAACAAGCCCAGTTCCCCCACGTCTCTCCCCAGGGAGCATGAGCTGGAAGCCCTTCACCACCTTTGTACGCCTCTGGTGAACCCCTTCAAGTGCTATCCTGGACATTCAGTCACAGTTTAAGCATTTCAACCCAGCTGAACCAAGCCCATTTGCACTTGGTTAAATTACAGGGAATGGTTTCCACCCTTCCACACCAGTTCCCCTTTTGTAGCATCATTTCTGAGTCACTCAAGGGCATGCTGTAGTCATCTTGCTGACACTAATAGTTACACTTAGCTTACTCAACAAGTTCAGAGCGAGACTGTTAGTATAGTTATATGTAAGTCTGTGTGTTACTGGAACACTGCACCACTTTTCCACCCATTGCCAAGTTGTTCTCAGAACTCCTAGTCTAAAGAGCAGTTGCAGAAGCAGATGAATTATCCTGACCACAGACTTCTCCATGTACAAACTCTGATGAAACTGTTATCAAGATTAAAGAACTGTCAGGCAATCTTGTCAATGATGCAATATTTTTTTCCTCCAGAAAATGTAATCAAGCATTCCCTCATGTTCTTTGTCAATATCACACCCAGACTTTGATCAGAATATAGAAGGAATAAAACACAGACCGGCTAAGGCACTGTCACCAGGGTATTTTTGTTCTCTGGAAGAAATCCTGACACACTTCAGCAACCACAAAAGTATTATTTTTTCTCCCCCAACTCCTACAAGAGTTAAAGCATACTGACACTCTTCTAAATCACTGGAGCTAGCCAAACCTGCAGAACTTTAAATTCTTGTCAGTAACATCATGCCCATTCTGCATGTGCCAAGAGAAATCATCTCATTTTCAATCAACTCCTGATTCCTGTGGTGTTTCCTACCTTCATCCTTAGACTTCTTGCAAAGCACATCTCATAAACATCGGTTCAAAGCTGTGAGCATGCAGTGGTATCATCTGGCTGCAGTGGTCTGCAGACCTGCCCTGCAGTTTGCTTTCCAGAAACCATTCTAATACAATCGGTACTTTGAGTGACATGGAAGTCATGCCTTAGGGTGACCATGAAAGGAAAGCTTTCAATAGCACTTGAATCTATTTCCTCTTTGTCAGCACCCACATAAAATGAGCTTTCTATCTTTATTCACAGACAGACACCTAAAAGTACTCAGGATGCAGACTAGAAAGGGGATTGCTTGTCCAGAGATACCTAGAAGCGTCTGTGCAGAACAACTTACCAGGTACTTATTTAATAGCCAGGTTCACACTTTGGCTGGCTTTTCATCTCATCTTCTCAGACTGTGTATGCAGGAGCTTAGCTCTTGTGTGGTTTATGGAAATACTAAGGATACCTCAAGGATATTCTATACTTAAGATAGTATATTCTATTCCTAAAACAAGATATGCAGATGCTGCAATCTCTCAGCATCTTGAGCTATCTTTTGGTCTACAAATGTCGTTCCCATAACACTAGCTTACACCAGGACTTCTGACAAGTGCTTTGCCATGGAGCTCACTAGGAACATGCTATTAGCCGTTTGGACTGCAAATTCTCCTTAGCCGGGGTGCAGAACGGCCCGGCACACCTCGCCGCAGGCAGCCTCCTCCCCCGCGCTCCCACCGCCAGGCGTCACCCTGCTGATGGGAACGGGGAAAAATCCCAAACCCGTCGTGGAAAAAAAGCAGTAGGGAAGGAAATCAAACGGCACTTACATAAAGCGAGAGCATACCCAAGTTAGCATTCCTTGCAAAAAAAGTAACTAATGGAAAACATGTGGAAAATAGCCTTTATGCAAAGCACAGAACAACATGCTAATGAAAGTAACTTTAAAAAATTAAAAGTTAACATTTTAACACAGGAGATACAATTATTCTGTCTTCTATTCCTTCTAAGGCAACCTCCTCTTTTCTTCCAGATGTAGGATTCAGCTGGAGTCTATGTCCATTTAACATCTACTGAAAAGGAGAAAAAAAGTCTGTTCCCAAGATGCAAAGACATGGAGCTTGGCATCATTTCTGTGAAGACATCCTGAGGAGGGTACAATGAGCTCGGCATGAAAACATTTCTGAGACGGACTGGCCATGTGTTCTTCAACGTCAGTAAGTCACTAGATGTCAAAATATTCACTAAAACAGAGATTTCACAAGATAACGACGGTTCACGCTATTGCGTGACTACAATTTCAGGAGACAGCTGCTTTTTTAAAATCGCCAGCACAGTAAAAAAGAAAGAAAAAAAACCCAAAAAACAAAAAAACCACAACCCAAACGTACAGGATCATGGTATTTATGGTATTTTAGGGGGGGGGGGAATATTTAAAGTGAGGACCACTCGTAGGAGAAGCAGGGATTGAGGGCATTTTGTCAGGCTAGGAAAGTGACAGGTTTGGAGGAAGTGGCAGGGGAAGACGGACTGAAAGGAGAGGGGAAGGGTTCCCAGGATCCACTGGCGGGCCCGGGAAGCCCCCGGAGTGCTCCGTAACCCCACACTGCGCCCCGGCAGACGCGGCGGGGCTGCCGGCAGAAGTCCGGCTGGCGGAGGCGAGGGGTGCCGGGGAGGGGGAGCGCACCTCGGCACCACCTCCTCCTCCTCCCTGCGGCTGGGCGGGGAGGGAGCAGGTGAATGCGCCCTTTGTCCGGTCGAGGGCCCAGCAGACCCAGGGCCGGGCGCTCTTTGGGCCGGCCGGTATCGGAGAGGAGACCCCGAGGCCGCGCAGTCCCGCCGCCCTCCGCCGCTCGGGACGGGGCACGGCACTGCCGCTCGCGTCGCGGCGCGGAGGGGAGCGGGATGGGGGTGGAAGGCGGGGCCGGGCAGGGAGGTGGAGGCTGCGGCCGGGCCCCCCCTGCCTCTCATCTCCTCAGAGTCCGGCAGGCGCTCCGCTGCTGAC